>JAZFAU010000221.1:480000-549031 GCA_037178615.1 Dione vanillae | reverse complement strand
GCGCGGCGTTGAGTTCCACCATTTAACATTGCCTCAAAAAAAGGCGATGGGGAATGGAGTGTCTTAACACTAGCTTCCCACCTTACTTGCAGTTTCTCTGCATACTCGGCTATGAGGGCGTATAAAACGTGAAGTTAAAAAACTTATATATATATATATATATATATATATATATATATATATATATATATATATATATATATATATATATATATATATATATATATATATATAGATATATATATATATATATATATATATATATATATATATATATATATATATATATATATATATATATATATATATATATATATATATATATATATATATATATATATATATATATATATATATATATATATATATATATATTTTAAAAACAAAGCGATGACTATTTCCAACATCACTTAACATGAATTTTGACATAACGTGTTGCATAAACGCTATATCACGTCCAAAGGTAAATTTTAGCCAAATTCATAGCTCAACGGAAAAAAAAGCTTTACACTTACTATGAAGATGTCTTCGGAGGAGACAAATAATTTAAATATTTTAAATTTGAGTTTCACATTAATTTAAACAAAGTGAAGACGTATAATATTTTTAAAATAATATATTTTTTAATAAAAGCAATAACCAGAACCTCATTTACATACTCGTACAGGTGGCTCTAAATAAACGTAGCAGACGGACTTGCGGTACACCACGTTACTCTATTAGATAGAACCTTGAGAAAGGGGCGGTTTACGTCAGATGCTTGCAAGGTGATTTGTCGGCACTAAATGTATGAATTTGTTTTGTTATTGTAGGTCCTTGTGTTGTGATATAGTTGAATTTAATCTTCATTTAATAATAATAATAAAAATAATTAAAGAAGACCGTCGTGGGGCAAAGGCGTAGCGTCTGCCGGTAAACGCGACGGTTTATGGGTTCGATTCCCATGAGGGGAAGATGGATTTTTCTTATTCCATTTTCTTCGCTATGGCAACTAGGCAAAGCATAGCCAATTAACACGCAATGCATCGTTAAAGGCGGAACGCTGGAAACGGAATGTGTTAACACTAGGTTCTTATAGTTCCTGCACTTACGTCTGCCTACCCTAGGAAGAAAAAAAATAAAGAACGAGATCTCAAATGAGCCATGATGAAATTATTTTAATGAAAGATTTTATGAATAGAAAAACAGTCAAAAATAACATAAAAAATTAAAAAAACCGAGGAAATTGAACCTCCGCCTGCCAAAAAATATTAACAAACGTTATATATAGTAGGTACTTGAAAAATTATTTTAACTTTTTGCTATTGTAATGAGAACATATATATATATATATATATATATATATATATATATATATATATATATATATATATATATATATATATATATATATATATATATATATATATATATATATATATATATATATATATATATATATATATATATATATATATATATATATATATATATATATATATATATATATATATATATATATATATATATATATATATATATATATATATATATATATATATATATATATATATATATATATATATATATATATATATATATATATATATATACAGCAACTGCTTTTAATAATATCGGTCAAGTGCTAACCAAGACTAGCATCGAGAGTCACTCATTTGGAGCGTGTACTCATTTTTATTAAATAAACTATAAACATAATATATTATAATAAAATTCAACACTCAACACGCAAAGCCGCAAAAAGACGGAAAACGGAGAACGGAGTGTCTTAACACTAGGTTTCCACGGTTCCTGCGGTTGACTTGACTAACCTGCTATGTGCATGATAGAGCATGAAGCTAATATATAAAAAATAAGTAATTTACAACGGTTTTCTTCTAATAAATCCACCTGAAAGGCCGGCAACGCTCTTGTAACACCTCTGCTGTTACACAGGGCCGTGGGCGTCGGGGATCACTTACCATCAGGTGACCCGACCGTTCATTTGCCTTATCCTTCCCATAAAAAAAAATTAAAAAAAAATTTAACGTAGACAACCAGTCCTGTAGTTACCAAGGGTTGCTTGTAAGAGGTTGCTTCAAGCAATTATAAGAACAAGATGGTTTTAGCATTTTAGGGTTTCCATTCCCCCTTTTGAGATAAAAACTTTAAAAAAACATTTTACATTGTAATTGATTTAACGAATTCAATCGGCATTAAATTGAGTATGTCGCAAATAATCAAGTATATTGGGTTCCTTATAAAACATCATTAAATACATTTAATGCACGAAAACAAAAAAAACAGTAAACTTTGATCATAATATAAATCACCAACCCGCTTAAAACACCCTTACTTACATTTAAAGTGTACGAAGCGTTGCAGCAATTATATGATAGTGCTATTACAACTGCAAGATGCATTCCATCGTGTTGTAACGATTGTATTCCTATATTTTAGTAAATATTATATATTTGTATAGAAAATCACCCTGGCGCAGAGGCGCAGCGTCTGCCTGCAAACGCGATGGTTTGTGGGTTCGATTCCCACTCAGGGTAAATGAGTTTATTCATTTCCATTTTCTTCGCTCCTGGCAACTAAGCAAAGCGTGGCGTTGAGTTACGTCAGTCACCGCGAAGTGTCTTAATACTAGGTTCCCACAGTTCCTGCGTTACCCTTAGTCTAGACTGCTATATGCGGAACTCAACGCCGTGTTATAGCTAGACCAAAGGAAACGGAAAGAATCTATCCTCCCCTAGTGGGAATCAGAATGGCACTACGCTGCACCTGTGGCAGGTTCGATTTTTACTCAAGAAAAATTATTTAATTTCTCGCTCTGCATACAATGCAAAGACGGCGTTAAGTTCCGCCAATCAACACGCAATGCAACAAATACAAACGGAGTATCTTATCACTAAGTTCGCAATTTATATATTTATATAATATATATTACAAAAGTCCTAAATAAATTACTTCTATCATATAAACTGTACATAAAGATGGTCTAATAAAAATGATCAAGGCAATCGTGGGCGGACGTGCAAGACGGGCACGTACAGGGAATGCAAATGCAAATGTAAATGTAGTTTTGTACGGCTTTTCTCTATTGTGTGGTTCAAGTTATTATTTAAATCGTATATTACTTTTAATAAATTCACCTAGGATTATGAAACTTTATAAAAGTAAGCATTTACTATATAAATTAAGCGTTTTAAGCGGGTTGCTGACTTACAAAATCCTCATATAAAACAAAAAGGTATACATTTCAAAGAATCAAGTTAAACCTAATAGTAATAGTCCAAGTTTTTAGTTCTTTGAAGAGCAAAAGTAATCAAATGCTTATGTTAATGCTATAAATAAATCTATATATTAATTGGATAAATATTTAAATATATATTACGTACAGAACCCTCACTTTGAAATACGAGTCACGCTTATTTTTCAATTAAGAGCTTCACAATACCTACAACTACTACAGAATGAAAACTTTTCACAATAATAAAACGCCTCCGCCTCCGCCTTCGCCTATAACAAGTTCGCGTTGAGCGGTGAGCGGTTCCCGAAGCAAAGCTCTTAGGAAGCAATCAGGTGCACATTATTAAATTCCTTGCACTGATAAGCTGCATATTTAGCTTTGTATCGTTTACTTGACAAAGTGATTACGCTTTAATGATACGTACATTAACCTACTTATATATTTGGGAAGTATCTGTTTGTTTATTTTTTTTTGTTTCACGCGTTATCCTGCACATAACAGGGGTAGGCAGAGGGAACTACAGTTGGCATATGAACCTAGTGTTAGGACACTCCGTTCCGCATTTTCCGCCTTTTTGAGGCATTGCGTGTTGAGTGGCGGGACTCAACGCCGCGCTTTGCGTAGTTACCAAAATGAAGAAAACGAAACTGCTTGTACGTCCGTCTGCCTGTACGTCGGTCACCAGACGATATCTTAAAATCGGTAATAGTTAAGAATTTGAAATTTTCACTCATATGTTATATTGATATTTTTGTTACCGCTATAAGTAAGAAACGCCAAAACAAAATTATATAAATATTTAAGGGAACTCTTACACAACAGACATTTTTATGAAAGGTGACAGTACGGAACCCTGCGTACGCAAGTCCAACTTATTAATTATTTAAAGTAGATGCACTTACTAACTTAGTCCATCCCAATATAAAGATTATGCGTTTTAAGTCCTTACCCTGCTACCTACCCTGTTGCCTACCCTGCCACTTACCCTGTCACTTACCCTGCCTCCTACCTTGCTATATCAGAATAACACAAACATTATTGAATTTAAAGCTAATATTAAACTAATATTCTGTCAATATCTTTCAAATACATTAAACATAAGAAGTCCTCAAAAAACAGTGGCACATTAAAAAAGATAATTAAAAGTCTTACAAAGCTGAAATGCTGCTCTTCCACTCACATCAAGAGTCTTTAGCGAAACTCAATTTACTTTAACCCAATTCCGAACATTTTTTCGTACATCAGTCTTACAAACGTTCGAGTTGCTCTCTATTGCTTCAAAATGGACGTGATGAGAGGCCGGCGGTTATGAATGTAAGTGTATTGGAAGAGGCTTTGTGGCTTTTTATAATTTTATATCGGTAATTTAAAGAAAACGATGGTTTTTTATAGGAATTTAAAAACCCATCGTTATAGTGTGATTTCAAATTTTTTTAGCTTTACGTATAGCAGCGTGGGCAGAGGGAACCGTAAGAGCTTAGTGTTAAGACACTCCATTTTCAACATTCTGTCCTTTTTGCATGATGAGTGGCGGAACTCAACGCCGCACTTATTACTACTTATTATTATTACACTTAATGTTAGGTACTTTAATAAAAAAAGAGTGCATTAAAATTTCATTTAAATAATCATATCCAAAGACAAAAACGTAAATCATATACGAAAACATGCTATTTTTAAACTATATAGAATTTTCTTTACTACTACAAATAAAATTCTATATTAAAACGTAAAAACAAATAGCTAACAAAATCAAAATCGACCGAAATACGATTTAAGAACACTTACAACCTAAGTTATAGTAAGATTTGGTACAGTTAAGACAATTCCAGTCGCTTCCAGTTCGCGATTTCTGTAGAGGCGTGTCTGGCGAACTACCTAACAGCGTCTGCTTCAAGATAAATAGGCTTCAAACGTCCCTTTTCTTCAGCTTACAGTGACCATAAAGCCTGAATACAGTTTTATTTAGCATTTTATCATTTTGTACATTATTTGGGTCAGGCGACACATGCTTAGGGAGAATATTTTATTTTATTTTGTGTGTTTTCTTTAGTTAGTAGATCTCTTTAGTCTAGATTTTAGATATTGAATGTGGGAGCGGAATGTAAGAACGAAACTTAACGCCGCGTTTTGTCTCACCAATTGAGTTTCGCTAAAGAAGTGCATATATACATATATACATACATATTTATTTTTACTTCTAATTTACTGGAAATACTGGACGGTCACTTAAAAAGTATGAGAACAGGCAACGGAGGCGAAAGATATGTTCAGGGACCGCAGCGTTTGGCACTTCACTCTCTCTGACTACCCCGCTAGGGATAAAGCGTGAAGTTATCTTTGTATGTATGTATGTATCAACTGTGGCTTTTTTCTTTGTAGATACCACAAAAATATTAGCGTTTTAACATAAAATATGATGTGATGTTAAAAAAACATGCGACAGAATAAGGAATATTAAAAAATATAAAGATTCTCCGTTTATTTTAAATAAGAAATCAGCAACACGTCGTTCTTTGTGTTCTGTCAAGACATCACACAGACTGACAGCCTCTCAGCCGATAGTTTCAAAGTGACGTCTTTCAGATACTCTTTGCTGAAACCTCGAAAAGTTGTATACAAGAGATGAAAGAAAACAATGTAGCTTGTTATGAAAAGATGAAGCAGATATTAAAAAAAATAGTGAATTATGAAATAAGTAAATAATAAAAAGAAACAAAAAAATACTACTACACATTGGAAATAAAAATGACTTATTCTCCAGTGGAGTTTGACTAACTATTATTCTAGTAGTCACTATATATATATATATATATATATATATATATATATATATATATATATATATATATATATATATATATATATATATATATATATATATAATATATATATATATATATATATATATATATATATATATATATATATATATATATATATATATATATATATATATATATATATATATATATATATATATATATATATATATATATATATATATATATATATATATATATATATATATATATATATATATATATATATATATATATATATATATATATATATATATATATATATATATATATATATATATATTATATATATATATATATATATATATATATATATATATATATATATATATATATATATATATATATATATATATATATATATATATATATATATATATATATATATATATATATATATATATATATATATATATATATATATATATATATATTATATATATATATATATATATATATATATATATATATATATATATATATATATATATATATATATATATATATATATATATATATATATATATATATATATATATATATATATATATATATATATATATATATATATATATATATATATATATATATATATATTATATATATATATATATATATATATATATATATATATATATATATATATATATATATATATATATATATATATATATATATATATATATATATATATATATATATATATATATATATATATATATATATATATATATATATATATATATATATATATATATATATATATATATATATATATATATATATATATATATATATATATATATATATATATATATATATATATATATATATATATATATATATATATATATATATATATATATATATATATATATATATATATATATATATATATATATATAAAACGTTTTAGATGAAATACCTTTTGCAGTGTCAGTGCTCTATACTAAGTGATTTGGAGCTTAATTTCTATGAATTATAATGTTGTAGATTTTTTTTGGGTAATTTAATGAAATTAAAAGTATTATAACATTAATTAATGACTTTTTTGTTATGATTTGTGTATCTAAAAGTCTTTTTCGCTCCCCACTTTCCACCTTATGAGGCATTACGTGTCGAGTAGCGGAACTCAATGGTGCGCTTGACTAGTCAGTTTACCAGAGAGAAACAAGAAATGATAAAATCCATCCTCCCTGAGTGGAAATCGAAGCCACGAACCATCATATTTACAGGCAAACGCTGTACCTTTGCACCACGACGGTCCTCAACGGGATGGGGAACGGAGTACCTTAGCACTAGTATCCCGCGGTTCCTGCGATTCCCTCGGCTTACCCTACTTAAAGCGGGATAATGCGTGAAGGTAAAAAAAAACATTTTCTTTCTACAACGGAGAGAAAAGGTGCCATTTGCAAAACTCCCACAGTACCTGTATACCAACTGTTTCTCTTTGTAAATCCTGTGCTTTTAAGGAGCTTTAATTAATGCCTTCATGTCAAAACGTTAACTCATAAATAACGTGTCGAGTCAGACGCGCCTAACTTCACTACGGCAGCAATTAATTTAATTTACGGAATTCACAATTGCTATTATGGTAAGAATAACATTTTCTTGTTAAAATGGTAGCGAAGATATTTGGAAAATAGAGGTGCTTAAATACATCAAGTGACAGGTTGTAAGTAGTAAGTCAATGAATCAAACAAATATGTTATCTCACCTTACCTTAACTTACATTACCCTAAATTACCCTATTTTACCTCTTTCTTTTAACTTTATTTTAATTTATTTTAATATTATTTTTATACTTTGCCCTATAATTTTATCCTATTTCTTTTAATTGTAACAGTAAGCGAAGCAAGTGGAGATTGGAGAGAAACGAGAAACGTTTGGCTGTCTTTTCTTGTGCAAAACATTTTCAAGGCATAAAAGCCTTTTTATTAGCCTTACACTTTATTCCGCACATAGCAGAGTAGACAGAGGCAATCGTAAAAACATATTCTTAAGACACTCTGTTCTCCGCTTTCCACTTTTTCAAGGCATTGGATATTGATCGAAATCGCGCTTTGCCTAGTTGCGAAATGGCGCAAAAGGGTGGAAAGGGAGGATCGGAGTTTCTTACCACGAAGTTCCCAAGGTTCTTACGGTTCCCTTTGCCTACCATAATATAAGCGGGATAAAGCATGTAACTGAAAGAAATTCATTTACAACCAAAGTATGTTACAGCGTCACGACACGTCATTTTGTTACAAAATTAATTCATTTAAACATAAGACAAACATACGAGTAAACAATCAATAATATCAAAAATATATGTCATATATATTCTAACATATAGTAAGAAATAAAAACAATGAGCTGAAAGATGGTCCAGCATATATAACATAGCAGTTCAATCGGAAGATGTACCGCACGCTCGATGGAATAAAATAAAATGGAAAATTTTATTCAACGAATGACAACTCTAGTGTTCAGTTTACAGGAAATGTTGTATGGGGGATGTATATTTGTGTTCTGTGAGAGATTCGTTAGGTATGGTAATGGTAAAGTTATGAAAAATAGTAAATTGTGACGTGACATTACATAATATGTATATATATATATATATATATATATATATATATATATATATATATATATATATATATATATATATATATATATATATATATATATATATATATATATATATATATATATATATATATATATATATATATATATATATATATATATATATATACATATATATATATATATATATATATATATATATATATATATATATATATATATATATATATATATATATATATGTGTGTGTGTGTGTGTTTAATTTTCAAATTAAATTGATTATCAATATTCATTGACTTATTTTTCAATGTTTAAAGCTGTAACTTCAACTGGTTCAAACTTCTCTAACCAGGCTAAACTTATGCATACATACATACATAGCTTCACGCTCTATCCCTAGCGGGGTAGTCAGAGAGAACGGAGCGCCAAACGCTGCGGTCCCTGCATACCTCTTTCGCCTCGTCCACTGTCATTAACCTCTTCATGCATGCTCTCCGGGGAGTCCTCATGCTTTTTACGTGACCTTCCTCCAGTATCTTCGATACTGTGTTTTCGAAAGTCAACCGAGGTCTCCCCTTACCTCTCTTACCACTCACTTTTCCATCATATATCTTTTTTACCATTCTTTCGTCACTCATTCTTTCGACGTGCCCAAACCATCTGAGCACGTTCTTCTTCATTCTTACTGTGACATCCTCGCTGGTACCTGCCATCCTGTGTACCTCTTCGTTGCGGATTCGGTCAGCTAAGCTGACTCCGCATATCCTTTGAAGAGATCCCATCTCCACAGCATTCATCTTTCTTTCATTCTTCTTCTGTAATACCCACGTTTCACTGCCATATAACAGCGTCGGAACCAAAACTGCATTGTGTACGACCAAACGTGCAGCGACGCTGACGTTCTGCCGTCTCAACAACGCAGCTAAGGCACCGTTCGTACTGTTACCGGCAGCAACACGTCTTTCCACATCCATTTCGTATCTACCATCTCTACTTAACATACTTCCCAAGTATACTACTTCGTTCACTTGTTCCAATAATTTTCCATTCACGAAAATCTTGCATTCCGTCCTTTCCTCGTCTCTTTCAAATACCAGAACCTTTGTCTTACTTGCATTCAGGTTTAGACCATTAGTTTCACACCCGTCTTTCAGAATGGTGACCAATGCCTGCAACTCGCTTTCTGATGATGCAATAAGCACTGCATCATCTGCGTACAACAAGCAATTTACCTTCAAGTCACCCACTTTTACACCCATGTCACTTTCTTTCAGTCCTTGGAGACAGCTATCCAAATACAAATTGAACAACCAAGCCGACATGGCACAACCCTGTTTGACACCCGATTGGATGCCAAACCGAGGCGACATGTCGGCTCCTACTCGCACACAGGCTGAGTGATCTCTATAAAGAGATTTTACAGCCTGCAGCAAGGGTCCGTTCACATTGTACCGGGGTAGTATCTCCCACAACTTCTTTCTCACAACCCTGTCGAACGCCTTCTCCAAGTCCACAAAAGCACAGAAAACCTTTTGGTTTACAGCCAAAAACTTCTCTGTGATCATACGGATGGAAAAGATCTGATCCATGCATCCTCTTCCAGGTCTAAAACCTCCTTGGGCCTCCCACAGTAGCCTTTCGGATCTGTCTTGCATTCTTCTCGCTAAAATTTTTGCATATACTTTACCACCTAAGCTAATCAAACTGATTGCCCTATAGCTTGCACAGTCTATCTGTGAACCTTTGCCTTTATACAAAGGCACGATGACTGCACCTTGCCAATCATCTGGGACCTCCCCCGATTTCCAGCATAAATTGCACAGAAACCAGAACAAGTCCAAGATGCGAGGTCCACCATATTTGATCATCTCGGCAGTAACTCCATCCGCTCCCGCTGACTTACCACATTTCAAGCTTCTTATTGCACTCTCAATTTCTTTTATACTGATTTCGCCATCTGTTACATCAAGATTCAGCTTGTCGCTGTCACTTGAGACAGAAGCGTCATCACATTCATACATCTCCTTGTAGAATTCCGCCCATCGCTGCAAAACGTGTGATCTGTTTGTAAGTATCTCACCGTCCTTCGAAAGTACCCCTTTCATTTTAAAGGTTGACGAACAACTCCGTGAATCACTAACTTCTCGTCAGAAAAGCTTCGTATTATCCCGGAAGTTGCTCGTCAACCTTTTATCTCTTTTACTCTCGGTTCTTTCACGCTTCATCTTTATCAGTGCTTTCGTTTGGTGCTTTTGCAGCTTATACTCTTTCTTTTTAATCTCTCTCATACTTTTATTCTTACTCGAGGCTTTATAATCCTGCCATGCCTTCTTCTTTCTTTCTACAGCATCTTTCACTTCATCATCCCACCATTCGTCACGCTTTTTACTAAAGCCTCTTTTCCTCGTACCATATACCTCTATCGCACCATCTTCCACCGCTTCCACCATGCAGTTCCTAAGGTTCTGCCAGCATACTTCAACACTTTCATTTCCTATTTCACAACTGTCAAGCTTTTCGGAAACCCTTTCTATATATTCCTCTCTGATCGGTGGATCTTGAAGCTTCCAGCTTCTTATGCGATAATTCGATTCCAAGTATGAACACCTCGTGCGGTTACGCCATCCTACGAACAAACCCCTAAATCTAGCAATTACTAGATAGTGGTCCGTTCCCAAGTCGGCACCCCTAAACACACGTGTGTCCATCACTTGTTTTCGAATCCGCTGATCCACTAGGAATAAGTCAATCATACTTTTCTCTCCCATGCGCTCCCACGTATACATGTGAATTTGTTTGTGGTCAAACAAATTCCTTTCCTTGCAAAGTTCCAAAATGAGCTTTCCAGCCTCATTCACTCTTCTGTCACCATAATGACCTAACACACCTTCGTAACCACTTCTCGCGGTTCCGACCTATCCGTTCATGTCTCCACATAATATTAATTTTTCATTTCCTCTAACACTGCCTAGAACATCCCTGACACTCTCCCAAAACCCCTCAAGTTCGCTCAATGAAGCTGAGGATACCGGCGCATATGCCACCAACAAGAATATTCTTGTAATCCCCAGCTTGAAGCGAACCCAAAGCAGTCTAGGGTTGATCGCCTCGTACTCTACCACTGCACTAACCAATCGAGAGGACAATAACACACCTACACCTTGACAACCGCGTTCGCTCTCTGGAACGCCGGCCCAGAGAGCGACGCGGCTGCCCGGCAAATCGGTTGCATTATTACCCTTTCGTTTGGTCTCAGTCATACAAATGACATCCAAATCTCGCTCATCCATCACATCTAATAGCTCATTCATCTTCTGGTCCATCCCTCCTCTTACATTCCACGCAGCTATTTGTAGCTCCGTCCTCCACTTCCCGCCGTTCCGGACATGGCGTGCTGGGTGGCGGTCCTCAACGCCGCATTCGTCTCCACTTTTCACACCAGCGGGGACGCACTGGTGCGCATCGCCTCGGGGGGACGCCCTAGCAGTGTGCTCCCGTATGGTGCTCGTGGCTGATGGAATGTTGCAGCCCTAGGTAGGGCTGGCAGGGATCGCTGCGTGCAAGCCTTCCATCTTCGACCTTATGAACTTGCTTAATATGTCACCATAACAATGTTTGCGGAGATTTTGAGACCCGACGAGTTTTGTCAACCACGTATACGCTAAAGTAAAAAAAATATAGAACTTATAGAGTACGAGTTCGAGGGTAGACGTGAATAAGTGAACAGCTGTTTTTAAAATATCATTGTTTATTTTTATATTTAATTTTTATTTACAAGTATTTTAAAATCATAAATGTGCTTGTGATATTAAGTACCGACGGCTAGTAATATCCTTTATTGAGTACTTAAGAAAATAGTAAATATACTGTATATTCAACCATGGATGCTATTAAGGAGTCCATCACTGCTATGGCTGACATGTTCAATACCAGGATGAATGAGTTTCAAGAAGATTTAAACAAAACCTCGTCGCCAGTAACAATGACAACATTAGCTGCAGATTTTAGCACTTTTAAAAAGTTTATTCATACTGCACTTGGTTCGTTACAAAAACAAGTTGAACTGCTGTCCTTGGAGATCGACCGAATGGAAACATCCAGAAGACGAAAGATACTTCTTTTCCATGGTATACGTGAGGAAAAGGCAGAAGATGTAGGCGAGCTGATAAGTAATCTTGTGACTGATGACCTTGGTATTGACAACTTTTCAAACTCATGTATCGTGTCAGCGTATCGGCTTGGTCATAAGCATAGTGAGAAACCGAGACCAGTTGTCGTAAAGTTTTCAACTCCGCAAGTTCGTCACAATATTTGGGCTGCCAAAACAAAATTCAAGGGCACAGGCATCACCATATCTGAGTTTCTGACGAAAATTCGTCATAATTTGTTTATGCTCGCCAGGCAACGGTTTGGTGTAGGGAAGTGCTGGACACGGAACGGAGTCGTTAATATCATTGCGTCAAACGGTTTGCGATATACAGTGGAATGTTTATCTGACCTTCAGGGTATCCCAGTGACCGTACCTAAATCTCCGTCAGTAGTGCTTGAGGCTGTTGTGCACAAGAAGTCCGACAATATTAACAAAGTAGTAGTGCAGAGGTGTAAGCGAGTAACCAAGAAATAGATATTTTTTTTTTTTTTTATAAATTTTATGTTATATGTTTCTTTCTTTATTATTTTTATTATTTTTCTAGGCACTAGTTTAAATTGTAATTATTCACTTTTATTTGTCTTGCTGTGTTATAAGTTTGTTTTATTTATATTATTTATTTCACAATTTTTATATGATTGTTTACACTTATACATTTGCAATGTGATCTGTCAATTATTAAAAATAACCACAACACTTGTCTGGTTGACACAGCGTATAAATATTTATTGTGTTGCATTGGACAATTGTCTTTTTGCCGGTATAAACAAGAAACTTTATTGCTTTATTTTTCTTTATTTTTTTATTTTATTAGATTATTATTGTTATCTTTATTTTATTTTGTTGTTTCTTGGATTATTGTAATTTTTAGTTGCTTTTTATTGTTATTACTTTTCGTTTTTATGTTAATTTTTGTATATTTACACATTTTTTTTTTCTTTTGTACTAATTTGTATATTTATCTCTCCTCGCAACTGGCCGGTACTTAATAAGTTATTTAGTTGCTATTTTTATTTATTTATTTATATATTTTCTGTATTATACATATTCATATATTTATATTATTTACATATTATATTATTTTATTATTGTTATTAATACTTTAGATATATTAATTACTATGGCAAACAGTATTGGTGAATTTGATGATGCTTTCCTGTCCTATTCATCATCCACAAATGGGTCGAACAGTACAGACAGTTTCTTCAGTATTCCCACATTAAGTGACACAATTGAGCAAAATTTCTCAGATGCTCTCAAAAATTTTAATGTTATCCACATTAACGCACAAAGTATTCCTGCACATTACTCAGATTTTCTTACTACATTCAGCAATAAAAATATTCATGCAATATTGGTATCAGAGTCATGGCTAAAGCCTTGTTTGCAATCGACTTCATATTCGCTCCCGGGGTTTCATTTGATTCGTAATGACCGTATTGTCCGCCCTGGGGGTGGGGTCGCTATATACTTACGATCTCATATTCCTTTTAACATAGTTGAGCAGTCTGTGCATCAAGCAAATGGTGAACCAGAACATCTGTTTATTGAAGTAGTTCTTTCACATACAAAGGTTTTGCTTGGCGTATATTATAGTCCAAACGTTACGGTCGATTACTTTTCATCTCTCGAAACCCTATTGGAGCGTAGTAAGCCATTGTACTCGCACACAATTTTAATGGGCGATTTCAACACCTGCCTTCTAAAAAATGATTTACGTGCCTCTCGGTTAAAGTCCTTGATTACTGGTGCTGATTTACATATTCTTCCTCTTGCTGCCACACACAACTTTCCCAATTGCTTACCCTCGCTTCTAGACTTAGTTCTCGTTTCATCCATTGATCATGTTGAAAAACATGGTCAATACCCTGCATTAGCTTTTTCTTATCATGATCTTATTTATTTATCGTATAAGATCAAACCTCCTAAAGCGAAGTCAAGAATACTTCTGCGACGCAATTTTGGTGGAATAGACTGGAATCATTTGCGGGAAGATGCAGCTGCAGTGAATTGGCAAGATATTTTAAGCTGCACAACAATTGATCAACAAGTTGCCTCTTTTAATTCCTTGCTGTTGCAACTTTATGATCGTCATGCCCCATTGCGTCCTGTGTGGATGCGACATCTTCCTGCTCCATGGTTAACAGAGGATATAAAATTACTACAAAACAAGAAAAACACGGCAAAACTGCGATTCAGATTGAATCCAAGTGACAAAAATAAACTTAAATATAATAAAGCTCGGAATCTTTGCAATAGGGTGTGTAGAGATCATCAACGACGCCATATTCACAAACGTGTAGTTGAAGAAGATGACACTTCTAAAGTGTGGAAATTTCTTGAATCCATAGGAGTTGGTAAAGCACGTCAAAGCATTAATCCTCAGAATATCGATTTAAATAAGCTTAATAAACATTTCTCTTCTTCTGGTACAATTAGTGACATTACCAAGCAAAATACACTTATTCAAATTGCCGCTATTACCACTCCTCGTGTTCCAAGTTTTCTTTTTAGTCAATTCACGGAAAGTGATGTTAAGAAGAACATTATGGCTATAAGCTCTGATGCTGTTGGCGCTGATTGTGTCAGTCGTAAAATGATTATTCCCATACTTGATATAATCTGTCCTTTCCTGACTTCCATACTTAATTTTTCCATTGACTCCTGTGAATTTCCGTCGTCATGGAAGGAAGCACAAATTGTTCCGTTACCCAAGAAGAATAATCCTACTAGTGATAGCGACTATCGCCCAATATCCATACTTCCCTTTTTATCCAAAGTCCTAGAACGCCTGGTCCAAAATCAGCTTGCACATTTCCTTTCTCAAAATAGCCTTCTTAATCCATTGCAATCCGGTTTCCGTCCAGGTCATAGTACGACGACAGCGCTTGTTAAAATAACTGACGATATCCGTTTGGGCATGGACACACAGCAAGTTACGGTTCTGACGCTGTTGGATTTTAGCAACGCCTTTGGTACCGTAGATTTTGATATAATGCTTGCCATTTTATCTTCTCTTAACATATCTCCTTACGTAATTGATTGGTTTCGTAGTTACTTGCGTGGACGTCGGCAGCGAATTCAAATTCAGGATTCGTATTCAGACTGGTCCCCGGTCAATGCTGGCGTTCCGCAAGGTGGCGTGTTGTCTCCTCTTTTGTTTTCACTTTTTATTAACAATATTTCCCGACATATCACTTCTCTCTACCACCTCTATGCAGATGATCTCCAAATCTATTGTCAATCTAAAATAGCTGACCTTCCAGCAGCTATTAATAAAATTAATGATAATCTTGTACAAATAGCCACATGGAGCACTTGCTTCGGAGTACAGTTGAACCCTAGCAAAACTCAAGCTATTATTGTTGGTAGTCCGAAGCTTGTATCAAGAATAAATATTTACACTTTACCTCCAATACTTTTAAATGGCCATATGATACCTTATAGTACTACTGTTAAAAACCTTGGAGTCATTATTGACCATAATATGTCATGGGATCCGCAGGTGAGTGAGGTGAGCAGAAAGATGTTTGCATCGATAGGATATCTCCGAAGATTACGCAATTTTCTACCTATTCCAACCAAAATTGCATTGGCACAATCTCTCCTCTTACCAATTCTTGATTACGCTGACTCTTGTTATCTTGATTTAAAAGAGGAGCAATTAAACAAACTTGAGCGTTTACAAAATCTAGCTATTCGGTTCGTCTTTGGATTAAAAAAGTACGACCACGTCTCCGAATTTCGTAAGAAGCTCAAGTGGCTCCCAATCCGTCTTCGCAGGAATAGTCATATTCTTCACCTTCTTTACTGTGTGCTGTTTGATCCATTAACCCCACCATATCTAAAGGCGTGTTTTAAATTTTTGGGACATTCTCATACCCGAAGTCTGCGCTCTAATAAAAATCTCATTCTAAAAATACCTTCACACTCCTCTTCCTTCGTCACTAATTCCTTCACAGTAACAGCCTGTAGACTATGGAATGATTTGCCTCTAAATGTGAAAAGGGCAAAATCATTAATTACTTTTAAAAAACTTTTAAAATTACATTTTCAAGCCCTCTGAACCTCTACGATAATATGTACGTAGGTATTTATGTATATGTGTGTATGTGTATGTATGAGTATGTATGTGTATGTAGGTGTTAATATGTATATGTATGTATGTATATGTGTGTATATATGTATATGTATTGTTATGTACATGTTTATGTATATATTTTATTAGTATGCATTATAATTACTATTCATAATAATTATATTTATTCACACCCTCAACCCTTTTTTCCTCCCCATTATTTCCTATGCCTTAAGGTTGCCTGGAAGAGATCGCTGTTATAGCGATAAGGTCGCCTATTGTATATTTTATTTAAATAGTGTTTCTCATTGTCATATCATATGGGTGTACAATAAAGAGTGTATCTATCTATCTATCTATCTATATATTATATACATATGATAATCGAAATTATATTGAATATAAGCATCTATAAATATATAATATATATTTTGTTGAACAATATCACTTGCACTATGTTATATAGACATATATAGAAACAGACAAACAGACATTACTTGAAAATATATTTATGTAAAAAAAAATGAATGCCAGCAAAATATATAACAGCAAAATATATAACATAACATCATAAACAAACATAGTACCGATTCTATTGATTACTTCAGTACTTGTTATATCCACCTGTTGGCGCCTACGTGTGGACCTGCACTACATTTATTTTATAGGACATATTGTCTATGTTACTTACAGTTATCTATATAATTTGTAATCTTTTTGTCTATGAACAATCGTTCAAATTTGAATATTCATTCCGCTACTATTTCTTGTCTCAGCAACACCTTAAGTAAACCAAAAGAAGTTTTCTTTTAACCTAGCTAAATACCGAACACCACCATTTACCATAATATTTCATGTTGCATGAAGTTATATTGAAAATTCATTAATAGACAGCCGTTATGAGTTTACAAGTTGGTTTAGTTGGTAACTTTCATGTACGTAGATCTGAACATGAAACCACTGGGATTCCCAAACTTTTGTCTGTATGGTATTACTTTTGAGAATTTAGAATTAACTTATATACATCTAAGCTCAGTGTGGCTTAACACTATAGAAATCATAAAAGAATCTATAAATACGTATAACTTTTCTTTACAACAATTCCATTTCATTTACTTTATATTTTATTAAAATTTATTCATTTAGTTATTTATAAATATATAATAATATGTGTATATATAATATTAGTAAATAGTTAAATGGTTAGAAGTAACTTATTAAGTAAGCTATTAAATGTATTATACGGGTTATGTAACAGTTTTGTTATATTTAATTTATTATTGTGTACAACATTGGCTTAACTATACGTTGGCTTAAGTTAACCTTCAGTTACTTTCATTAGATTGCAAAACCGGAACCGGAAGTGAAATCTACTATCACTATATCCACATTCTTCTCATTTCACATTCTTTTTATTTTTAAAACAAAATTAAAGTCACATTTACATTTTATTTGGAAATTGCTAACTACATAATTTTTAATATTAGTATTCTCATTGACAATGATTCTCAAAACAGTCCAGTGTATCTTAATATTTAATTCGAAAATATTAAACTGAATGAACTATTATAACACGAATCATCATATGTGTATATATATATATATATATATATATATATATATATATATATATATATATATATATATATATATATATATATATATATATATATATATATATATATATATATATATATATATATATATATATATATATATATATATATATATATATATATATATATATATATATATATATATATATATATATATATATATATATATTATCATTCATAGTATTTGCTATGAACACTTTGTTTGCCAGTTGAGCTCATCCTCTCCAAGTGGGAATCGAACCTAGAAACCGCGTTTACAAACACCTTTACTATCACAAGCTGCGTCTCTCCGTCAAGACGGTCCTTACTACTATTTATTGTATTAATGAACTGATCCACATTCTTCTCATTTCACATTCTTTTTATTTTTAAAACAAAATTA
The DNA here is from genome assembly GCA_037178615.1 of Dione vanillae. NCBI lineage: Eukaryota > Metazoa > Arthropoda > Insecta > Lepidoptera > Nymphalidae > Dione > Dione vanillae. Next base: position 530,177 of record JAZFAU010000221.1, on the reverse strand, counting down.
AAGTCACATTTACATTTTATTTGGAAATTACTAAAGAATAACAATGAAATAAAAAAATCTTTGCTATGTATACGTGTATTTAAAATTGACTAAATAAGGTCGATATCGGTCGGCCAGAAAATATAGAAAAAAGAAACCTAAAAACACACAAGATATTTGCATATTTAACATATTAGAAGCATATTAACAATTTTCGTTTCAACATATATTTTTATAAACAAAACTCACGTAATTATACATAAAGTAATATTCAAAGTTCGAGAACCCCTAGTAAGCCGACCACAGTTCAATTAACATGGTAATTAAACATACATTCTCTAATAACTAATCAGTTAGTATAAAGCCTGAGATGGTTCTCATTCTGTATTCAGAAACAGATTACAGTAAATTATTGAATAGATTAATCGAAATTCAATTTACTACGATTCTTTGGTAAAATCATGAGCTGATTAAAACACGAGTGCTGGACAGTGTGTGAAAAGTTTAGTTTCATTTTAAGGTGTTTTATATATTCATGCATATCTTTAGGCTCTATCATGAGGGGGGTAGTCAGAGAGAACGCAGTGCTAAACGCTGCGGTCCCCGCATACCTCTTTCGCCTCTTCCACTGTCATTAGCCTCTTCATACATGCTCTCCGTGTCCTCATGTTTTTTTCGCTATATCGCGGGTTTTCGAAAGTCCACCGAAACTTCCTCTAACCTCTTTTACCACTTTTACCATTTTTATCAAAAGAAAATGTGACACTCTTGAAAAAATGGTTCTCATCATCATAATCTGTCTTATATGTAATGCGTAAATGAGTCAAGATATTTCTATTTCTTTTTCACTTAAATTCACTCAAAATAATTTTAGTAGTAAATTCCTCCCTATTTCACAAAATTGAAACCTTATTACAAACCTATACCTTGTAAGTATTTTATGTAGAGTGACATTTTCAAGAAGAACTTAATGTCTATCAGGAAATATGGATTCTAAGACATGGAAGGTAATCTAAAACTAAATCCAATGACTAATACTTAAATAAAGTGAAGTCTAATAGTCTAACTGTCGGTTTTATTTGGTTTTGGACTACACACAAGACACACATTTAAACAAAATAATTTACTCAATTGAGTACGTCAGTCACTCCCCGCTTTCCTCCCCACTGGGGTACAAGCTACCCCCTCACTCCCCCTCACTGTATTTTAATAAGAGGTCCGATCTACCAGAGACTAAGGCTTTACGTGAAACTGTACGTACAATTTATTCGTCTGAAGCAAATACGTTCAAAGAACACATTGTAATAATCCGTAGCACGTCCACTGAAATGGCGATTCGCATTTACTTTGATATTATTGTTACATATATTTAAAGTTTGTTTTTTAAATTGTCATAGTACAGCGGCACAGCCTTTGACATGACATATTGGGCCTCAACATTTCGAATGACTGTCAGTATCGCGATCATTTGGAAAGCCAGGCGAAGTTGGCCGCGAAGAAACTGGATGTCATCGGAAGAGCGAAGACAGTACTTCCGACCTGCACACCGATTGGCTCTGTATAGAGCCCACGTTCAGCCCCACATGGAATTTTGTTTGCATCTCTGGTCTGTTGCACCCCAGTATCAACTTGAACCATTTGATCACATGCAACGTAGAGCCGTTAGAATCGCTGAGGACCCAATTATCTGTGAAAGGCTAGCTCTTTAGCGTTGCATAGAGACGTTTCCTAGCTATGTATTCGCTACCGCTTATACTATGGGGAATGTTCAGAGAACCTGTCACATCTGATACCTCCCACTAAATTCTTTAACCGTGACAAATTAAAATATCTTCCCCCCACCTGGACACGCGAACTGTACTACTGCGCGGTTCCCTAGGAACCTTTTTCCACCCACCACACACTGTGGAATATCCTACCAGGGGCAGTGTTTCCGGATCGATACGACATGGGTATTCAAAAATCGTCTACCTTCAGGAAAGGAAAGGCAGGCAATGCTCTTGTAACACCTCTAATTTGCCTTGTCTTTTCCATAATAAATAGTAAAAACATCACTTAAATTACTATAATCCAGTTGTACAAATAGAAAATTTCGTGGCCTCATCTCATGAAATTCAAACCACCCGAGTTTTGCCTCACTGCATCGAACTGGAGCGAACCGTACAGTATCGTCGTATCTCTGAGTCCTGACCGATACATGGCGATGTGGACTTTAACGATTTATTTCTCCTAAATATATATAAGTAAGAATCTACATATAGCAAAAGATATAGATGATATATACTTGCATAATATATATTTTTTAATCTATTTTTTTGTTTAAGTTTAAGTTTACCAATAGTTGTTACATTATCATGAGCAGAGAATATTCAATTTAAAAAAAAAACAAAGTAATGCACTACCACTAAAAGTTTAGGCGAGATAATTTTTACCTAGTTGTAGGTAAGTGAGAACATTTACACAATTAAGGTAATTACTAAATTATTAATATTTTTTTCTTTTTTTTTCTAAGGGACTAAGCAACGGAGTGTCTTAACACTAGGTTCCCACGGTCCCTGCGGTTCCCTCTGTCTACCCTGATATGTGCGGGATAAAGCGTGAAGCTATTAAAAAAATAAAGTTAGCCTTATAATAGGAGAAACTGATCCCATATTTGTTTTCCAATGAGTTGAATTGGTTTTCGAAGTATACTTACTACTTGGTCTGATAACGTAATTGAGATATAGTAACCATTCCCCTCAAGTGGGAATCGAATCCACGTAATCAAACGTAGTTGTTAGACTTTTTTTAGAATGTTTTTTATTTTCGTTATTATATTAAATGAAATGGCCAAGCAAATGTTTATCTTTTACTGAAGTAAATAATGTAATATACTGTAGAAATATCTTCCTAATACCACAAATAGTTTCAGTAATAAAAACAGATTATACGAATTTCTTGAATCAGTTTGAAGAATTCGTAGAATCTTTTTTTTTGATTGAACTATTTTGGGCGTCTCTGATAAAAATCATATATATTTTTACTCTATATTTTCATTTGTTTAAAAACGGAACGTTTATAGCTTGCTTTGTTGTCTATACATCTCTCAAGAATCATATTTCTAAAAAATAAACATAAGTGGACCGTCGTGGCGCAGAGGCGTAGCGTCTGACTGTAAACGCGACGGTTTGTGAGTTCGATTCCCACTCGGGGAAGATGGATCTTTCTATTTCCATTTCCTTCGCTTTGGAAACTAGACAACACGCGGCGTTGAGTTCCGCCACTCAACACGCAATGCCTGGAAAACGGCGGAAAGCGGGGACGGAGAAAGCAGGGACTAAGCAACGGAGTGTCTTAACACTAGGTTCGTATGATTCCTGCAGTTGACTCTGCCTACCCTACCATGTGCGAGATAAAGCGTGAAGCTATAAAAAAACATAGGAGTTTGTACTTAGTTTTTGCCACTATTTGTATGAAATTCGCCGAGTGATAAAAAAATAATACATTGAGATTAATTACAAGTGATTTTATAGTATAATAAACCTAAAAATGAAAATTTATTAATATATCATAGAAGAAAATCATTGTAAATTTATATTTTTAATTTTTTTTATAGAACATGAGACGACTTACTTCCATCTTAAAATTAATACTGAAACCTCTGAACGCGAGTTCAACTCACACTTGACCAGTAAAATATTACCGCATCGCCATCTATTTCCATGTTACTACAGTTTCATAAGATATTGTGTTTTGTGGCAACCCTTAACAACACTTTGTATACTCAGATCTGTTCATTTTAATTACTCTGTGGAAATCGAATCCACTATCTTTTACTATAAATAAAATAAATAAATAAAAAAGCCATTTATTCTACTACTCATTTTTTCAGATACAATACAATACACTTTCATTGATCAATAATCTAATTTGTGATATTAAATTAAAATCTTAGCATTTACATTTTTGCTTAATTTAAAATTCATATAAATTCAATAGATAAATAATTAATAATTACATACTTTTTTTTTTTTTTTTTTTTTTTTTTTTTTTTTTTTTTTTTTTTTTTAGCTTCACGCTTTATCCCGCGCATGGCAGGGTAGGCAGAGGGAACTGCAGGAACTATTAAAACCTAGTGTTAAGACACTCCGTTATTTAGTCCCTGCTTATTCCGTCCCCACTTTCCGCCGTTTTCGAGGCATTGCGTGTTGAGTGGCGGAACTCAACGCCGCGCTTTGCCTTAGCCAGAGCGAAGAAAATGGAAATAGAAAAATCCATCTTCCCCGACTGGGGATCGAACCCAGAAACCGTCGCGTCAGCCGCGTTACAGGCAGACGTTGCGCCTCTGCGCCACGACGGTCGACGGTTACATACTTTGGAAATATAAATATTTACTAATCATTGTCGTAATCATTTTTTACAAACCTTTTTTGGCATAATACAATTTCAATTTCATAAAATTGTATTACTATCTTATACTACTATATATTATACTAAACTTGAAGAATTTAATTAGATAGCCTATTTATAGAGAAAGGCTAAAAGCTATGAGGTAGGCTAGAGTATTCTACACAACTCTTAGTTTCCCCACAAGTTCCATATAAGAAATGTCTTCATTGTTTGGCAGATAAAGATACAAATATAAATACAAATACAAAAGTTTTTTTACTAAAATACATAAGCAATCCGGTAATTGTGAGAGACAGGAGCCTAAACTAAGATTCCTTGTGTTTTAGGCCTCCTGGGCCTCACCACCTAGATTACACTGAATTTCCACTACAACACTGTTAAGCATATACATATAAAAAAGTGGTGTGTATGTGTGTGTACATGTGTACATGTGTGAGTGTGCATTTGTGCGTGTGTGTGTGTGTGCGGGTTTACGTTTTTTATACATATTGAGAGCTGTTTAAGCAATCAACCTTTATCTGGTAAATGGAATGGCCTTCATTTGACCACGCAGTCACATGATAAAGCTATATATAAAATCCTTTCAAACATTTTCCTGCCATAACATTACTCGGATTGAGATTAAAATATATAGTTACTATAAAATTGAAATGATCGCTTCTTTAACATAATATATCGACTGCACGTCGAAACGCTGTATTCAGTTCTATTGTATAATACTGAAAATTCATACAGTTTTGCTTCTTTTCTTCGTTATGCTTTCGTTTTGCCATATGTTACATACTGACATATAGCACAACATATATAGTATGATTACAATGACATATACCGACAGTATATGTCAGTGTAGAGTCACTATATCTAGTGTAGTATAATAATAAAATGTTATATGTTATGTTTTAGTGGATTAAAGTTTTTTTTTTGTAATAAATATTTTTTATATCGATTTCGATATTACGACTATTTAGTCCACATACTACTTCGCTCGTAACGAAAAATATCCTGTATATAGCAGGGTACTCCGGGAACCTAGTGTTAAGACACTCCGTTTCCAACTTCCTGTTTGAATTTAAAGAAAGCTCGTGAAGAGTGACGAAGCATGGCAAGAAAAAACCATTGAATTGTAATCGGTTTTATAATGTCATTTTTAAAAACTATCTTCACATGACACTTGAAAGTTATCTATTGTATGAAGTGGAGAAAGTTAAAAGTGGAGAATCATAGGTTCTTCATACATTATTTGGCTTCTCTAAACCTCGCCTCTAAACAGAAAAAGCTTGCTTTGTAATAACACTTTGAGCGTAATAAAAAAATTGATACGCAACTAACACCAGCTTCAATGTCGAATCGTTTTTCAGAAAATTTGTTTATATCTTTTCTTGACTTTAATACGTATCGTAAATTTAAACGATGAAATTTCTCATAAAACGAGGAAATACGGATAGTCGTATTAAAAGGTTCGGTGTTTACGAAATGCGCCCGAAAATTGATTATGCGACAGCTTATCGGGCTTTATAACTTACGCCTCAGAGACGAGATATTAGAAATGTTATAATTTGAAAATTTTATTCTAAAAATATATAGCTTTATTCAGATTTTTTTCTCTGTCCTTTGCTTCAATCGATATAGTGTATGTTTAAAAGGTGACTTGTATTCCACATTCTGAAGTTCTTGAAAATAGTACCTTTTTACTTTACCGCGACGCCAAAACAGTTATTTATACTTTTAAAACCATATTACTACATTTCTCAATCGTTTGTTAAACGATCTTAATATTTATTTTTTTAAATTGAGTGAGTTTCCGAGCGTGTGTGCTAATGTAATACAACTGTAATTCAATTCCTTAGAAGGTAAATGATAACTCTTTAAATTCGTTCACTTGATAAAGTTTCATAGTTGTTTAAGAATTTCGACGCAGCGTGATGAAAAACGGGTGACTTAGTGGTCAGAGCACTTGCACGGCTTGCATTAGACGCGGGTTCTCATCCCGTTTGCTTTAAGTACTTTTTCCCTTAATGTGGATTAAGAATTCAAAAATTATAAAATATTACAATATAGCTCTCCACTAATCTCACAATACTAAGTTGAAAAGCGCAAAAAAAAAAACAAAAAACGACATAAAACTTATGACACTTGCACAAGCATACACTCTAAGGTACCAACCGTAAAACCGACCGGCGACGGATTTTTTACGGAGGGTAGAAATACATAAACACAAATGTATATTAACAGATTGGTGCTTCAAGGCGTGTTACATCGACGCGACTGTACAGTTTATCGTTTCTGGAAGTTAAGCTGTTAACTGTAAGCTGTTATCTGGTAAATAGATGACGTAAGTGTAATTACTTGCCTATGACATTTTTAATTATTTTTTGCAATAAGTAAGTCTTTTGGTCTCATTTTCTATTTAGGCAAAGCGCGGCGTTGAGTTCCACCATTCAACACACAATATATCGAAAAAAGGCGAAAAGCAGAGAACGGAGTGTTTTAAAACTAGGTTCTTACGATTCCTGCGGTTCCCTCTGCCTACTCTGCCGTGTGCGGGATAGTGCGTGAAGCTTATAAAAAGTTTATCGTTCTCTAAATGTATAATATTTTTTTAATTTTTTAAAACATAACTTCAAGATCGTAACAAACACCATAAAATAGTACACTAAGATCATACAACAAATTTCCCTTCGATATTCAAACGTGGCGGAAAGTTTAACAGCGTTTTACAGCACTTGGTAATTTTTACCATAATTTTTATAGTAAAAAGTTTTCAAGCAAAAAATAAATATGAGTTCTTTGGACGATTTATGGGCAAAAGCTAAAGAACAACTGAAAACGCTGAAGCGATGGTGCACATAAAAAAAGTTTTGCATAATGAGAATTTGTTTTAGGTGCCGGAATATGATTTGCGTTTAATAAATAAGTCCTTATATTTACATAATTTACATAAGAACGCTTTTTTATTGGAAAGACGAGGTCAAGATGACAAGGGACCTCTGACTACGAGGTCGTGGTTAGAGGTCAGACCGCCAGAGGTCTTTAAAATGGTAGAAGTTTGGTAGAAGGCGCTTTTTGAAGGTACTCATATCGTATTTTCAAAAAATTCATACGTAACCGCAGAGTATCAGCGAGATACAAGCTAACTTCACGCTCTATCCCTAGTGGAGAAATCAGAGAGAACGGGGCGCCAAACGCTGCGGTCCCTGTAAACCTCTTTCGCCTCTTCCACTACATAACTCTTTATATTTTTCTCTTTTCTTCCAAATACTATGTTTAAATTTAAATATAACCTGTAGATAATTTTCAAGATTGGTCATATCATCTTCTCATAATTTACTTATGCATCAAAGCTTTCTAAAGAAAGCTGTGATAGTGCAGGATACCAGAATTCATAATTTTTTTATAGTTTGAGAGCTCTCCCGAATCATTACTTTTGACAGGTTGCTGAGAGTTTACTGAGGCTTTGTTAAAAGCAATCATGTTCACGCTGTCCTACAGTGTAAGACAGTCGGATATACTTACTGACTCACTAAGCTGCTTAGGGCTATAAAGGGTAAGCCGTTTCAAAGCAAATTAAGATATTCGATTGTTTTAAGGATTCGTGAAGAATACTCAAGTCATCTTAAGGTCATCGATGTCACTGTAGTATGGATTCAAGGTCAATATGAAATTTCTGGAAATGATTCTGTAGACTCTTGCGCTCTTGCGGCACTTTAGGACACTTTAATGGTTCTCTTTCAGCTACTCATTTGGATTTGATTAAGTCTTGGCTTAAGCTGTGAGATTTTGATAAATTCCAGAAGGACAAGTATAAAGCACTTTTCCGAAATGTTAGTATATAAAAAATGACGTGCATAAGTATATCTGTGATATCTGCATAAATAAGTTACTTTAGATTTTGATTTAATGTACTTCTATAACTTCCCACCTATAATATGTCGCTTACACCTTGGGTATGCTAGCATACCCGTGCATTTGGCCTACACCAGGGTCCGAACCACTCGTTGTATCAATATGGACAACGAAAGACGGTTCTTCTTTCGACACCCTCTTCTTCTATACTAAATTAACTCGTCCCTTGTATGATAAACATTTTTAAGACCCTCGTTCTCTTAATGTTTATGTTTAATCTACAATAAATATAGTAGATGTAAATATATTAGTACATTTCTATATAAATATGTAAAATATGATATGTTAAGCTAATCTGTATACATATGGGATATATATATATATATATATATATATATATATATATATATATATATATATATATATATATATATATATATATATATATATATATATATATATATATATATATATATATATATATATATATATATATATATATATATATATATATATATATATATATATATATATATATATATATATATATATATATATATATATATATATATATATATATATATATATATATATATATATATATATATAGACCGTCGTGGCGCAGAGGCGCAACGTCTGCCAGTAACGCGGCTAACGCGACGGCTTCTGGGTTCGATCCCCAGTCGGGGAAGATGGATTTTTCTATTTCCATTTTCTTCGCTCTGGCAACTAAGGCAAAGCGCGGCGTTGAGTTCCGCCACTCAACACGCAAAGCCTCGAAAACGGCGGAAAGTGGGGACGGAGTAAGCAGGGACTAAGTAACAGAGTGTCTTAACACTAGGTTCATATGGTTCCTGCAGTTCCCTCTGCCTACCCTGCCATGTGCGGGATAAAGCGTGAAGCTAAATATATATATATATATATATATATATATATATATATATATATATATATATATATATATATATATATATATATATATATATATATATATATATATATATATATATATATATATATATATATATATATATATATATATATATATATATATATATATATATATATATATATATATATATATATATATATATATATATATATATATATATATATATATATATATATATATATATATATATATATATATATATATATATATATATATATATATATATATATATATATATATATATATATATATATATATATATATATATATATATATATATATATATATATATATATATATATAAGGGGAAAAATTTAATTTATAATAAAAGTGTAAAGTTTTTTTCGAAGAGCTAAACGGCACGCTTGAAATGCTATAAATAAATAAAAAAAGAAGAAAATAATTTATTACAAAATAAAAAACGATTTCTTTACTTATATGGAATTATATGTTTCTTCAATAAGGAATCAAACCTGCACCTATCCTATGCACGTTGTCACATTACAACAAATTGTGGACTATAATTAGTCCACAGTGAGTCCGGTACAAAGATTAAACTGTAAATAACAATTAAGGTTTAAAGTTTATTGCTAAGAGAAGATTCTCTGAAATACCTTTTAAATTACTTAAACATTGTAAGGTGTATATCAGGGCTGTCAAAGCTAAATAATATTGAAATTAATCCTCAATTTAAATGTATATAAGTAAGTGATATATATTTACAAGCAAAATTAAGTGGTAAGGGAGGTAAGGGAGGCCTCGATTGACTTTCGAAAATCCAGTACCGCAGATACTAGAGGAAGGTCACGTAACAAGCATGAGGACTCTCCGGAGAGCATGTATGAAGATGTTAATGACAATGGACGAGGCGAAAGAGGTATACAGAGACCGCAGCATCTGGCGCTCCGTTCTCTCTGACTACCCCACTAGGAATAAACGTGAATATGTGTGTGTGTATATTTAGAAATCAGACGTGGTTAAAGTTTGCTTTACAGAAAAACATAAGCACACCTAATTAAATTAAATAACATAAATCACATAGTAACAATATTTAAGAGTAGTTTCCTTCCAATACGTATAGTTGCTTGCATGCAACAGCCACGAATTACATGATTTCATTGCTTTTACAACCATTGTCATATAAAACTACCCTCTTTATACCAGATGTTACTAATATAATGACATTAAAAGTTATAATAAAACTGCCCTTGTTTTGAAAATTCTTTTTTTTATCTTCGCTTTTTATATTGTGAAACAGGGAAAATAGAGAAATAGGGAGAGAAAATGTCAAAACTCTCTATTTTCCTATGATTTCAAGTCCATGCGTGTAAAGTGATGGTAATCGATGCCCTATATCTTATCAAAGTACTATAAAACCAGAGAACATTAAGCCTACAACTATCTCGACTTGACTCTAAATAATTAAACAAGATGGGCGAATAATATCTATTCAACTTAAGTTGAAAAAATGGAGTTATTGAAGTTGAAATCATAACATCACTTAATATGTATAGTGTAAAAATATTTTAAGTTAATTTTACTACAGTTACAAGGTATACTAGTGTTTGAACACTCTGTTCTCTGATTTCTATTTTTCAAGGTATTGCATTTAGTGAAATTACTGAGCTGTGTAGAAAGTATATAAGTTTTCGTTTTTTATGTGATACGATGGGTATGGTCTGGCATAATCTTTAGAGATAAAAGACCTTCAAATTTAATAGAATAAAAAAAAGGTATTGCGTGTTAAGTGGAGGAATTCAACGTTTTCTAGTTATTATAGTGTAGGAAATGAACATAAATCATATTCTCCTGAGAACAGAACCGAATATCGTCCCGTTTTTATTCAAAATTAGTTGCTTTAATATAAAATAAACATGACTATAGCAAAATAACACGACTGTAGCAAAATATATCGTTAAACTAATTTAAACTTTATTTTCCTTTAATTTTGAGCTTTCCTTTAAGTTGTGAACCCTGCTCCAGATCTTGAGACTCGCGTCAATATTTGCTCCATTAGTCTATTTGGTTCCATTGATTAGTATCTAACCAGTGTTCTCGTACGTGATTTAAAAGTACTCATGGTTGCATTTCTTATATACATATAAAGAATAGGTATTTAGGTAAGAACAGGTATATATTATTTATTTAGGTATTTATTTCAGGATTTCGTCAACTCAAGATGAAAAAAGAATTTATATAGTTTTCTGTTCTTCTTCTTTGCTACTAATTGCCTCGAGATATCAAGATTACATTAATATGAAATATGACTTTGATCTGACAATTTATAAAAAATATTTGGTTTGACGTTTGTGTTTTATTTGAGCTACACTTTTTTTACGAAATTAACGTTAAAATTTTAAAGGTTTGCTTTTTCATACATTATTACTTTGCCCTGCAATATTTACATACATATTTAATTCGATTGGGGTACCTCTGGGGCTTGTCCAGGCACCATTCATGTTTATTTATTTGTACCGTATAAATATTACCGCAGGAGAAATTGTCCAATTTGAAATGTACGTACGTATTTCGTTAATGCAATGTTTGTGTAATCATTTGAAAAAACAGGAATTTAAAAAGTAATAATATTAATTTGACCCCCATATAATTTCTGTGTATATATAAAATTTATATATACATATACATAAATAAGTACAAATATATGTAGATATATATATATATATATATATATATATATATATATATATATATATATATATATATATATATATATATATATATATATATATATATATATATATATATATATATATATATATATATATATATATATATATATATATATATATATATATATATATATATATATATATATATATATTTATATATACATATACATAAATAAGTACAAATATATGTAGATACTGTATATAGTCTATAGTTATTTACTTTTGTCACAGTCGGATATTATCATCGACAAATATTCTAAATCAATGATTATTGGTAAAACATACTAAAAAAATGTATGAGAAATTACTAAAAAATGTAAAATCTTCATACATATATTGCGCCTGTATTAAAAATAGAGCAATTTTTTTTGTTTTATCTAATTTTTACAAATTGTTCTTAAGCAACTGTCATATTATGTTTTATAAGACCACTGAACCTACGAGAGTTAGCTGAAAAAAAATTAGTTTCACGCTTTATCCTTTATCCATATTAGCTTCACATGGCAGGGTAGGCAAAGGGAACTGCAGAGACCGTGGGAACCTAGTATTAAGACACTCCGTTGCTAAGTCCCTGCTTTCTCCGTCCCCGCTTTCCGCCTGAAAAAAAATTAGTGAAAGTCAATGCCGCGTTCTCCTAGTTGCCAAAGCGAAAAAAATGAACGGACATGAAATAACCCATCATTCTCTAATGAGAATCGAACACACGAACAGTCACGTTTACAGGCAATCTCAATAATCAATAAACCAAAACCGTTATGTTATTTCTCTATTTATTTTTTTTTCATATTTCATAGCGCGCTTTATACCTGGCGGGATAGACAGAGATATACGTTTCTGAATAAAAACTTTATTTTGTAACAAATTGACGAGGATAATTCTTAACGCTCAACGACAGATGTTAAAAAACCTAAAACACTTCGAGGCCATTAATCTGTGTCAACGAGACGTCGAATCACTAATTAAGAAGTTTATCATAAGGCAAAAAATTTAGGCATCGCAGACGTTCGACCTAAATATCCTTGGGGCGGTTGCGGCTCTGTGTTCGCGAAAATAACATGATTTTTTTTTAATAATTTGTAAATCAATAAAATAGAATTATAATAGAAGAATTTATTGTTAAAAAATATTTAGCATCTAGTCGCTCGATTATGACAGTTTACACATTATAAAATAATATCCAAAAATCCAAAGTTTTAAACTCCTTGTTCAAAATTTTATCTTTCAACAAATATACCAAGTTAATATTTATATTTTATTAACCAACGCGTATCGCCCACAGTGAAGCAACGCCCTATTCTGATATTATTTTAATTCACGCTCCTTGCCGGCCGTGATGAATACGGCAAAACAAAATTTCGAGATTGCCTACTTAACTCTGCATTGCAGACTTCTATAAAGAAATAAGAGAAAATATAGCTCGAGTTTTCAAAGACTGCTTCTTTAATATTTCAATGCCAATTATTTACGAAGCTGTAAAAAGAACCTTCTTTCTAATGAAATATTCGTTTGAGTTTTTAAAAATTTCTAAACATCAATTAAGATGTCATCTTATTTAATAATAATGATAATATTAATTATTTGCATTGCTTTTGGTGTCTACCTCTTCGCTATCGTTAAAGCTACAGATAAATTATAAATGAAAATAACTACAAATAAATATAAATAGTTACAAAAGGAACAATTAATTTTTATTTCTTTCTTTCATATTTTTTTAAATTAAAAACGTAACTATTTTTTCTTTTTATTATATTAACACATAATTTTTTTGGGTTTATGGGCTGTATACAGTTTTACAATATACCTATAGTTATGGTAAAAATATTATTCAAAACAAAAGATTTTGCAATAAAACGCAAATGCTAGTTATATACATGTTAAAGGTTGAAACCATCAAGCTTAAATGATAAATCTCTCTATAGCTTAAAATTGTATTTTGTATATCACTTTTAAAGTTAGTTAATTAAAACAGAAAACTTCATCAACGCCATCTAGAATTTGGATATAAAAAGTTTGTAGACTTGAGAATAGGTTAGAGCATTCTCAATGTTTACTTGAGTACAATATGAAACAAAATGTTTTACAGATGGCAGAATAAGAATATATCTTGTTTATTATTACCTTATTTAAATAATCTATAACACATAACATTCACAGGCAAATGACATTTAATATTAAACGCTTATGAGTTTATTAGTTGGAAGTTTAAATACTCTAACACACTACAATGTTAAAATAAGATGAATAAGAAGTAGTTTCTAAGATTCATTAGAAATGAGGAATTATTTTATTGTAGAATTATTATTTCTATAAAAAAAAATATAATATTTTGTTAATTACATTTATTTATATAAAGGACTGGGAACCGTCGTGGCGCAGATGCGCAACGTCTGCCTGTAACACGACGGTTTCTGGGTTCGATCCCTAGTCGGAGAAGATGGATTTTTATTTTTTCATTTCCTTCGCGCTGCCAAACTAGGCAAAGCGCGGCGTTGAGTTCCGCCACTCAACACGCAATGCCTCGAAAAAGGCGGAAAGTGGTGACGGAGAAAGCAGGGACTTAGCAACGGAGTGTCTTAACACTAGGTTCATATGGTTCCTGCAGTTCCCTCTGCCTACCCTACCATGTGCGGGATAAAGCGTGAAACTAAAAAAAACATAGGAGTTTGTACTTAGTTTTTGCCACTTTGAGATTAATTACAAGTGATTTTATAGTACAATAAATGAAGAATAAACCTAAAAATGAAAATTTATAAATATATAATAGAAAAAAATCATTGTTGCAGTTCCCTCTGCCTACCCTGCCATGTGCGGGATAAAGCGTGAAGCTAAAAAAAAACATTCTTATAATATATTATATGTTTAACAGTTGAGTATGTTAAACAGTTTAATCATATTTTGTTATATAATTAGTGAAATATTAATACAAAATACACATATTATTCAACGGGATTTAAAAAAGTACCTACCTATGTTTACTATTGTAGGGTAAGAATTTAAATCATAGTCATTAAAAATTCTAATAAATAGACTCACTTGTAGGCTGTAATTAACTAATATATCAAATTATGCATAGAAAACAAAAAAATATGAAATATAAAAATTATTAAAAAAAAAACACTATTTTACAACAATATTTTATTAAGTCTACTTTACAAAACAAATATTTTTGTTCACTAAAAAACTTAAGCTTTATAAACATCAGTATGATGATAATTAATCTTCTTATCGATACCCAGAAGCTGTCTTATAATGAATTCTGGAAGGCGCTTATGTCTCCAGCGAGTGGGTAAAGGTGTATGATTTGCTTTATCTATCTTGGTCTTTACATATTCTTCTGCGGAAAACTCATTGGCTTGCTTGACCATAGCTAAAAGTTCATTTTGGAATATTTTCTCCTTTTTTATGCGACGGTTTTTTTTCACCTGTAATTTTAATTTATTGAAAATTAAGTAATTTCAAATTTTAACAAAGATTTTACTTTGGGTTAGGAAATATCAGTTAAAAAAATTGGTTATTTGTAATAATTTTAAAATCTTATTTCACATTTTAATAAATTAATAAATCACTTGTTATATTTATATGGAAAAATGCCATGTATCTAAAAAAATATAAATTTTGTATAAAAATGTATTGTTATATTTATAATATAATATTTAAATAATTATCAAAGTAATTTTATTAAAGTTATGTACATATTTTTAATTAACATTTCAAATACATGTTTGGTTAATGATTTATCTATTACGTTAAATTTTATAATTTCAAGCACTCACTCTAGCCCAGCGATGTCTCATCCTCTTCCATAACTTCCTTCTCTGATGTTTTTTCATTTTCTTGCGTCTAATAACTATCAACCTAACAGCCTGTTTTTCTTCTTGCTCTAAGGCCGGCAAACCTATCTCATCTTTCTTCCAGTTTGAATCAATCAATGGTAAAATAGATCTGGGATTTACTATGGGTATATAAGTTAGAGGATCTTGCTTTCTTTTGCCGTTCTGTTTGTTAATATCAAAAGTTATTGTATGAGGGCTGAAACTCATTGTTTTGGCCTTTGATAGTAAATCTATTTTGGTAGTCGATAGCGGAGGTTTGCTTGGTGGCACACATTCTTTAACGCAGTTGATAGCAGTTTTGATATTAATCAACCGCAAATCTGTAAACAAATCTTAAAGAATAAAAAAAAACTATTAATAATTGTTTAATCATAACCTTAAAATGCCACTTACATTTTGCGGTATTTTGTAAAGTATTCTGAATCATTTTTGCTCTTTTATAAGATAAAGCTATGTGTTAAAAGTTTAACATTGTTTTATTTAACAATAAAGGTGGACTTTTACTAAAAATAAAATAAATATTACTGAAATACAAATTAAAATGCCCCAGTCCACAGATTATAAGATATTGACATATCTGTCAATTTTTACCGAGAGACATGACAGATATAGATAATTAAGATTAAAAAAAAATTAAATAGAATACTTAACTACTTAAGTTAATAGTAACAGTGTTTCCCTTTTTATGTAGTATCTAGGACATTCTCAATATATTGGAAAGTATATATCAACTTTACAATATACTGAACTCATCATTTCTATGCTTCATCAAAAGGATAACCAAAATTGATCAACAATACAACTTAGAAAAAATTTTTAAATATAATATAGTTGTAGTATAAAATAATTTCCCTTCTCCTTGTTATGATTGCGGCAGTATAGTCCTTAGCATAAATTTTGACTTCAAAACGAAAATCAATACAGTGTGTTGTTTTTTTACATTAACATTAACAAATATAGTGGAATAATAATATCATATATTATTAATAAGTAAACGTAAGTTTAAAGCTTTATTCAGATTATTAATAAAAATAATCACATACATTTTATTTATAATAGTAGTAGCATAAAAAAACAAAAAAATTGTTGTATTAAATTTGTATAATATTTTACTTTTATCTGTGTTTAAAAATTTCCTGGTCGGTGGGAGCAGCGCCTACGTCCCCTACTATAGCAACCGCCATATTGTCGGCTGTGGATAGAAATAATAATATTTTAGACATGAATAATTCATTAAACCATGTATTTACTTTAATTACTAGGTTTGAGACAACTGTGGCAAAGTGCTTAGGAAGAAGAAGCACTAGATTACGTTCTGAAATACGGAGCTCAACGCCGCGCCGCTTAATAAATAATGATTGATGTATATATTTATGTGCAAATCACACAAACGTAAGGTGAGTTTTCAAACTGAAGATTTATATTTATATAGACATATACGTATTATAAATATTGTTTAAACAATTTACATAATAATTATTGGATATATAAGAAAGACACTTTCAAAATACATGCCTTTTCCCGCCAAACTTTTTGCAGTGAGCTTTATCTCGTCTAGAGGTATCTTTTCAATCATCTCAATCAAATTATCAACGCTGTCTATCTGGACGTCTCTGAAAGCTTGCAGCGCGAAGCCTTCCGACAATTTGCCACAATCTTCTTCGTGTTGAGCTAAACACAAATCTAGAATTTAAATATAAGGTAAGTGTGAAAAAAATTGTAATAATAATGACGTTACGACATTAGTAACACTTAAATTATTACATACAGTTAAAAATATTGAATTCTCTGGAGTAAGTTAACTGAGTTAGCTGACCTTATTCCACGGCACAAACCATTACCGTACTTACTCAATAGTTTCCTTAAATTCACCAATTTACCTCATCCATTGTCCCGTTTTCCATCTAACCCATTGTTTTGTACACCTTACAAGGCATTGGTGTACCATCCTTATATCATAACAGATCTTGCCTTGTCCAAGGGAGATCCAGGCACCAACGCAAAATTCCAAGAGATAGTAAATGAAAATTGGTCAAAACATCTTCACATCTTTACCGATGCATCCAAGCTTTCAATTGAAGGCTGTGTTGGTGCAGCTTGCTGGATACCAAAATTCAAAATTATTTTACAATTTAAATGCCCTCCCGAATCATCAGTGTTTACAGGTGAGGCTGTTGCTTTATTGGAAGCAATCCTGTTCACGCTTTCCCACAATATAAAACAGACAGTAATATTTACAGACTCACTAAGCTGCTTGATGGCCAAAAAGGGTAACCCGTTTCATAGTAAACTGAGATCTTCGATTGTTTTAAGGATTCGTGAAGAATTATTCACTTGTCATCTAAAGGGCTTGGAGGTCACTCTTGTATGGATTCCAGGCCATTCTGGAATTAGAGGAAATGAATCTGCAGACTCTTGCGCTAAACTAGCAGTACAATGTGGCACTTTGGATCACTTCTCTAATTCGGCTCAGGATTTGTTGTCTCTTGCATTCACTCACTTGGATAAGCACTGGGATTTATCTAAATCTCAGAAGGGTAAATATTATGCATTTCTCCAGCCGGTTATTCCAAAGCGTCCTTGGTTCTTCTCTCAAAAATTGACTGAACGGAGAGTTATATCTACAATCTGCCGCTTACGCCTTGGACATGCATGTACGCCTGTACACCTGGCTAAGATCAGGGTCAGGGACCACTCTCTGTGTGAATGTGGCCTAGACGACGGTTCTCCTTCCCATATTCTGTTTTCCTGCCCCAAATTAATTCGTCCCTTGTATGATGTCCTTCCTAACAAAGTCCCTCGTCCTCTCAATGTTCAGTGTTTGTTAATGTTTGTGTTTAGTCCTTTATGTAAATTTTTATGTAAATATATTAAGTATAATAATATTAAGGTATGAACTAACACCCATGTAGGTTAATATTTGTTACTAACCCTCAATATCGTGTGTATATTTTGTAAATATATATATATATATATATATATATATATATATATATATATATATATATATATATATATATATATATATATATATATATATATATATATATATATATATATATATATATATATATATATATATATATATATATATATATATATATATATATATATATATATATATATATTTTATCTTGTTTATAGGTGAAGGATTAAAACTGGATCTCTTATAAACATGCATCCCTCTAATGTGTGATATTTTTCTTTTTTACCGTACATTCTCCTTTGTGTGTTCTCCATTCAACGTGACATTGGCGAAGTGAATTGTGCTCAACTGGCACGCTCGAAACGCCATAAATTAAAAGAAGAAGAAGAAGAAAAATATTGAAATTCCTAAAATTGTTTTCGTCTCTATATATCCTCTGATCTAAGAATGGAAAGACGCGGGTAGCGAGCTATGCCAAATTAATTTATTTTAAGCAATGGTAAATACCTACTTACGTAGTCGTTTTTTACCAATTTCAATTTGCTTGAAATCCAAATCCTTAATATTGGCCAAGAACTCTGTCATCGCGAAGGCAGTTCTACTGATTGAACAGGATTTAGTTTTTGCTATAATACCTAAAAAATCAAATCACTCTTCTTTTTACTTTGCAAAGGCAGAGGGAACTGCAGGAAATGACGGAACGTAGTGTTAGTTCACTTCGTTCCACGTTTTTCGCCTTTCGAGGCGTTGCGTGGCGGAACTCAACGCCGCGCTTTGCCTAGGTGCCAGAGCGAAGAAAATGGAAATGAAATATTCTCCCTACTTGGGAATTGAACCACAAACCGTCGCTTTTATAAGCAGATGCTGATCATCTGGTCCACGATTGTCCTTTCATATATAAAGTAATAAAATTTTATAATATTAATTGCATATGATAATCTTGTACTCCAAATTTACAAATACATATACGTACACTAAAAATAACGATATTTCAAAAGATTTTTTCGTATTTTCCCAAAGAGTTGTAACTAATGCAAAGAACTTACCTAGTCCCAAAAAAAAACAATACTTCACGCTCCATCCCGCTGTAAATATGGATATATGTACATGTATATATATCGGGATCGACAGAGGGAAACTAATGTTGATACCCGAATTCCTTTATAATATGTACATCCTAAGTCCCTCCCCTCTTACCAAAAACTCCAGTATCCGCATAGGAAATATTGAAAGCTCTATAAGACGTGAACATATCGTTGCCGCACATGTAACCGAGCGGCGGTTGGAGTATTGTGTTATACTCATTCTCCCCTTCTTGTAGATTATCTGTTCCACACGCAGACGCTATTATTGCGAACTTTTGGAGATTACTGAAAATGATAAATAAGAAGATATCAAATATTTATATATTGGTAAAATGTTTAAAAAAAATATTTTCCATTCCTATGCAACAATTTCGCTGATAAAGGGAAGTGCTTTGCTTTGAAAATTTGGCAGGAATCGGGGAAAATTTTGTCTTAATACTAGGTTCCCTTTTTATCTTCTATTTTTCTAATTGGTTATTTCTTTTAAATTAAGATTTTCAGAGCCTAATAAATGTTATTAAGCTTTACCATCTGAAATTCACCAAAATCTTTGTTTCTAAGTATTACTTATACACCAACCTCCCTATTTACATCGTCTTTGCTTTACATATTTTTATTTTTACACAGTTTTCTAATAAGTTTTTTTTTTTGTTTTTATCGCACTCTACTAAATTCAATCACAATAGCATTTAGTAGCGTGCGACAAAAATACCGAACCGTGTAGAAGCAAAAACGTGTAAACAAGTACAGTTTAGCTGGGACGGAGAAAGCAGGAACTAAGCAACGGAGTGTTTTAACACTAGATTTTTATGGTTCTTGCAGTTCCCTCTGTCTATCCTGCTATGTGCGGGATAAAGCGTGAAGACATAATTAAGTATGATATAAATCGAGGATAGCTGTACTACTCACAGTAACTCATCAGTCCCGCAGCCGGGCATTGCAACGGCAATCCAAGTGTCGCTTCCTGCGCCCAAGTCATAGTATTCAAAACCACCTCTAGGTCGCGATTTTGGCTGTTCTACACACATGGGCTGGTCCTGTAACATATAAAATTAACTAGAAACATATTCTTAATTTAAGTTTAATATACTATGACTAGGTTCACCCTATATCCCGCATATAGCAGGGTAGACAGAGGGAATCTAGTTTTAAGATACTCCTTTTCTCGCTATCCGTGAAGAAAATTACACTTTATTCTACGCCAAGTGGAAATCCAACCAAGAATGATGGCGATTGCAGTCAGATGCTGTGCTGTTACGCAACTACTGTTAAATTAAATCCTAAAACAAACGTTTCAAGTACTCAAAAATACTAGAATATGAAATGTGAGACACATTTCATTAACGGTTGGCAGCTTATAGTAAAATTTAATAAACAAGCTTGAATTCCATACATTTAAGACAGCCGTCGAGGTCATCGTAGTTCAATTAAACAGTGTCTAAAAATGCGATGTATGTTAAATTAAGCAGAAATTGTTAAATTGCGTGTTTTAATCCTAGTTTACCTCTCCCTACACCGCTTTGCGGGAAAGAAAGTGAAAGTTTCACGTAGGCAAATTGTTAACAATTGTATATAATACATACCCGACTAGTATTTATACGTTCGGCCAGCTCTATAGTCTCGTCGAAAGGCACTCCAACGCTTGCCACTGTGCAGCGTGTAGACTGGTAGTTTCTCTCGACATACTGCCTCAACTTCTCACCAGTCATCTCATGGATTCTCTCCTCTTCGCAATAATCAGAGTTGCTTAATGATCCAGCGAAACAAGCTTTTTGGACTAAATCTATAACACGCTGTTCTGGATGTAGGCGGAATATGTCGCCTCTAACTTGTGCCTTTAGGTCGGATATTTCCCAGTTGTGATAAGAGCATCTGATTTTAATTAAATATTTAAAAGTAAAAGCGCAGACGCTATATATATATATATATATATATATATATATATATATATATATATATATATATATATATATATATATATATATATATATATATATATATATATATATATATATATATATATATATATATATATATATATATATATATATATATATATATATATATATATATATATATATATATATATATATATATATATATATATATATATATATATATATATATATATATATATATATATATATATATATATATATATATATATATATATATATATATATATATATATACATATATATATATATATATATATATATATATATATATATATATATATACATATATATATATATATATATATATATATATATATATATATATATATATATATATATATATATATATATATATATATATATATATATATATATATATATATATATATATATATATATATATATATATTGACACTACTGACACTTGGTCCGTATCCTTGTTGATGTATTTAAAAGTTAAATTTGCTTGATAATTGTTTTCTAATATTTGTTTGAATAAAAGACGTGTTAACTCTTTCGTTGTTTATTAGACACTGAGAATTGAACATACATACCGCCCACCAAAAGGACGTTAAGGCCTTTTTAAAATAAGTAATATACATGTTTAATATTACAAAATAGTTTACAATCAAATTACATACTAAATTAATAAGTTGATCAATGGACTGCCAGATAGGTAAACTAGTAGGTAAATGTAAAACATTGTTAACAAAAATATTCTAAATTTTAAACATTAATCTAGTTATATTACTACTTCAATACTAATTCTTACAAATTGGTAAAGGACATAAACTTGCTACAGATCTCTTAATAATTTTTCCGTTATATCTAAGACTGTAAACTCTACTAATATTGTCCGTTCCAGGATGCTTCTCAATAATACGCGCTAATGCCCATTTGCTTGGTGGCATGTTTTCATTTTTCAGCAAAACTATATCGCCAATTTCAAATTCAGGCGCACTCTTTAGCCACTTTGGTCGTTGATTTAGCCTTGATAGATATTCGTTCTGCCAACGATTCCAGAATCCTTGTAATATTTTTTGAGTATGCTGCCATCTTGAGAGTAAATTTATATTTGAAGATGTATAGTCACGATCAGGTATAGTGATGAGTGCTTCACCTATGAGGAAATGACCAGGAGTGAGTACTTTTATATCGGCAAGGAGATCTACATCTGTTGAAATTGGTATCAGTGGTCTTGAGTTTAGACAGGCTTCAATTTGTATCAACACTGTAGTTAGTTCTTCGAATGTTAAGTTGTGCGTAAGTATCTTTCTTAAGTGTACTTTAATCGATTTGACACCTGCTTCCCACAGCCCACCAAAATTTGGACTATAAGGTGGCATGAAATGCCACTTAACGCCGTCATTCACTAATTCATTGATAGCAGAACCAGGTATTTCTAATTTTGCTTCTTCCCACATTGACAATAATTCCTTATTGGCTGCTACAAAATTAGTGCCATTGTCGCTCCAAATTTCGTGACACTGTCCTCTTCTAGCGACAAAACGTTTGAATGCTGCAATGAATGCGTCCGAAGTTAAGTCGCTAACCAATTCTAAGTGTATCGCCTTAACTGCCATACAAATGAAAATGCAAATATATGCCTTGCTTGTCTTGGCACCTTTTCCTTTGGATTTTAAGATAGATACAGGACCAGCGAAGTCAACACCACTACGTGAGAAAGGACGTGATGGAGTCACACGTGCTTGAGGTAAGTCACCCATTATCATCTGTCGGTTTGTAGCACGCTGACGTGCGCATGTAAGACAATTATGAACGTATTGTTTTACTAGGTTCTTGCAGCCAACTATCCAGTACTTGCTCATCAGGTAAGTAATCATTAAATTTATTCCTCCGTGTAAAGTTTTTATGTGTGCATCTTTCAAGATAAGCGGAATCAGATCATTTCGCTTGCCAAGTATTATTGGATGTTTTATGTTTTCATCTACATTAGCATTCCTCAACCTGCCACCCACTCTGAGAATATTCTGACTGTCCATGAATGGGGTGAATGTTTTCAAAATACTAGTAGTTTTAACAGGTTTATGTTCTTTTAGCCGTCGTATTTCCTCTGAGAACTCTTCCTGTTGTACCCTTTTTATACATATCTCTAAAGCCTCTTGTATTTCTTCTACCGTGATAGCTTGGTTTAACTTTTCTGGATTTCGTTTCATATTTATAAACCTTTTACAATTTACTATTACTCTCAATAGTTCGGTAAGTGTATTGTAATCTTGAAATTTAATAACTCTTTCTTCCTGTTCGGCCGTAATAACATATGATTGTATATTTTTCTTCCTTTCCATATTAGTTGAATATATAGGTTTAGTATATTTAATTGTTTTATTTGTTAGCCAAGAGGGTCCATTCCAACATAGCTGGTTTTCTTTCAATTCTTGTATATTTGTACCCCTTGAAGCTATGTCAGCTGGATTATCTGACGATTTTACATGGAACCATTGAGCGCTGCTTGTAACTTCTAGGATTTCTACGACGCGATTTGCTACAAATGGTTTCCATCGATTAGGTTCCCCAAAGATCCAAGCTAAGACAATTGTAGAATCAGTCCACGCAAACGTTTGATTTGATGAAATTCTCATAGCTTCTCTTGTTTTGTACAATATTTTAGACAGAAGTGCCGCTCCACTTAGTTCAAGTCGTGGCAGTGATATTGTTTTTACAGGAGCTACTTTTGTTCTCGCTGCTACTAAATTTGTTTTTATTTCTCCATTTTTTTGTTTGTACTCGACAGTAAACAACAGCTGCATACGCCTTGACAGAAGCATCACAAAAGCCATGTAACGTTATAGCATCTTTATCTGTACTGAAAGTGTTCAACCACCGTTTAATTCTCATATCGTTGACATTTCTTAAATCTTCTCGAATGGCTTTCCATTCCTCCTTTAACTCTTCTCTTATGTCTTCATCCCAACCAATTCCCTCTAGCCATAGCTTTTGAACTAGAATTTTTGCTGTAACGATTGCTGGTGCTATCCAACCTAGTGGGTCAAATATTTTTTGCAAATCTGATAGTATATTTCTCTTTGTTATATGTAATGGTAAATTTTGTAATTGTATCTGATATTGAAATTCATCTTTTTCTAGGCTCCACGACAGACCCAGAGTTCTAATAGTCCCGCCAAGTTTCAGTTGTAAATTAGCCTTTGTCGTAATTTTGTCGTCATCCATGCATCTTAGCAAGTTGAGGCTATTTGAAGCCCACTTTTGTAATTCAAAACCACCTCTTCGCAAAAGATTTATTATTTCTTGAGTAAGACATATAGCTTGTTCTACAGAATCGCAGCCTGATAACAAGTCGTCAACGTAAAAGTCTTCTCGAATTATCTTGGCAGCTTCTTGATATTGTTCACCTTCATCGTCGGCTAGCTTCATTAGCGTTTTTATTGCTAAATAAGGAGCAGACGCTGTCCCGAATGTAACTGTTTTCAGTCTATAATCTTTAATCTCTTTAGAGTCTTCTGTGTTACCCTCCTTTTGTCGCCAGAGTATTCTATGGTAATCTGTATCTTTGCTATCTAAGAGCACCATTCTGTACATTTTTACTATATCACTGGCAAAACATATTTTATGTGTTCGCCATCTCATTACAATGCTTCGCATATCCTCTTGAAGTACAGGTCCGGTCATAAGCTCATCATTCAATGAAATAGCATTACTGCCTTTACTAGATGCATCGAAGACCACTCTTAGTTTAGTGGTTTCTTTGTCTTCTCGGATCACGGCGTGATGTGGGAGATAAACGCTACGATTATTTATTTCGTTATCTGGAACCACTTCCATATGACCCATTGTTAAATATTCTTTTAATACTTTATCGTATTCTTCCCTCAATTTAGGAGTCTTCTGTAGTCTGCGTTCAAGTTGATTCAATCGTCTCAACGCTATTTCTCTTGAATGTCCATCGGGTGATATTGGGTGATTGGTGCGAAATGGAAGTCTCACTATATATTTTCCATTACCATCTCTTGTATAATTATTTTCATAAAAGCTTTCACATTGTTCTTCTTCCTTTGTGAATTTTTTCTTCTTATCTTCTTCTACCTCCCATAATACCTTTAAGAAATCTTCTGTTATAACGTGATGATGCAGAGTTACAACTGAATTTGATTTATCTAACTTCTCTTCGATCTTCCCAAATAGAATCCAGCCAAGGTTTGTTTTTTGAGCGCACGGAGACCCTGGCGGTCCTTTGATTAAAGTGTTTTGTAGAATCTGCGCGTATACATCAACACCTAACAACAAGTCAATAGCTCCTGGCTTGAAATAGTAAGGATCAGCCAGTGTTAACCCTTCTAGATGAGGCCACTTGGTTACGTGTATCGTACTGGATGGTATTTTAGTAGTCAGTTGCTTAGACATAACATATGCTTTCACTTTTAGATTGAAATCTTCACATCTTGATTCCACATTTATCTGAACCACTTGCTTAATATCTTCTCTTGCTGATCCCACACCGATGACTTTGCCTTTAGTTGGATATGTGTAACTTTGAGTTGCTGCGCAGCTTTTTCACTTATAAAGCTTGCTTGTGAGCCTTGATCAATTAAAGCTCGCAAAAATGTCGTGTAATTATCTTCGCTTCTAACTTGCACGATTGCTGTTGCCAATAAAGCTGTAGTCTGTCTAGTTACCACGTGTGACGTCATCGCTTCTTCTTCTTCACATTTCTCCTCACATACATGTAACACCGTTTCCTTTTGTATAGCTTCGTTATTTTGATTATTATTGATCGTAGGTTTTGTATTAGTGTCCTTATCTTCATGAAGCAGACTATGATGACGCCTGTTGCACAGTCGACAACATGTTGGAACGCGGCACTGTCTTACAGAGTGTCCCGATGCAAGACAGTTGAAGCATAAATGTTTAGTTTTCGTAAATTCACTACGTTGTTGTGGTGAGTATTTTCCAAATAACTTGCAATGGCTGAGCGTATGGATTTCGTCGCACAATAAGCATTTCTTCTTATTTTCTAAATTTGTAGCAATATGAAACGATTTTTCTCGCAAACCACTAGTTAACTTAAGTTTTGCCGGTTCTGTAAGCTCTAAAGTGCGAAAACGGCTTTCTAGAAATTTTCGAAATGTATCCAACGAAGGAAGACTATCGCCATCTTGACACGTGGTACTAACATGTTCTTCCCAGTCTTTATGAGTATCGGCGTCTAATTTTTGTACTATAATAAATATTATTAATATATCCCAATTTTCCGTCTTCACTTCCATGTTTATTAAAAAATGTAAGCACTCGAAAGTTGTATCTAATAAATTTTTAATTAATGTAGAATTATTTGCCGCCATCTTCTTTTGCGAGACTAATCTCTTCATAATTGCATTAACGGTTATGCGTTTATTCCCATACCTTCTTTTAAGAATATTCCATGCCTCTTCATAATTAGAATCAGTCACTTGTATATGTTTTAATATAGCCGCGGCCTCTCCTGTAAGTGATGTTTTTAAATAATGTAATTTTTGTACATTATTTAATGCTCCGTTCGTATGCACAAGTGTATGAAATAAATCATGAAACGGCAACCAATCTTCATATTGTCCGCTATAAGTGGGTATTTGTATTTTTGGTAATACCACACGTGCTTGAGATTCACCTTGCATCGAACCACTAAACCCAACTTGTGTTTGAGCTTGAGACCCTAATAAATCCATTAAATCACTTTTCAAAACAATATACAACTCCTCATGTTCATAAAATTCATCTTTTGTAAAATAAGTTACTTGATCCTTTTTATCCTTTGCTATATTTCGTAATAATTCGGCATGTGCTTGCTTATATTCATTCCAGTAGTCTTCTAAACATTTTAAGCGCGCTTCTATGTAATTTTTCGTAAATCTACTTTTGGGGCATTTTTTCACATTTAAATGAATTTTCTTTATAGTTTGTGCGATATTTTCCACCGTGTTTAAGGCCTTTTCCACTTCCGTAACCATTATTACGTAGAATATTGTTGACTGTAACAACGTAATATGATAATAATCCTTTATATTTCTATTCACTTGCAAATATATTGCAATAGCCACGCGTCGATTCTCGATCTTTTGTTCCGATGACCGGTTCCGGCTCCAGGTAAGTTTACTAGTATCCGGCTCGATTATGGACCATATGTTGATGTATTTAAAAGTTAAATTTGCTTGATAATTGTTTTCTAATATTTGTTTGAATAAAAGACGTGTTAACTCTTTCGTTGTTTATTAGACACTGAGAATTGAACATACAATCCTTTTTTAAGTTACTATATGTACTTATCATAAATATTAATTATAATATTAAGACATAATATATAGAATTAATATTATTCATAATAAACTGTTATCTTTAAATTTTTTATATTTATTGTTACTTAGAACTAAGGCTATGGCAAATAAGCGGATTAAATAAATTTATATTCTCCATTTCTAGCGTTATAAATAGAATTTAATGAAATAATAAAGTAGGGTCACTTGATGGTGAGGTCACACAGTAACGGCAATTTAGAATGATAAATATAAAAATATCACATCACATCACCATCATCATCATCAATCATGAATTTATTATATCTCATTATCTATCTTACTTATTTACGAA
The DNA here is from genome assembly GCA_037178615.1 of Dione vanillae. Taxonomy (NCBI): domain Eukaryota; kingdom Metazoa; phylum Arthropoda; class Insecta; order Lepidoptera; family Nymphalidae; genus Dione; species Dione vanillae. The sequence goes on along the minus strand of JAZFAU010000221.1, from coordinate 501,919 downwards.
CTTATTATTAAAGACTATAAAAGAGTTGAATTTGTGTCAATAACTGGAACTCGTTTAAACATGCATTCTTGAACTGTGTAATGATATCTCTTTTTTACCGTACTTTCTCCTTCTCCATTCAACGTGACATTGGCGAAGTGAATTTTGCTCAACTGGCACGCTCGAACAGTCTTAATTAACCAGGAGGAGAAGAAGAGTTAATCGGGCAGTTGCACGTAGACAACTGCCCGTACTGGATGGGAACTACCTTGAAGTAGTTCTTGAGTGATTATTGTCAGTTATTACAATAAAATTACTCTAATAAAACTACTCTGTCCAAATATACTAAAAACATGGTGTATATGTGTTTCCATGTTTTTCTAATTAAAGAACAAACACGGAAAATATTTGGGTACCTTGCTGACGTATCCAAAAGATAATATTTAAGTTTTCCAAAAAGATGCAAAGGACATCGCAAAGTATACGCAATGTTCTCCCGGTCGGATGTACAAGTTAGATACGCCCCTTGTTGTTGCAAGACTCGAAGCTTCGAGAAGTTTGTGAAATCTTGACCAGATGCAGTGGATGCTGCGCGCAGGAAGTGAGATGCGCCGACATCATCGTAGGGTCTCGTATCGAGAACCTGCCTGTAAAAAATACTGTTTAAAGTAAAGATTTTTGAAATGTCAATCCACACTAAAGATAGAAAAAATGCTTATAAATTTTAAATATAACATTTGAACGCATAGTTTAGCGGTCAGAGCGCTTGAACGGTTTGCAATAGGCGCGGGTTCGAATTTTTATGTTTTCTTTAAGTATAGCTTATACCTTTTACTAATATTATTGGCGTAGAAATCGTTTTCCCTTACAAAAAGCTATCTAAATCTTATTTAAATATAAAATTTTACGATCATGATAGTGGTACCTGCCACATCACAGTACACGATGCCATAATAGTGCCAGAAGTCTTCGCTGCTAAAATTTTGATGCCATTCATCATCTCCGAGCGTTGAGTCTCCGTCGGTCCGTACGTCGGCGGTGGACAATAAAAACATGCATTACACGAACTCTTACTAAAATATCTTGATTTTACGTTAGAATATATAATTGGTAATATTTTTTTCATTATATTTATTTTGAGGAAATTGAGTATATTTGTTTACTGCTTTAACGTTTGTTAATGTCAGTTATGACTTTTAAGGCTTTTTATTATTTTTTTTAATTTAGTTGTCATGTCATGATTTATATGGTATTATTATTTAGTTAGAAAATAACTAAATTCATATGATATTATTAATTTAAAAAGGATTTTCTACAGCTACGTACTTATAAGTTAAGTGTTCTATAGCATTTATTTTAGTAATCAGTGGTAAGGATTTTCTCTGTGGTATCTTTTATAAGTTGTTTTCAGAATTTTCTATATCACTTACAATAAACTATGTACATTGTACATTTAAGCAAGTGATATTAATCAGAACTCCAAATATGAGCCTTTTTGGGTTCAACTTAGTAATTGGAAAGATAAACAATATATAAAAATTAAAAAGATATAAGATATATAAAAAAGTTGTATTTTATATATATTATGTACTGAGTAATGAATTAGAATTATATAGATATATACATAAATAATGATTTGAATGAGAAGAAGAAAATCAGTACTAAATACGTAACTATATGTTACACTTACTCTAGCAACATATATATTACCAAAAAAAATTAACTTGCGTAGTTAGATTCACTTTAACATAGTATATAAAATATAGAAGATAAAATTCTAAAATAAATATTTACTAACGCATATCGTAAGCTAGAAAATTTGAGAAAAATCATCTAGAAAGTTATGTTTATGCGATAATAGTATAAATTTATACTAAGCCTAGCTTCAATGTTATCACGATAATGACACACTCTGTATACGTCATTTGTGTACTGATTAGGTTACAGGGTGTAGACGATTGATAAACGTTCATAATAAATACGAACGACAGTTGCCTGTCTATAGAATGGACGAATTCATGGAGAACGGAGTGTCTTAACACTATGTCTAATAGTATAATGTTTAAAAAATATGAAACAAACTATGTTGTATACACGTATATATAATACATATATATGTTTATCGTTGACATGAGCATAAATTGGTTTCTTTATATTGAAATAATAAATCTATTGCAATTTTTTCTATCATAAAATAAAACAATTTCCTAAGTACTTGAAAAACAGTTGTGTATACTGCAATTTGACATAATTTTTCATAATTTTTTTTTTCTAGCTTCATGCTTTATCCCGCATATCGCAGGGTAGGCAGAAGGAACTGCAGCAACCATTTGAACCTAGTGTTAAGAGACTCCGTTAGCTTAGTCCCTGTTTTCTCCGTCCCCGCTTTCCGCCTTTTTCGAGGCATTGCGTGTTGAGTGGCGGAACTCAACGCCGCGCTTTGCCTAGTTGCCAGAGCGAAGAAATTGGAAATAGAAAAATCCATATTCCCCGAGTGGGAATCGAATCCTCAAACTGTCGCGTTTGCAGGCAGACGCTTACTCCTCTGCTTAAAGAAAATTTTAAAATGAGACACTTAAAAATTCTTTATGATATTGAAACTCAAAAGTTTTTGATAGTTCATCAAAAGAATATCATATATATAACATAGCATATATCTTAAGATTCTTAGTATTTCTTAAAATTCTTAAGATTTTCCTGTATTTTTTTCCATATCATATCAATACCATATGATTTGAAAGCAAAAGAACTTTACAAGGCCCTTTGTGTCCTTTTATCCTGGAAATAAAGTGTACTAACTTAAAGTTGAAATCAAAATAAAATATTGTTTTTTGAAAACCAAGTAAAAAGTTCAGTAAAAAGCTTTCCTACTAAGAAAACCTAAGATAAGCTTTTTTAGATAATTCACAACAACTGCAAATATATTTACGTTTTCTTTATAAAACTGAATAGACGACGCACTGATGCAATATGCAAACAAACGTAACTTTGTAATATTAACCTAGTTAATGTTTTATTAAAGGTCCGTCTATAAAATGTACTAAAAGAAAACTTAGCTATAGCATAATTTGCAGTGCATTCACACTTGAACGATAAGTGTGAATTCGATTCCCCATAATAAAAATGCTTATATATATTTAAAATAAATGAAACCATTAAAGAGGTTGCGCGAAAACTAACTGACATATTTCTCTAGAAAGTGAAAAACGTAGTGTTCTGTCACTACATTCTCTCCGCAAAAACATAAACATAGACTATTCTAAAACATAGACGTACATAAACTTGCAAAAACGATGTAAAACAAGTTACAAATCAATAAATAATTTTCACCGAATCTGAATCAACCTATCACTTTTATGACTTAATCTCATTATCACTTACATTATTTTCCCGCTGTTATATTTCCTTGGTTGTAGGGTGTCTACACTTTCTATGTAAGTTTAAAGGATTTATTTCAAGGTTAAAAAAAAAAAATCACCTCATCTCATACAACCGTATCGCTATAACGGCAAAGATCTTGTTGCAATTCTTTGATGGGGACCGTCATGGCGCAGATGCGCAGCGTTTACCTGTTACCTGTTTGTGGATTCCATTCCCACCCGGAGAAGATGGATTTTTACTTCTTCACTTTCTTCGCTCTGGCAACTAGGTGGAGTTTTGCCAATTAATACGCAACGCCTCGAAAAATGTGGATAGCGGGGAACGAAGTGTCTTGACACTATGACCCCACGGTTCTGTGGTTCCCTATGCCTAATCTATTCTAATCAGGATAAAAGCATGTAGTTAAAAAAATTATGTTTGATAAAATTCTCATATAATTTCTATATCGTTTACTCTGTGACTTTGTCCTTCTGTCGCTGTCATCAGCACTTAAGGGATATTCCCAATAACTTAATTTCAACGGGACATTGGCGAAGTGAATTGTGCTCAACTGGCACGCTCGAAACGCCATTAATAAAAAGAAGAAGAATAACTTAATATGAGATCGAGATCTTAATATTAGATGAGATTGAGATCTAATGATGAAGAGATGTTCTTTCCCTAAAAACCAACAAATCTAATAATGTTTCCAGATATAAGACTCTGTTACTCTTCACCTTGAAATAACGCTTTAAAATATTTCCCAGCAATTTATGATATTATTATCAATATTAATTTTCATGAAGTTTTTATATCCATGACGGTCCATTTTATTACATAATTAATCTGATTTAAGCAGTTACGTTTGAAGTTAAATTGTTGTAATTTTTTTAATATAACATAAATAAACTCAATATGCTCTCTCGAGTAAGACTTTAAATTCAACAATTTTAATGATTTTGAAATCATTTGAAATTTTAATAAAGAAAAATTCTATCCACTAAACTAACACATTATGGTCACCATGTCTAAAAGTGAACCGATGTAAACAAAATAGTTTGAAATAACAGCATAACAATTACTATACATTATTTAGAAAACTTAACGATTACGTATAAAAGATGATGTTCCGACGACTTAACACATCAGAAGTAACTGCTTCATCTAACTGCGTGTACAAGTAAAATGGACTCAGAATTTAAAGATGGCCACGAATATGCCAAGTTTTTGGATAACAACGACAGCTTGGGCCATTTTAGAAACAGATTCTACTTGAAAAAGAACACTATTTACATGTGCGGTAACTCGCTGGGCCTGGCATCGAAAGATGCTGAGCGTAAAATACTAGACGTATTAGAAAAATGGAAGGCCGAAGGTGTTAAAATATGGAACGTTGACGGTAATAAGTACTATATGTACTCTGCGTGTCTGGCGAGAGCGATGGCCGAGTTGGTTGGTGCGGACCCTGACGAGATAGCTATTAATGGTTCAACCACTGTGAATATTCACCAAGCAGTCAGTACGTTTTACAAACCAAGCAAGGAAAAGTATAAAATTCTTGTAGACGATATAAACTTTCCTACAGACAGATATGCTGTGGACAGCCAAGTTAGACTGAGAGGATACGATCCTAAAGATGCCGTGAAAGTTGTATCATGTAAAAACACACTTATGGACGAAAATGATATAGTACAGGCCATGTCTCCTGATGTAGCTCTAATTCTACTGCCCGCTGTGTACTATAGATCAGCGCAAATCCTCGATATGAAAAAAATAAGTGCCGAAGCAAAGAAAAGGGGTATAATAATAGGCTGGGATCTTTGCCACGCGATTGGCAGTGTTGAAGTCGATTTAAAGAGTTTAGATGTTGACTTCGCTGTGTGGTGCACATACAAATATCTAAACGGAGGTCCTGGAGCTACCTCAGCTTTGTATATAAATAGAAAACATTTCCACCTACTTCCGGGGTTGGCTGGATGGTTTGGAAACAAGAAAGAGACTCAATTCAAACTACTTCAGGAGTTTGATCATAGAAAAGACGCTAATGGCTGGCAGATTGGTACACCTCATCTGCTTTCGATGGCAGGCTTGGAAGGTTCATTAAACATATTCCTAGAAGCCGGCATGTCTAATATTAGAAAAAAATCACTAAAAATCACGTCATACTTAATGTTTCTGGTGGACACGCAGTTGGTCAAGTATGGATTTTCTATAGGAAATCCTCGGGAAGATGAGAAGAGAGGTGGTCACGTCTGTTTGGAGCATGACGAGGGATACCGGATTTCTTTAGCGATGAAAGACCGAGGAGTTGTTCCGGATTTTAGAGATCCAAACGTTATAAGACTAACGCCAGCCCCGTTGTACACCAGCTACGAAGATGTCTATAATATGGTCCAAATATTACTAGATATAGTTAAAAATGAAACGTACAGACAGATCAGCGATAGAAGGAATCTAGTTGTTTAGAATACACAGCAATATAAGTATTAATAATGCTTATATAATTTTGTTTTTGTTATTAATAGTATTTTTTTGTATGTAAATATATAATAATTAATGATTAAGAATATTTTTTGTATGTACAATTTAAAATAATAAAATAATTATATATTTCTTATATTTTGTATTTTTTTCATTTTTTAAACAAATTAAGTGTTAATAATAGAAAGAAACCATTTGACAATAAGCTTACACCATCAGAATGACGCATATCAAATGAAGCGGTGCCCTACCACGCCCTCTTCTAACGCCGCTACATAATAATTTGTTAATAAACAATCTATATATATATATACAACACGTGAGGGCAGACGTCAGTACTGTTTACGGCTCGTTTACTGTTTTTCTTATAGATAACATAGCTGCAGTCCTCAAATATATATTTATATGAAGTTTTGCTTTCACCATTTAATCCAAACGCCACTCATTGTCATACTTTTTTCCTCAATGTACTTATTAATTAAAATTAGTAAATTACTTAGTTTAGAAGTTTAATTCGTTTTTAGTATTAGTTTAGTCGTTTTTATTAAAGATAATTTTGGTGAGAGAACCTATCGTGTACAGGGAATAGTCGTGAAATAAAACAAAAATGTCATAATAAATTCTTTATATTATCTCGAAAATAGGCTTAGTCTATTATATTATACTATTTTTAGTTGCGAGTGTTTCCTCTCCATTACGATATTTTCAATTCAATGTAAATTTAAGATAAAATTAAGAAAAAAGTGATATCGCAACGTTACGTTAAATAAAAAATTAAACTAAGTTAAAAAAAACACGTAGGGTCCAAAAATTTCACAGCTTTGCCAATTAGTTTTCTTTTGAGCGACAAGGATTTGTAGAAAATAATGTAAATTGAAGTACATACGTCAATTATCTGTTTATATATATATATATATATATATATATATATATATATATATATATATATATATATATATATATATATATATATATATATATATATATATATATATATATATATATATATATATATATATATATATATATATATATATATATATATATATATATATATATATATATATATATATATATATATATATATATATATATATATATATATATATATATATATATATATATATATATATATATATATATATATATATATTAAGTTATAAGTCTTTTTAAGTCTTATTCTCTACAAATGATTGCCGCTGTACCGACGTCGCGGTACATTTAGAGTAAAAGTTGTCTACAACACTAACTAATCTATTTATTCTATTTATATTCGTTATTTACAGTAATTTACATCACAAAGTAATGTTGTATCGTGTTACAATACAACTGTTTCGAAAATATAACAACGTCGGAATCGAATCTGCACTTGAGTAATTTCATTTCTTTTTGTTTTCCAAATAAAAGTCATTTTGTTTGATTTTTTTCATTCAATTTAACAAACAATTTTATGGTTAAAATAAATATTATTTTTTGTTATAAACTTTCAAGTCTCTTTTTTAATTTTTCTATTCACAAGTTATGTTTTCAAGTGGTTTTGAGTATTTTTATAAATATAAAGTTATAATCACACTAAGATGTTATCATTTTATAACTCAAAATAAAATATATTTATACAAAAATATAGAAACTATAATATTGCTTCAAAGTGTTTCTCATTTATTATAATATTAAGTTTTTTACACAAAAAAAGAAAGATAAACAACCATCTAGTAAATTTTGACAAATCAAAGGCTTAACATGGACATGGCTTCCAAAAAAAAAGCGCATATCCATAGTTAGTTAACATCTGTCATTTCTTTTTTTATAATGGACATGGCTTCTGACGAATGGCGTATCCACAATAATTTGTCATTTATAATTTTTTTATTGTTATCCGTAACTATTTAACTATATATATATTTTATCTATTGAGTGTCTGCTGTCGGTCAGAGCGCACAGGTCGCTGATTCTTCGGTTTCTGAAGCTTTCAGTTCCTGAAAATTTATGAATAATTTAATAATAATATTATTTAAGTGAGCTTTATGAAACAATTTAAAAAAATTATAATGATGGAAAAATATTTTTTTTTTCTGTTATAATGAATTTTACTCTTACATATATATTTATAGTTTTGTAAGTTTTAATGATAACAGTAGGTTCATTCATTAATAACAGAATGTATATGTATATGTTCTTAAGCTAAATTAATATATATCTTTGTTTTGCAATACAATTTAATAATAATATTGAAAAAATAAAGAAACTAAAAAAATGTTTCGAAATATGATGTTAGCTACTGTGACATAAGAAAAAACAACAAAAATAAAATACTGTTTTCTTTACAATCTACTAACGCACGGTCAAATTGAAAATCCGTTTTTAGTTCGTGGCCATATTGCGGCTTTGACGTCGTCCTGAAATATTAATAAAAAAAATAACTATTCCATCTAAGACGGTCACTATAAGTGTCATCTGCAGGACAACTAGTCTGTGTGTGTGTGTAACAACTCCACCTTTAGTGTCATCACAAGTGTCATCTGCAGTAAAATGAGTTTGTGTGTGTAACGACTCCACCTAATAACGTCACCACAAGTGTCATCTGCAGTCCGTGTGTGTGTGTGTCCCTAGTCCACGTGTGTGTGTGCGTGCGTGTGTGTGCATGCGTGTCTACATACAGTTGGTGAGTCGCACCGAGGGCCAGCGGTCGTCGCCGTCGTCGCCGCAGTCGCGCGCGGGCCGCGGCCGCAGCGGGTCGCGCGCGCGGCGCTGCAGCGCGGGCGGCTCGCTGCGGCGCACGCAGCCCTCGTGCACGTGCACGCGCGCGATGTCGGAGCCGGGCACCTCGAACATGACCTCGAGCAGCAGCCCCTCCATGATGGCGCGCAGGCCGCGCGCGCCCGTCTTGCGCTCCATGGCCTGCGCGGCCACCGCGGCCAGCGCCTCCGCGCTGAACGTCAGCTCGCACTTGTCCATCGCGAACAGCAGCTTGTACTGCGCCACCTGCGACGACCGAGACATAGTAGGATAAATCTACTTAATTTCAAGGCTTTTCAGGTGCTAGGAGTCCGAGAAATTCTCGATAGACAAAAGAAGATGATGATACTTCAAAAAATAACCACCTAATCTGAGCCTGTGTGCATGCACTGGAGGAGCAGCCCTGCTAGCAGACTAGAATACTATACATTAATAAGCTGTATAATCCAAAATTAATTTACTATAAAAATTCACATAGTTAGAAAAGGGACGGATTTAAAAACGATAACCTTTGGCGCAAAGCGCGGATTACGATAGGTTGCTGGAATGTTCCAAACAAGACAAGAGGAGTTTGACCAGCATCACGATATTGTATGCCGGGTGGAAACGACGTGCATATATCTCGAGTCCTTGTTGCGTAGTGCGAAAGCCAAGAAAAGAGAAAGAGTGGAAACCGGTGTCAGACCATAATATCGCGGCGAGATGTCCAGGGTAAGGAAGATTACGGTCATAAAATATTACGCTCAAAGTACAGACAAGTACAAGTACAGACAGAAGGAGAAGACAAGAACAACTGCTACGAACAAGTTATCTCGGACAACGTATTGAGGAGCGTAACCTGCAATTTATGTAGAGGTTTACGCTGGTCATTTGGTGGACATCTCGAAGGCACAGATTTTGCCAACGGCCTGAGTTTTCCTGCCACAAAACGTGAAGACCTACAATCAAAGATCAATGATCTCGTTAAAGAAGCTACATTGTGTCTTTCTTAACTGTGCGAAAATTAAGGATATGCGTCTCCATACTGACGATATGCACCCTCTCGACATGGTCGGCGAGATAACTGAATTTGTCCACAAATTCACTAACCAGCGAGGTGTTGCAGTTGCTCAAAGAGGTACCGAAGTCGACAAGCAAATAGCGTTGACAAGGTGTCCTGTGTATCTACATGTGTACACCAAATTGAGGATATTGGATTGAAGAGTTTTTTTAGTCCAAAGTGGAAAGATGTTCTACGAGACCTATGCTCCTGAGGAATAGGAAATCAAATCAAGTGCCGGTAGACAGATTGAACCGCAGAAACCGTGGAACTTAGTATTAAAGACTGTTCTTGGTTTCCTGCCTTTCGAGGCATTTTGTGTGGAGACGGAACTAAGCGATGCGCTTATCTAGTTGCCAGAGCAAAGACAATGGAACTTTTATAATTCTCTTTCTCCGAGAAGAAATCTATGAAATGGAAGTTTACAGGTATACGGGTCTTTGCGCAACGACGATCCCTATAGCAACATTTTAAAACGATTACATATAAAAATGCAAACAAGTATATAATTTGACGACTGTTATATACTACAGTATCTCAATTCCCATAAAAAAACATCATAAATAAAATTAAATTATTATTAAATACAATTTATTATTATATAAACGTGAATGAGGCGCAAAAGCATAGCGTCACACAAACATCTAAACACGATGGTTTGTGTGTTCAATTGTCATTCGGGGAAGATTTTTTATTTTCATTTCGCTTTGGCAACTAGGCAAAGCGCGGGGTTGAGTTCCGCCACTCAACACGCAATGCTTCAAAAAAGGCAGAAAACAGGGACTTGTAACAGCGACTAGCAACGGAGTGTGTTAACACTAGGTTCCTATGGTTCTTCCCACTGCCTACCCTGCCATGTTCGGGATAAAGAGTAAAGCTAAATAAAAAATAATAAACTCACAATAGCATTCTTGGGCTCAGTGAGGATGCGCACGAGCAAGTCCTGGTCGAGGCTGTGGAACGGGACCAGCACCGGGAACCGGCCCACGAACTCCTGCAACGACACCACACGACCCGTCAACACCAGCTTACACTTCACACTTCACTTGTATATATACGTGTCACAGCGCGGCCTTATATACAAAAAAATTCTGTAATCAAATTTTTTGCTACAAAAATATTATGAATACTATAAGGAAAAGGAGTAAGAAAGACATATATATATACTTCCCGTTGACATAACACTTAAAAAACGACGTTTTATTTTTAACAAAAAATGAAGTCATTTTCAGCACAATTGCCTGTAGTGATTTCGTCGTCTATATTAATCTTTAAGTTTATAATTTGGGGACCGTCGTGGCGCAGAGGCGCAACGTCTGCCTGTAACGCGACGGTTTCTGGGTTCGATCCCCAGTCGGAGAAGATGAACACGCAATGCCGCAAGAGACTCGCCGGTATCATGCCGAAGTCGATGAGGTCCCGGGCCTGCACGCCGCGCAGCCACAGGTCGCGCTCGGCCGCCTCGGCGCGCGCGTCGTCCAGCGGCGACGCGTCGGCGCGCGCGGCGGCCAGCGCGGCGCGGCGGCCGGAGCGCGCGTCCCAGGCGCCGAAGCCGAGGTACTTCTCGTTGTTGCGGCGCTGCACGAGCCGGTCCAGCCCGTTGTAGGCGCCGCTGGCCACGAACAGGATGTTGGTGGTGTCCACCTGCACCGCGTCGCCGCGCAGCTTGCGCGAGTTGCGCTCCGGCACCGACACGATGGCGCCTTCGAGCATTTTCAGCATGCCCTGCTGCACGCCTTCGCCTAGAGGACCATATGTCGATTGTAGGGTGATGTTAGGAGAGAGCCGCGGGTCGAATAAAGTGTGAAGCGATGACGTGATAGTGACAGTTAGCTAGTATGTTAAGACAAAGTGGACAAGGTCGCGGCTCGTATGCACTTAAGTCGAATGAAGTATGAAGTAAACGTGATGGATGAGACAAAGCCACGACTAAAAGTTGAATTTGATAAATGATACTAAGAGAAGAATTCATGATTTATAAAGAATCTAACAAGGATTATAGTATGAGAGATGATAAAAAAGAAACAGTTTAAGCTGCAACAGTAGTACATTGATAAATATGAAGTGTGAAAAGTGCGAGAGCTAAAGTGAAGAAATGATTACAAATAACTGTCGAGAAAACACGAAGCGTACTTTCAAAGAATGATGAAATATTAACAGACTATAGTAGAATGAGAATGTAGAAGTCGAATAAAAAAAGATAAAAGTTAAAAGTACTATGAGGTCTAAAATGAGATAAGACTACTAAAGTAGCTGGAGTAACTTAGATTTCTTCTAGTTTTAATGAAATTTGCATTGTAACTCGCTCACTCGGTCCAAGACAATTGGAGTGCAGTCATGCCTTTGTATAACAATTAACTAACAAATAGCCTACGCAAAAAGTGTGATCAATTGTTTTAAAAAGAAACCGAAGGAGGCTTATAACCTGGAAGAAGATGCTCAGATCAGATCTTTTGCTCCGAATAATGATTTTTTCATGATCACGAATAAATTTTTACATTTGGATAGCTGTCTCCAAGGAGTGAAACAAAGGGACATGGAAGCGAAAGTGGGTGAAGGTAAAGGGCCACTGCACTAGCTATACGTAGATGATGCAGCGCTTATTGCAATAATAGTTTTTGCATCAATGATAAACACGACAAAAATTTTAATATTTGAAAAAAACACAAATTACTGTACAAAAGGATTTCAAGATTTTTATGAATGGAAATAATTGAATTAAGTGAAGAAGTAGTTTAGGAAGGATGTAGATACAAATACGAAATGACTGTTGAAAGATATTAAGGACGTATTGTTCGCCGTAACAGAATGGACGATGCATTAACTGTATTGTTGAGGCGTGGATATCAGACATCAGTGTAGCTAATAGGATGTGTGAAATCAGTACATAGGTAGGTACCATCGTACCGGGTAGGCAGGTAGGTACGTCAGTGAGAATGCAGAAGAACGTGCTCGGATGCAATTAAGGATGAAAGAATGGTAAATGAAGAGATATGAAGCAAAAGTGAGTGGTAAGAGAGACAAAGAGAGATCTTGAATGACCTTCGTCAAGACACAATATCAAAGATACTGGATGAAGGTCATGTTAAAAGCACGAGGACTCCTTTTTACTTTTTCATACACTACTCAGTATGGAGAGGTACAGAGAGCGGACGAGGAAGTACCGGTGTGAAGGGACCGTTTCTCTACTAACTCGCTAGGGATAAAGCGTGAAGATATATTTGTATTTGTAAATACTTAGCGAACAACTATTGACTATCTTGAAAAACACTCACCGCCCACGTCGCGCAGCTGGTGTATGCCGGGCACGGCGCCGATCTTGTCCACCTCGTCCAGGAACACGATGCCGGTCTGCGCGCGCTCCACGCTGCGGGACATCACATTCAAATAACTGTGCTCGGAACAACAAGTACGACGGGCTGGGACTTGGACTCACTTGAAGTTGGCGTCCTGCAGCAGCTTGGCGATGACGCTCTCGATGTCCTCGCCCACGTAGCCGGCCTGCGTCAGCGTGGTGCAGTCGCAGATGGCGAACGGCACGTCCAGGCACTGCGCGATGGTCTGCGCCAGCAGCGTCTTGCCTGCGGGACATTTTTGTATTGGACGAAGAAGTTAGAGGAAAATGTGTTTAAAATTATAAAAGAACTCGGTTAAACTTATTAAGTCAAAGTTAAAATAAATGAACAAGTCTAGTTTACGATAAATGAGATTGATATTGGCTTGTTGATCAAAATTAATTTACTGTAACGCCAACCCAATCAAACCAAAGCCGACCCAACCGAGCCGAAGCCTATATTCATAGTCAACCTTGGCTTCTCAGTATGGGTGAAAACAAGTGTTTAAATTACTGTTTATTTTATTTTAGAATTAATCCTATAACGAACTTCAACTTTATATACAAATATAAATAAGTATAAACTCACCGCTCCCGGTGGGTCCCAGCAGCAGCACGTTGCTCTTGTCCAGCCGCAGCTCGTGCTGACTCCGCTCCAGCACCTCCGCGCCGGCGCCGCCCGCGCCTGCGTTGTTCAAATGGAGATCTGTTCAATTACACTTCTCCTTTTAGTATATATTCATTGGCCACACACACACACACACACACACACACACACACACACACACATATTCACGCTCCATCACTAGCGGGGTAATCAAAGAGAACGGAGCGCAAACGCTGTTCTGCATACCTCTTTCATTTTAAACTAATATACTTAACAAAGAAAACATAAAAATTTGAACGCAGCGAGATTTGAACCCGCGCCCTATTGCGAACCGTGCAAGCGCTCTGACCACTGAGCCGTGTGTTCTTTCTCACGCTGTGTCGAAATTCTTAGAATAGAGTGGAGTGGCGGAACTCAACGCCGCGATTTGTCTTCCTACCAGAGCAAGGAAATAATATACTCTAAAGCTAATGTATTCAAAAAAAAACATATAAATTTGAAACTATCCAGATTTGAATCCGCGTTCTCTTGTGACTCGTGTGAACGCTCTAACCACTAAGTCATGAGTCCAGTATTTTTCTATTATAAGCATGGATTAACTTTAAAATCATAAAAAAATAGTAATTTATAATAATTAAATAATAATATAATTAACATTGTCATTTTTTTATTGGTTAACCGTAAACCGATCTTTCTCGCTAGTCTTGTTTCCTTCACTACATAATACAAACTCAAAATAAAGTCGTATTCTTTGTTCCTATATCTATAGCGTACATAGGTACGTTTTTTTTTATATATACAATAAACATTTACTAAACAGTGTAGAAATACTGTTGTTTGTCGATAGGGCCCGCATTCGGGATGCGGGAGATTTCTGTAACGCATGCCATAGGGCCCGCAAATTGTTTATAGTTTTCACTGGTCGTCAGGGCCCGCATACGGGGTGCGGGTGATTCCTATAATGCATGCGATAAGGTCAGTTATTCCGAATGTGGATATCACCCGCACACGTTTAATTGACCGAGTTATCGACCAGTGGATTTCATTGGTTGTTAGCTCGCATGCGGGTACTCCGCGCATTCGGGCTAACTACCGACTTATCGACCAATGAAAATGCGCCCTCACGCTTTATCCCGCACATGGCAGGGTAGGTAGAGGGAACTGCAGGAACTATTAGAACCTAGTGTTAAGACACTCCGTTACTTAGTCCCTGCTTACTCCGTCCCCACTTTCCGCCGTTTTCGAGGCATTGCGTGTTGAGTGGCGGAACTCAACGCCGCGCTTTGCCTTAGTTGCCAGAGCGAAGAAAATGGAAATAGAAAAATCTATTTTCCCCGACTGGGGATCGAACCCAGAAACCGTCGCGTTAGCCGCGTTACAGGCAGACGTTGCGCCTCTGCGCCACGACGGTTGTTTTTGAGGTTTCTATTATTATGTTTTACATATGCTATGTTTTTATATACAAAGTTCAGTAGTGTATATAGTATAAGCATAGTACCCGGGGGAAGCTTGGACAGGTCGCCTTTATATATTTTACTTCCAATGAATTTAGTTCTTATATGCATTTACTTAAATATAATTTATGACTAAACATCAAATTCGCAGCAAGCTAAGGTTATTTATAAAAAGTACTGATGACATACAAAATAATATGTTACACGTTCATATTAATCAACATATTGCGAAACGATTCGACGACAAGACTATAAATATGGCCTAAATAAAAAATATTAGCAATATTGTAAATTAATATATTACATTAACTAATAAAAGATAAAACTAGTGAGTGTAGATATTAAAATTAAAATAAAACAAGTCAAGTTCGAGTGGTACTCGCACATCGAGGGTTCCGTATATCGCATGACTGTATTATATAATGTATAAAAAAAATGCTTAAAATTACATTTATTATATGGGAGCCCCCTTTTAATATTTACTTTATTGTTATTTACTTATTTATTTTGAAAGGTAATATACACATAAATATTCTGTGAAAATTTGAAGCATCTATGTTACCGATTTTAATATTAATTAAAAAAAATACAAAAATAAACACCTATATTTTCTGGAGACCCCCATTACGCTTAATGAGATACAGCCTGGAGACAGACAGACGGCGGAGACTTACTAATTAGGTCCCGTTTTACCCTTTGGGTAGGGAACCCTAAAAAACTGTTTAAATTGCTATTCATTTAATCGTATAAAGCAACAACCTACATATCTTTTCAAATTTCAAAATAATTTTGAATCACACCACAATGTTATTGATAACATCCGAAATAATTAAGACAAAAGTCACTCCTCCCTACACTTTCAGTAAAAACTACTTATTCCGGTCGACTAAGCAAACATTGAAAACGGAGCGTGGAAACGAGATAGTTTCGCTTTTAAAAGGCTTTGCGAGTCGATTGGTCACACTCTCTCGAAACGTTTTGGCTTTTGTCGAAATTCTAGTGTTTATTATGCACTAACGTAATGTGGTTGAAATATTTGACAGTATGATATGGTTTTGGGTTTGATTTCTGCTCGATGAATTCGATGAACGAATAAAATAGAAAAGCAATGGAAACCTACTGTAAAGACACTCCGTTCTCCGCTTACTACATTTCGACATAATTTGTAATAAGTGGCTCAACTCAATGTTATGCTTTGTATTGCTTACCAGAAAGATAATAAAGAAAATAATTTACCCGAGTGGGTATCGAACCTATACCTCGCGAAATGAAAGTTTACATTGAGATATTTTTGAATCCATATAAATAAAATAAATAAAGCTGCCATTACTAACTCCGTGACTAACGAATAAAGCATAACCAAATTATTTAAAACAATTTTATATACACATATATACATTACTATGCAAGAAAAGGTATACTAAGTAAGGATTTTCCGAAATTGAGAACGAAAATAACAAGAATTCCATGCAAACGTTGTGGACAAGTCGTATAGTATATTCTTCCTTCAAACGATTAAACAAATGAAATAAAGGAGATAAAGTGTGACTTTCACTCGCACACCGAGAGGGTTCCGTACCAATTTTATGACTAAAGTCAACGAAAAACAAGTTATAAGAGTTATTAATTTTAAATTTTTACTTGATACTTCACGCGTTTTTGTTAAAAATAATTTTGATAACTGTAGCAAAAAGTTTCTAAATGAGATCCATATTAAGTAAAGTATTTTATGATAGAAACATCTAAAACTGAAAATTATCCGATGCTCGCTCTATAACAAATACCTAATGAATTTCGACAATATTTATAAAAATGGAGCGGAGAAAATAGTCACTAAACATTTCTTACCTCTATGTGTGTGATGTAGGGGATGGTGGGCATCACTAGTGGAGCCGCTAGTGACGTTATTGTATATTCTTTTGTAGTGATTGTATACGGCTACGGACAAAACTTTCTTTGCGTACTCCTGTCCTACGACGTGCTTGTTTAGATATTCGAAGATTTTCTTGGGGGGTGGAGGAGGTTTTCTGGAAAAAACAGAAGATAATTTCCATAACTTTTTCATTAGACTATTTCCATTTATATATATATATATATATATATATATATATATATATATATATATATATATATATATATAATTATATATATATATATATATATATATATATATATATATATATTATATACTAAGATATATATATAAGTGATATATATATATATATATATTATATATATATATATATATATATATATATATATATATATATATATATATATATATATATATATATATATATATATATATATATATATATATATCTATATATATATATATATATATATATATATATATATATATATATATATATATATATATATATATATATATATATATATATATATATATATATATATATATATATATATATATATATATATATATATATATATATATATATATATATATATATATATATATATATATATATATATATAAGATACGTTATCATACATTGACATTGTGTTATTTCGACAGTCATTGATCCGTCAGATTAAAGAGTCATTGTACGAACTTTGTAGATTATTTGTTAGGAACTGATTAATAATTAGGTCACTTGTTTTATTTCTAAATTTTTATAAGTTTATAAAAATTGATAATATAATTGTTTAGCAGGGTAGGCAGAGGGACCCGCAGGAACCGTGAGAACCTAGTGTTTAAGACACTACTTCTTCTTCTACTTCTTCTTCTAGTGGTTAAGACACTACTTTCCCCGCTTTTTGCCTTTTCGAGGTGTTGCTTGTTTAGCGGCAGAACTCAACGATACGCCATGCCTAGTTGCCAGAGCGAATAAAAATATATTTTTCCTGAGTGGAAATCGAATCAAAAAACCGTCGTGATTACAGGTAAACGCTGCACCACTGCGCCACTACGGTCCTCAATGTGCATAACATAATTTAAAAAAATAGCTTTACAATGTATCCTTCATATATAGCAGGGTAAGAACTCTCCGTTCTCCGTTATTTTGTCACATTCTGAGCTATTATCGAACCTTAAACCAACGAATGATAATTTTGACACTGTTGTATTTACAGTATATGTAATTGACGTTTCACATTAGCATAAGTGTTAAAAACTATTATACCTTGTTACTAAGTTCAAATTTAACACACATATATACGTCAATACCACATATAGTAAACAGGAAACATATTTTATATATTATTTACAAAAACATAGTTTGTATAACATATAAATTGTTATATATGCGTACACATTAGTATATAATTAGAATGTATTATGACGTATATAATAATCTAACAATATACATTATATAAGGCAAGAGATTCAATTTCTTTTTTGCTTTTGTAACTAACCTTGCGCCTCTTATAAATTGCTTAAATTTTTTTTTTAAGGAAATAAGTTGTATAAATGACGAAGAACTCATGGCTTAGTGGTCCGAGCGCTCGCACGGTTTGCGAGAGGCTTGAGTTCAAATCCCGCTGCGTTCAAATCTTATATTTTTATTTATTTTTTTATCCTTAGTGTGGATTAATATTTTAAAAGTAAAAAAAAACATAGCTATGATTAATGTTCATTATATTTTACTAAATAGCTAACTTTTAATGAAGGAAAGGTCTTTTAAAAAACATAAAAATAACTTTGGTCTTACGGTTTTTATACAGGTATTAAAAGAATCTCTTTTATCACGCTTAGGTTAGGTTAATGATACGTGATACTATTGGATATTGTTTAATACGTAAAATTACCAAATATTTCCCTAGCAATCAAAAATATACGTCACTAATGTTATGAATTAAAAATATATATATGAATTAAAAATATATACATTGAATATACTTTTTTAGCTTCACGCTTTATCCCGCACACAGCTGTGTAGTTATAGGAAACTGCAGGAACCGTGGGAACCTCGTGTTAAGACACTCCGTTCCCTGCTTCTCGCTTTTTTTTAAAGCATTGCGTGCTGATTGGCGTAACTCAACGCCGTGCTTGCCTTGATGCCAGAGCGGAGAAAATGAAAATAAAAAAATCCATTCTCCGCTCAAGGGAATCGAACCGACAAACCGTCGTGTTTACGGGTAGACTAGACAGATTATAAAATAAAAATTCACAACCACTGTATTAAATATACCATCAAGTAGTACCAAGAAAATATCTATTAAAAATCATCAAGGTGAGCAAAACAAAGTCATCTCAAGGAAGTTCAATGACATTAAAAATAATATGATTTCTAATATATATGTACATATATAGTAAAAACCAGTGATTATGATCACTTTACACTTACACGCTAAAAACTTATTACAGTGCATAGTAACAATATAACCGGGTAATACTGACCTCTGCTAAGATATAACAGTATGAAAATTACAAGTAAGACAAAGCGTGTGGTATTATTTCTGTATATGTCAATATGTAACGTCTCTAATTAGAACGGAGAAACGGAAACATAGTGTTTTGTCACTAGATTCTCTCTGTATACCCAGCATAACGTGATAAAGTGTGAAGATGAAGATATTTTTTATTTTTAACCTTTCATACGCCTTTCATAGTTATTATTTTTTTAATTACGAAGATATTACGAAACATAATATATAATATTTAGACTCGTATATGTATATACCTACTTGAAATATATACGTGAGGACGACGAATTGAATAAAATATGATCATCAAAATTATTAAGCCACACTAAGGATAAGAAATACTTAATGAAAACATATAATAAGTTCTTTGATTTTCGCGATTTTTATACATTTTAAATAAAACAATTTAACCGGATTTATCGCGTATATTAACATTATTTGGGAAACCCGACGTTTCGAACACTTTGCAGTAGGCCGTGGTCACGGGTAGACTGAGGTGGCATTCGTCTGTCATTTGATATAATTATTATGTAATTAATTATGTAAATTGTTTTATTTAAAATGAAAACATATAATTTTCTAAAAGCAACGAGATTTGAACCCGCGCCTCGCGGAAAACGCCCAAGCGCACTGACTAAGCCATGAGTTCTTCATCACGCTGCGTTTACTTTTTAATATGATTTTTAACAAAACACTATTAGAAATGGTAGTTGTTTTATCGGTGAATAAAACTAAATTTTATTTAAATGCTTCCTCATTTATTTGAGTAATTTAGATGTTTTTGTCAAACATATCCGAAAAGCGTTGACCCTCTAATACGCGACCTTGGCGGTGTTTGCATAAATAAGTGAAATACTTTGTTACAATAGAATGGTGTTGTAAGGTAATTGTTTTTTATTAAAATATATTTTTATACAAAAACAAAATATGTAGGGTTATTAAGAAATGGAAAAAGAGTAAGAATTTGGAAAAAAAGTTTGGATTTTGATGAAACTTTTTTTATTATATAGCTATTAGTCCTGGCTATCATATGGGCTATCTTTTTTTTTTTGGAAATTCGTTCTTTAAGGGGGAAAAGGGGGGAGGTAAGTTTGTATGAAACTCCGTCAGCTTTGAAGCTAATTCGATTAAAGTTAATATTTGGCCATTTGATTAGAAATTAATAATGACGCCATAAAGATTTTTGGAAATTCTGCCTTAACGAGGGTGAAAAGGGGGAGGGGGGGGGGGAGAGTAAGTAAGTTTCTATGAAACTTCGTCAGTTTTGAAGCTGAATCGATGAAAATTAAAGCTGTTTACGTGAATACTAAGCTTTACCTTGTTTTTTGACAGTTACTTGTTTAAAGAATCACAACGAGAAGAATCATCCCTCAGTTGCGTAAATAAATAATCAAAATCTTACTTTATTGTGTTGTAGCGGATTTCACATTAATATACTCAAATAATAAATAAATCATTATTTCAGGTTTAAAAAAAAACTCAAAAACAGTTATGTCATAATAATACCTTTATCATAATAAGAGTAACGTTGGTCCAAACCAAACCACAATATTACTATTTAGTACAAAGCTTTATCAAGACTGTGCAGGTAAATGTTACGAATTAATCAGATTTTTTCTAACTCCTGCATACCAATAGAAATATAATACGCGTAATATATTTAATAAATGCGAGCAGAACAACGGCAACATCTAGTTCTAAATAAAATTATTCGAGTGCGTAATTATCTTTTAAGACATTTGTTGCTTTAACTCTTGCCTTATAACAAATAAATCTAAATACAAAAGACTTTTGAACCGACATCTATTGTAAATGGCCATAAATGGTCTACTGAGTATAAATGTAGTATTTAAACAAAAAACTATATCATAAACAAGTTCCGAAAAACAAAGTGAGACGTGGTTTTGACCTCAATTATAAATCCAAGCGACCTCACTAATAGGATTGCCTTCGGTATTTTCATACAGCATGTGCAAGGCTGTTGAGTTTACGTCAAATTATTTTAAAATGATCCTTTAATAGTACGGTAATTAGGCAAAAATAGAATTTATTTGTAATTTAGATGTGCTGGACGTCGTTCTTAAAAACGTGACGGCCTGTGGGTTCGATTCCAACTCGGGGAGGATGAATTTTTTCAATTATATCTCTACTTGTCTGGATATAATGTGAAACATATAAAAAACCCTCTAAATTATACTGCCTATTAAAAAGACAAATTTTTTAAATAACTTAAATTTGAACATACTATCTACATAAAGATTTTTTAACTTAAAACATAACAAAAACTAAAATATCAAGCAAAAACTAAATTACCTGTAAAATCCAGATTTATTTTCGGCATTGTCCTTAATGCTTTTCTTCGTGTCGACCTCGCTAAGTACTACGAAGAAATGGTGGCATTTATCACATTTGACGAATCTTGTGGAGCTCACGAATGTCTCTACGTGGGTGCAGGGGTCGCCGCATTTTGGACAAGTCAGGACTCCATTGCCGCCGGACTTCTTACCGCCGGATGACGAGCCTGGAGATTGCGGTAAAGA
>JAZFAU010000221.1:100000-475000 GCA_037178615.1 Dione vanillae | reverse complement strand
CCTGCAAGTTATGCGCAATTTGCGCGAAGCAATCCGCCAGAAACGCCCGGTTTTGTGGAAGAACAAAAATTGGCTTTTGCACCACGATAACGCCCCTGCTCACACATCGTTGCTTGTGCGCGACTTTTTGGCCAAAAACAACACACTAATGATGCCGCAGCCACCGTATTCCCCAGATCTGGCCCCCTGTGACTTTTTCTTGTTCCCTAAACTGAAGAGGCCCATGAAAGGACGACGTTATGCTACACTTGACGAGATAAAGACGGCATCGAAGGAGGAGCTGAACAAGATAAAAAAAATGATTTTTTGAAGTGCTTCGAAGATTGGAAAAACCGTTGGCACAAGTGTATAATATCTCATGGGGATTACTTTGAAGGGGACAAAATAGATATTCATGAATAAATAAATAATTTTTGAAAAAAACACAAAATTCGCGATACTTTTTGAACACACCTCGTATATATATATATATATATATATATATATATATATATATATATATATATATATATATATATATATATATATATATATATATATATATATATATATATATATATATATATATATATATATATATATATATATATATATATATATATATATATATATATATATATATATATATATATATATATATATATATATATATATATATATATATATATATATATATATATATATATATATATATATATATATATATATATATATATATATATATATCTATATATATATATATATATATATATATTTGTACGTATTATATTTCTATGACAACATAATTACAACAAAACGAAATGGATATTCTTAATAACCACCTACGTCTCTTATAGAAAGTTTGAATAGAAACTTCATAGCTACATAATATATTATGTATAAAAAAATAATTGCATAATACGTAAAAGGCTTTACAGTCTTGACCTTTACAAGAGATTATTGTTGAATCACGAGACGTGAACAATGGAAAATTAACCTTGTGCCAAACAATTGAAGGTTGCTTTCACTTTGACAGCATGTGTAGTATGGAAATATTGTAAAATTTGATTATATGGCCATAATTTAATTATACATTTTTAAGAAATGTTAACAAAAAGCCTTTAAATTTCTGTTTTATTTGCGGACCACACTCAGCTGGAATCATTGAATAAATATCACACAAAATGATTTACTTTATTCATAATAATGTAAATTACTTCAATGTACGTTTAAACTCAAAAATATAAAAAAAAGAGAAGAGCGGAGTGTTCAATCTCTAGTTATTTAGTTATGTGGGTATATACTATATAAGAAGATAAAAGCCATTTTCTTCCATCTATTATATATAGCAGAGTAGCAGGATGAACCTACGACAACTTACAAGGAATCTAGGAACATAGACATTACAGATATTTCAAAAACTTTATTTAATGTGTAACTTAACTTCGAGATATAAGACAAATTGGAGTAGATATCAAACCTGCAACCATCTCGCCAACAGACATCGACTACTACTATATCTTAAAGTAATTAACGAAGTACAAAATATATATAACAAGTATATAAAAATCCATATACAATTGGATTATTTCCAATTACCGCCATTCAGTCGTAATACACCTACACGTGTTTTTGTTTGCTCAACGTGTAAATATTCTAAAACTACACAACTGTATATGTATATAAATAGTAATTCTGAACAAAACAAATGAAAATAGCAACAGTGATGATGACGTGTATAGATTACACTGATTTCTCTAAAGCATTTTGACATGTTTTGAAAAAAAAAAAAAACGTTGCGTGTTTTAAGGAAAAGACACAATATTGATAGTAAATGACGCTCGGTAATTATTATTTATGAAGAATTTAACCATATAACAGAATAGGAGAGAATTTCTAATACTCTCTGTTCTTCATTGAATTCGAAGCATTCTATGCTAAATAGCGCAACTGTACGCGATATTTTGTAGGTACAGGACATTTCCTATCATCATTTTAATATATTATAGAGAGGCGAATTTTTCACATAGAATTTTACTTTTGGTACCAATTCAAAGATCTCGAAAAGGCAGATTAGTGAAACATTAATCCAATGATCGAACTTGAACATTCATTAAACAAATTCTACACGTTAGCCAATTGGATTTACTTGACAAATATTGCACGCGCTTTTCTCTGTCTGTCTCAAGAATTCTGTCTTTTAACAAAAAAGATATCTTACCATTCGTAACCTGCGGTAAAATAATTCACTGCCGCGAATAAAATTCGAAGTTAGGAGCTATCACTGATCAACGATGACCTATTTATGTAAAAAATAACTACAAAAGTAAGCTAACGAGACACCCCTTGAGTTAAAGAGCCTATTAAGCGTAAGAAATATGATTCACCAGAAAACAGCATACCATTTTTTTTAGCTTCACGCTTTATCCCGCACATGACAGAGTAGGCAAAGGTAACTGCAGGAACAATAAGAATCTATTGTTAAGACACTCCGTTGCATAGTTCCTGCTTTCTCCGTCCCCAATTTCCGCCTATTCCTTTTTTTTTTAACTTCACGCTTAATCCCGCACATGGCAGGGTAGGCAGAGGGAGGACCTTGGGAACCTAGTGTTAAGACACTCTTTTGCTTAGTCCCTACTTTCTCCGTCCCCGGGGACGGAGGACCGCATCACATTTTTTTTGTAAGTGTTGCAGCATTTTTTTTTCCTATTTTTCCTATTAAATTGTTATTTTTTTATTAAATATATTTGTACAATGATTTAAATTAAAACGACGACGAATGAATGAATGAATGCATATTAATATACACTTGTTAACCAAAGTTATGTATATATTTACTTATTATTTATAATAGAGTAAACATAAAGAAACCATATATGCCAAAATAAAACTACGATTTTCCTTATGGAGACGAAATTTTGTTTGTTATCTTATTATTGTACTACACAATGTAAACTAATGACAGATTTATATAATATCAAATATCGCAATAATATACATATGAGGCTCTCGTGGAGCGTGATGGACGATCAACACGGTGTTAGGTTACGCCAGCCTCTGTACATATATAAAGTGCAATACATATGGTATAAATAAGTAGTGAAAAAATCTAGTTCAGGTAAATTTAGTGTTGTAGTGTCAAGATCTTGCGTTTTAGAAAACATACTTAAAAATAACATATAAAAATTTGAACGCAGCGGGACTCGAACCCGCGCCATCTTGCGAACCGTGCAAGCGCTCTCACCACTGAACCATGCGTTCTACATCAGGCCGCGTTGAAATTCTTAAATGCTTTATACAAAAAAAAAAAAAAAAACAAAAACAAAAATTAAATTTTCATATGTTTTCTTTGAGTATTTTGTCTATCATCAGTGTGGATTAACACTTTAGAAATCATAAAAAATATATTACGTTTTGTCCACGCTTCCCTAAAATATAAACAAAATGACTACTGAACTATGTACTACCTTCTCCTGTCCCCAAATCCTTAGCACTATGCGGAGGTCCGGGCGGCTGCTCTGTGGGGCTCTTGCATAGAACTGTGCAGGTGCTTAGCGGTCGAGTACACGTGCGTCGTAAGCTGCGACATGTGTGTGCACCACCTGCGAACGAAAACGTACAGTATTAGAGGATTGGAGGCGAATATTTTTTTTTATTTTTTATGATTCACGCTTTATCCCGCACATAGCAGGTTAGGCAGAGGGAACTGGAGGAACCATAGGAACCTAGCTTAACACTAGGTGATTTTATTGAGGCATTGCGTGTTGAGTTGTGGAACTCAACGCCGCAATTTGCCTATTTGCCAGAGCGAAGAAAATGATAATCCATAAAACCCGAATGGTAATCGAACCCATAAACCGTCGCGGTTACAGGCACTCGCTACGCCACTGCGCCACGACGGTCCTCAAACAAACTATTTATAAATATTATTCTAATATTATAAAATAAATAGCACAAATTAACTCGTTTTTTCATTTTCTCATAGGGATTTCAGACCATCTTCTTTTAAGTAAAGAGAAGCTACTTTTAAAATAATTTCTTAAAAACTAAATATTTGACAAAAAACCCAACACCACCGCAAAACACTAGGTTACCACTAATTATTCATCGTTGAACAAAAACGGCGCGGCGGGTGACGAATCCGATTGTTTTCGTCAATCTCGACGGCGACCCGCTTTCTTTATTTACGACTTACTTAAACTGAGTAAAAGTGATTGTACTAAAGCGTTCTACAGCTTTAATCTTGTACAACACGTCTTTTGCCTTGGTAAATGCAAAGTTGTATGACTTTGACCTAATTACATTGTCATCGTGGAATATTGACAGATGGAACACATTAATATTGTTTTTTTTTAAATTTACACATATGGATATAAAAACACAATATATATATATATATATATATATATATATATATATATATATATATATATATATATATATATATATATATATATATATATATATATATATATATATATAAATAAATAAATATATATATATATATATATATATATATATATATATATATATATATATATATATATATATATATATATATATATATATATATATATATATATATATATATATATATATATATATATATATATATATATATATATATATATATATATATATCTACCCTATCATAGTATAGTAGCAGAGGCTGGATGTCACTATATGTTAGTCATAAATCGATCTAT
Organism: Dione vanillae; assembly: GCA_037178615.1. Taxonomy (NCBI): domain Eukaryota; kingdom Metazoa; phylum Arthropoda; class Insecta; order Lepidoptera; family Nymphalidae; genus Dione; species Dione vanillae. Next base: position 470,315 of record JAZFAU010000221.1, on the reverse strand, counting down.
GTTCATTTACAATAAGACTGACACGTGAAACTCGTAACACCTCTCTGCGTGCGTCGAGGGTTAGAAAGTGAATATCATTTTATTTCAATTGAGTGAATATTCAAATTTCATACCTTGCCTTCTTCATTTAATACCCAAATATTTAAATTAGTTGTAAAAGTATCTAATCTAATCTAAAGTAGGTAGTACAAGAAGGTATCTATAAGTAGGGGGTAGGTAGTAGATACAAGTAAAATCCATAAGGAAAACTTAATTTATAAATACTGACTGACTGACTAAAACACACGAGGTCACGTAACCAGATACCTATCACAATCGCCTTACATCAGCCACGTCCGAAATAAACCAAGAGTGTCATAAATCGTCGATATAAATAATAATATGATATTATAAAGCCCAAAAGGCTTCTCAGAATAAAAAAAAACAGTTAAGACAGCAAGTTTATATAAAAATTATATATTATCATTAAACGGATACCCGTTATGTGTCCAATGAATATGCAAAGTGCCTACTAAGTAACAACTTGTAATTAAAGACAAATATCATTGTCGAAAATTACTGATAGGCTTATGATTTTGTAAGAAAAATCGATTACATGAAAATCAGATATTACTGGGCAAAAATTATGCGTTTAGTTAAGCTTTTATGAGAAGAGATTATTAAGAAATTTATTCAGATCAGAACTACAGATCGACTGTTAAGACTACCTCGACCTATATAGCATATGTACATAACCTAACTTAACCTGTACCCGAGAAGATTAAAGTGGCGTTGAGTTCCGCCACTCAATAGAGGCGGAAAGAAGGGACCGAGAAAGCAGGGGCTAAGCAACGGAGTGTCTTAACACTAGGTTCCTATGGTTCCCGCAGTTCCCTCTGCCTAACCTGCCATGTGCGGGATAAAGCGTGAAGATTAGTGAACTTGCAAATATTTTATTTATAACCGTGAAAAACAGTTAACTTGCGTAACAGTGTAACTTATTAAACTACGGTAAACATAGAAGATGGAAGGAGGTAGAGAGAGTTGAAGTACTATCTGGAACTTGCTACCCAAGTGTAGGTTTAGTGGGGGGTTAGAAATATGCATCGCTTCCGCTCTAGCAGTGCACTCTCGCCAAATAACAATACAAAAACAAAAGCTAAGAAAAGTCACGCCGTACTCTTTATTCGCTCGTGACAATGGCAAACTTTTGCGCTGCATTTCATTTAACCAGGTTAAGAGTTGCTTATATTTTGAGTCTTAAAATTATATTAAAAAATAATCGTTCGAAGCGCTACAGTATTTTCTTATACATATACATACATAACTGTAGAGCAATAGTATACTAGATTACTCACAAACACATTTCGAAAAAATTATAAAAAAAATATTTATTACATCATATTGCAATTTAAAAGGCATGTATATTTAATTACAATTAATTTAATAATTACTATAAAATATATAATTGAAACTGCTCATATTAACTAAACCAAAATCATTTATGAGACGCCTTGAGAATCAGATACTCGCTCCAAGCTATTTCAAAGGTATCATCAATAAAAAAGTGTTTACAAGGTATCATCAATAAATAAGTGTTCTAATGGAAAAGAAGTCCCGCTGAGTATACAATATCAGGTCTGAAGTATTGACTTTAGTGAACCGGTGGTAAATTATTTTATATTAAAAAATAGGCATTTTTATATCCTTGTTAATTTAAAACAAATTGCTTGTATCTCAATATCCATTTAAATCATAGAGAGAAGGGGTATCCAGGGCTGCTCTTGATTCCCATGGAGCTCTACACTGTCTGACTATTGGACTGGCATTGGGCATTAAATTGTACAAAGAATCTGTCTTTATCTAACTAGAACTTACAGCTTATGTTCCAAGGTCCAGGTATAATATTTTTTATTCTTTAGCGTGGCGGGTTTCAAATTGGTGAAATTAAGAAGGTATTTACTTCAAATATCTTCTAAAGCATATCTTTGTTTTAATATAATTAAATCGAATTTCACGTAAAAAAGCAGTGTTGCCACATTCATACATCGTTGTCTCGTCGTCATTATTTTCATACAAGGCGGTTACATAAATTACAAAACACCACCTTGACATAATACAATAATATTACATACATGAGTAAAGTAAGTTAACTGGTTTTCGTTGAAAACATTACCTGTGAGTACCGTTGTAGTTGATGAATGTGAATTCCAATTCGTAGTAGAACTTTATATATTAAGGGGAGATTTATTTATTTAAGTTTTTCGATCTAGACAAGACAATGCGACACTGGATACCCTCTAGAAGATACCCTTTAGAAGCCAAATGGCCTTTATCTCTGGGCTTTAAATGAAATTATTTAGAGGTAGTGAATTCGATTCCCGCTTAGAAATTAACAATTCCCTATTAGTACAAGAATGACGTCGCAAGTATTACAACAATTCTATGCCAGTATAGCCATAAAAATTTAGGACATATTATGAATAGATTTCATCGCACATAATTTAATGTAAAATTTTGAAATATACGCTGCAAACAAGCCGCAACAGTGGCCTAGGTCAGGTTTTACTCACAAATCGTGACTAAGTACTAACGTCGTATAAAAATAACAATAACCTAAAAATAAAATCTATTCGTGAAAAGATAATAATTATTATAAAATAATAGAAAAACGCTTAATATTTACCAATACAAAAAGGTTTCTTTTTATGTAATTCATAAATTAACCTGAGGCTTTCGTCACACAATAGGTACCTGTTGCACGCTTGACTGCACACGACAGTTGTGGGTTCAAAGGCAATTTCAGAAGTATCATATTATTCAAAACGTTTTCGTTTTTCTTATCTGAGCTTGAACGAAGTGAAACTGAGTGAAAGTGAAATACGGCCATTATTGTCTTTTTTCAGTTTCTCCATTTGTCCCGTTTACAGCAGGATAAGAAAACACAGTGTTAACATATTTAGTTAGCTGACATTATATATTTAGTTGGGGGCCTCGGACTTTGTCTTAACATATAGAGGCAATAAACATATACATTTTCCGATGAAACCGAACCCACGACCAAGCAAGCAACCTTCCAAAACTGTGTCGCAGCGTCACAGCGGCACTATAACATACAACTTATAAACATAAAAGTAAAGTAATAAGCATCGCGTGAACAATCCACACATATATATAAACATATAATACATATATAGATATAATAAAGATAATAATCGCAAGTAAAACTCTCTCTCGCGGTGCACTGTACGATCGTTTTGATAAATGTACCAACATTCATTTTGTTTGCGTAATATTTGTAACTGTGGAGAAATTTTCGAATAGAAAATTATACTTAATAGGCTCTGACCATTTTCGCTATGTATGGCTCAGTAGAACATGACAAAACACGATAAGTGTGAGTTTGATCCTGATTAGTGAGAATGAAATATTTTCATTTAACTGATCTAATAGGCAAAGCTTCTAGAGAGGTCACGTTAATATAATGTGGAGAAAACGGAGAGCATTTATGAAGAGGTTAACGACAGTGGACGAGGAGAAAGAGGTTTACAGGGACGGCAGCGTCTGGGGCTCCGTTCTTTCCGACTACCCCGCTGGGGATAAAGCGTGAAGTTATCTATGTATGTATTCTAGTCAAAACGCGGCGTTAGAGTTCCGCCAGTCAATGTATTGTACATTGTCACCAAATCCAACAGACAGTGGAAAACAAAGTGTCTTCTTAAAACAAGGTATTGTATAAGCTCCCTGATACCATATACGTTAACAACTTAAATAATTATAAAAAATAACTCATTTAATGAAGTAAAAAAAGGAATTTTAGTAGTAAAATAGGTTGTCCTGTAAAGACAAGTTACGTCTAAAATTTTGATATGACTTAGACACGTAATGTATTTATAATTTAGGCGAAAGCTGTCATCACTTATTTCGACATCTTCAAATCATTTGCAGCTATTCGAATCGATCAAAGACATTTCAAAGAAACATAAACAAACACTAAAGTTGTACATATACTTAAAATTATGTACTATATTTTTTAAGCTAGGCTATATGTTACAATAAAAGTAGAGGAACCTAGTATTAGGACATAACATTCGCCACTTTTCTTTTTTCAATATATTGCGTGTTGAGTGGCGGAGCTCGACGCCGCACTAAGCCATATTACCAGAGCGAAGAAAATAAAAATTATTCATTCTCCCCGAATGGGAATCGAACTCACTAACCGTCGTGTTTACGCGATGACAGTGGCCTCTGCGCCATAAGGGTCTTCTTTATAGTTACATATATAATAATATATAAAATCATAATTTTTTATCAACATTTCAATACGTCTATTAAAAAAAGTTAATTTTAACTAAGCATTTGTTCAACAAAAAAAATTATATAAGCTCAAGGAAGACAAAAACAAGTTCATGAATAAGATAAGACATACATACATACATACATGTTAATTATATACATAATATTAATATACTAACACCATCGCGCTACATTTAGTGAACGCGAAGCTTTAGCAACAAACTTTCGCCTACCACTACAAATGGTAATGTATTTCTAATGACGGCGACAATTTCGGTAATTGCCGTTGAGATCTCAGCGGCATTGAGAGATGAGATGAAAATCATAAGAGATTGCGCAAAAAAACACGCCTCAGCATCTTGGTATATTAGGATTAGGATATTTTTTTCACGCTTTATTCCGCATATGCTGAGGGAGCTGCAGAAACCGTGTGAACCAAGTGTTAAGGCACACTTATAAAACGATAAGTTGTACTTTTCATACATACACGCTCTATCCCTAGCGAGGTAGTCAGAGAGAGCGTAGCGCCAAACGCTGCCGTCCCTTCATACCTCTTTCGCCTCGTCCTCTGTCATTAACCTCTTCATACAAGCTCTCCGGGAAGTCCTCATGCTTTACATGTGACCTTCCTATACTTTATTAGACTAGACTAGACTGGGAATAATATTTATTTTAGACGATGCACTGCGCTTTGTAATAATTAATTGTAATTAATATTTCTTATAATAAATTATAAACTTTATCATGGAATTGTATTTCGAAAAATTAAATTATAATAGTTTAGTTAGCAACACTAAATTATACGAATAGATTACACCGGAAGTGGTTGGCTGTGTGAAGGTATAGATAAAGTATTAAAAATATTAGATCGAACATTCTTGGTTAGTTTGAAGAGAACAATAAGCAGTCGTGCTGCAGCTTTCGATATCGGAATTGTACACAGTACTAATAAGAGCAATTGAAGAAGGAACGAAATTTGTTTTATTTGATTTGTTAATAAATATTTAAACTCAATCGTCAATCAGGGGTTATAGAGACACATTATATGTGTATACAAATTTTCCAATAAAAGTTTTGAATCATGAAGTTCTCGTAGTACGATGAAGTATAAAGATTATATCACTAGATGTATATTTTTTAATTTGGGCACTGCTCACCCAGGTATATCATTGCAAGTGCGACCTTGCCATTCTTTTAAGTTTAAGAAGGTATTTAACATGTAAAATTTGCAAGCATTTTAATATTTACTTACAATTTAGTTCAAATTAATTGCTAAAATTGACCTTACTTTTGAAAAAGACCTTCACGTCTTGTAAAAAAATAATAAAATAATCAACTCAGTTGTGAAATCAGCCTAACAGCGATATCAATAAAACAAATCACTAAAACTCAATCTCATTACACTGCACAAGTAAATTTTATTTGTACATATTTTATTGCTTTATTTCAATATTTACTTTCAAGTATAAAGAACGCTCTCAACACTTAGCACTTCTGTCACTGTGGTATAATATCAAACTGCAAGCGTAACGAAGACATATTGCGGCGTTCAGTTCCGTCACTGTACGTCTAAATTTCCATCAAAGACCGGAAAGCGTAGTGTCTTGACACTAGTTTCAAGGCAATACGCTCTCTGGGGTTTATCTTCCTCAGTAGCGCCTTGAAACTAGTGTCAAGACACTACAGTACAGGTAGTATCTTGATACTTTTTAGCTACCTACCTACCTAATATATTGTAACTACCTACCCTGCTATATAGCCGAGAGAGCGTACAGCTAACAAAAAGAAACATTAGCCAATAGCAACAGTAATATAATAATTCAATAATACACTTCTTACAAAATTGCATCTCACTAGTGAAAGCTGTTACGTGAAGCTCTTATGATCTAGCCATACTAAGTGCTAAGAGCGAATAACTTCCATTGCACTGTTTAACTATTGCAGTTTGAATCGGTGTCAGGTTCGATTCCTGTTCTAAGCACTCGTATATATATTATATTGACTAAATAAAATAATTATATAAAGTCATAGTCAAATTATTACTTTCGAAATAAAAAAAATGCTTACTTTTTACCTTTTTTCTTTAAATATTTTTTCTATACTCAGTATGGATTAACACTTTAAAAATCATAAAACTGTTTAATAAAAATATCATTCTCTCTCCCTATACGATTGTTCTTAATTCTTGATCGTAATTATCTGTGGATGACGGATTTTTCTAAAAATCTCCCTACAAATACAATACGCAATAATTTGTATAGAACATATAGGAATATCGACGCAGCGTGATGAAGAAGGCATGACTTAGCTGTCAGAGCACAAGGACGGTTTCCAAGGGCCGTGGGTTCAAATTCCGCTGCGATAATATTTTTATATATTTCTTCTATCCTCAGTGTGGATTAACACTTTAAAAACCATAAAAATAATTTACCACTAGTTCACTTTATTGTGGCATTAGAGAGTCTATTTACTTGTTATTCAAATTATATGTATATTTAAGTATTCATCTAAGACCACATATAACAACATATTATTGTTTTGATATAAAGCATCACGTTGCATTCCGAATATAGCAGGGTAGACGGAGAAAACCTAGTGTTAAAACACTCCGTTTTTAGCTACCTACTACCTTATATATATTTCTTGTTTAGTAGTGGATTTGTCATTATAAAATAATAATATATTTTTCTGGGCAGTGCATGTTGATTGGCGGAAAAATCCTTGTTCCTCGAGTGGGAATCGAATCCGCAAACCGTCGGGTTTACAGGCAGACACTACGCCTCTGCGTCACAATGGTCGTATATATTTTTTAAAAATTAAATTATAATAAAAAATATCAATATGAATAAAAAAATCATTCTTCTAACAATAAAGGCTAAATAGGTACATGATAGCTGTACTAAAACGATATCTACGTATAAGGAAAACACATTCGCACTTTATCTACAAGTCACTTGGGAAATATTCATTTTCTAAACAAACATTGTGAAATAAGCTCTCTCATTTGGAACTTGTCTTGGAAGCTTTGAAAGTTTAAGCCTTGAAATACACTTGCCAAGTCAACTTAACCCGATTTGTAAGATTTATTTTTGAGAAGCTTTTACTAAGGGCGCTAAATTCCCAATATAAGTGAAGTTGTATATTTTGGCTTAGACTTAACCGCGTTAATCTCTGAATAGTATATATTATTATATAGAACTATATTAACTTCACGCGTTATCCCGCACATGGCAGGGTAGGAACTGCGGGGACCATACGAACCTAGCGTTAAGACACTCCGTTCCTTAATCCCTGCTTTCTGCCTTTTTGAGGCATGTTGAGCCTGCCGTGTTGAGTGGCGGAACTCAACGCCGCGCTTTGCCTAGTTCGAAAAGCGAAGTTTCAAAGCGAAGAAATAGAAAAATCCATCTTCCCCGAGTGGGAAATTGAACCCACAAATCGTAGTGTTTACACGTCGTGTAGACGCTACGCCTCTGCGCCACGACGATCCTCTAAAACTATATTAAATTTTTCAATATAACCCACTGTCTTTATGTTTAAATTTATATTACCCGGACGAAACCGCAGCTAAGAATTAGTTACTAACAGACAAGCATATTTAGTAAAGCAGTTAACGGAGTGTCTTAACACTAGGTTCCCGCGGTTCCCTCTGCCTGCCCTGCTATGTGCGGGATAAAGCGTGAAGATATATATAAAAAAGAATAATAATTAACCGATACAACACTTTCCTCTCTACAATACCCGTCAAACAACTTGCAGATTGCAAAGTCGCTCTTTGTACCTATATAGACAGTTAATTCCAATAATAATTTAGATTATTTATAGTACACTTAATACAGCTCTTAAACGATTGACATTATCATTTTTTTTCTTTTATCGCGCTTTATTTATAAAATGGTCGCAACACGAACAGCGACCCGTTCGAGGTCATTGTCGTACGACAGGTAGTCGTACTTTAAGCCACGCCAAAGAAACAGCATCTTAATATTGTAAGGACCCTCAAGGTGTTGTGGAACAGCATCTGAATGTACACGAGATGTGTGGGTTCTAAGCCACTTAGAGTGATAAAGTACTTTGATTTCCTTATTTTTACTAAATTAAACTCAGCGTTGAGTTCCGCCATATAAAATTATCACATCCAGCGTATACCCCTTTATACGGTGGTCAAAAGGGGGAAATTAAAAAAATTATTACACGCTTATAAAAAATTAGAGCCAAATCAGTGCAATAATTTAAATCTATGGCCACAATGACTGAGTACAAATATTAAGTATTTTCATTTTCAGGTTATTTCAGACTACTTCAAGTTGAATTCAATCTATTTTATTCTACATCTAATATACGGGGACGGAGAAAGCAGGGACTAAGCAACGGAGTGTCTTAACACTAGGTTTCCACGGTCCCTGCAGTTCCCTATGCCTACCCTGCCATGTCCGGGATAAAGCAGTGAAGCTATAAAAAAAAATCTAATATACAATCCTGTTTCGAAGTGCGGGATTTTAACACGTTCATTTTTATATGTTTCTAAGCATTTTGCTATATATATATATATATATATATATATATATATATATATATATATATATAGGTATATATATATATATATATATATATATATATATATATATATATATATATATATATATATATATATATATATATATATATATATATATATATATATATATATATATATATATATATATATATATATATATATATATATATATATATATATATATATATATATATATATATATATATATATATATATATATATATATATATAGGTATATATATATATATATATATAGGTATATATATATATATATATATATATAGGTATATATATATATATATATATATATATAGGTATATATATATATATATATATATAGGTATATATAGCAAAATGCTTAGAAACATATAAAAATGAACGTGTTAAAATCCCGCACTTCGAAACAGGATTGTATATTAGATTTTTTTATATATATATATATATATATATATATATATATATATATATATATATATATATATATATATATATATATATATACATATATAAATCATAACTTGCACAGTCTAAAGATCTGCTTAGTAAGAACAGTGTTTTCTAAATATTATTTTGTAACACACACAATTACCGCAATATACATAGTAGTAAGTACTAATAAAATTTACTGTATACATTAAATTAAAGCACAAGCAATCACAATTTAACTGGTTTGCACATTAAACAGCCTCTCTCCATAATAGACTATTTACTTCATAATACAATTTATTGATATATAAAAATAAAAATATTTATATTACTTTCATGTCTTTTACTATCACTATCTATATTAATCATGATAAAAAGTTTAACGAACTCTGATTAATATGAATAAAATACTCTTTGTACTGCATATTTCTTTGTTAAATTGTTTTTTTGGTAAAAAATAGTATACTTTTTGATATGAAGTCAAACTCAAAGACCGAAGTATAAATAAGACTTTTTATTAGGATTTTTGTTTACTTTTACCGAACCATGTAAGTTCATTAGCATTAAAAGGTACAGTAGACTCATTCTCTTTTGTAATTCTCTCAAAATATCTTTAGCTGAATCTGCATATATATAAATACATATTTTTCTTACACAACCAGACTTGCTTAATACATAAAGTAACAAGAAAATTAACAATACAAGTATTACAAAATAATTGAATAATTTTTTACAAGCCTATTGACACAAGTTAATTGTAAAAAATTTATAATACATTTAATTATCACTATTGTTTATTATAATTATGATTTTATATGGGAAGAAAATATATTAATGTTTAAGAACAATATAATTTCACTGTACACTTAAAGAAAAACTAATTAAATATATTTTTTTAAAGGAATTTAAATTCTAATTCTACTTGAAACATAACATTCAACACATAATGTCACTAAATTCATAATATTGAGTAGCAAACAGAGAAAGGAGTGAATTGCTACTAAAATGTTCTGTTAAAGATACACCACCACCTTCGATTTAACATATATTTATAATTTTTATATAGAAAAATAACAGTTTGCTGATAATTTGTTTAAGGAATATATATTAATAAAGGCTACTTATTATATATATTAAAATTAAAAACTTTATGCACTAAATTTCACTACATCAATATATTTGTTATTGAAGAGGGATGACCAAGTTTCACAAATGGTGAAAGTTTAAGGTTCATTTTTTGTTATTTTATAGCATTTCTTCATTATAATATGCCAACTTTAGACAGATGACTGTTTGCTTCATATTTACTTATTTTAATTATAGACAAAGATATTTGTCAAGACAGAGATAGAATTGTGTACCATAATGTTATGTTAGTATTACTTAATTGGCTTACCATTTATCCATCCAGATAAATGAAAGCAAATCGTATTCTGCTACAACTTCCATTGTTTCAATTCAGCATAGTGTGAAAATAAGAGAACAAAGCCTTATTCCATTACTACCGAGAACTGTTCACACTTTCCTTTTACAGCTAATATTGTTTTACATAAAATATTAATATGTGTTATATGTTTATGAAAATGATAAAGATATAATAATTTTCTTTTCAATAAAAAAATTGAAATGCAAAAAAGAATAGAATTTTTATTTTACTTTATTATTTAAAATTTAAGTTTTAAGGATGAAGAATTATAATTAGGTGCATTATTTCTAGGTAAATTTTGCAAGTTTTGTTCAAATATATTAATTACCGAACTGTAACATCAAGTTGAATCACTCAACAATCACAACAAAAATGGAATTTATTAGCTGTATTTGAAAACTAGTTATAAATATTAATCAAATATTATGATTGTTTACATTATCATACAAATATCAGTTACTATAAAAAGTTATTATAAACCTTATTTGCAGACTGTATATTTTTAAGAAACATTTTATCGTTTATTTATTTATTTCATGATATATTTACATGGCTGCAATTGTTATGGAATTATAAATACAAATCTCTACAAATTCAACTTAACACAGAAAGACCTTCCCAATAAGTCGATTATACAATTTCAACGTTAATGACCTTGTTATAGCCTCGACATAGTGTTATTTTGTAACAAAAATATATTGAAATATAAAAGATAAGGTTAGATTCTTATAAGAAACAATATTGAAGCGTAGTTGAGACATTTTGTTATCAAACACTAAATGTACTGCGACGCAAAGTTGGAAAACGTCCAAACGTAATAAAAAACAAGTGATGGAACACTCACCTGGTGATAACTGCGAATTTCTCCTAACAGCAATCCTTCCAACAGACACGAGGCTCAACCGTACACTACTCATAGTTATTGCGTATACACTATCCACATGAGACCGATACACTAACTGGACTGGACAGACACGTTAAGTGCGAAATAGAAATGCTACTTTGTTATTCGTAATCTCTATCAATTTTATTATATTTGTTTGTCAGTGAGGGAGGTCTGTCATGACGCAACACTAAGTCAATACCGATAAAAATACGGTTGTACAAAAGCTAATATATATATGCGAGCACTAAAACAGCACTTTACTTCTGTAATGTGATTATAGCGTTTATTATTTTGTAGATATTTGAGCGGCCATACTGATGTTCACAGCTGATTTTGATGTAGTTGGAATTTTCTTATTACCACGTTGTTTCGGAACTCCTGCCATCTATTTATATGTTTCTGTTTATATAGGTACTGTTTTATCGACGTATCCGTTTTATATAATTTTAAGTTGTAGCGGAAGATGGCGTTAAATTGTTATTATTTTTAAATATCAAAAATTTGCCAGTATTTGGGAGTTAAAAAATCCCTTATACATATTTGGTTTTTTTTAAGATATTATGTATATTTGAAATTAATATATAATCTAATTATTTTTGTGTTGTGTAGAAATACCATACATATCGAAATACTCAAACATTCTTTCCAATTATTAATTAAACTAATATAATAAATCAAAATAGATATTTTCATAAAGACTATGAATAAAATTAAAATTATATTTTTAATTTATTTTCTTTACATAAAATGACGTAAATAAAAAATATATATCTTAATCTTGTCTAATAGAAGTTTATAAATAAAATTTTTTTTTTTGTTTATAACACTAATCTCATTTTAGTAAATTTGTTTTAAAACAATCAATAACATACTATATAAATTATATCTTATTTAGATGTCACATTTTATACTATTTAATATCTGTTGCATAGATCTACATACAATATCCATAGCCTTATTTACAGCTTTGAACGTTGTCATTTGACAACTATCATAAAGTCCATATGACATCTGTGATCAAAATTGTCCAAAATGGCTGAGACAGAGGCCGATAATAACAGTATCGTTCGGTCCGATAAAAATAAGGGTACAGTGACTAACAATGGGCCCCGTCGCGTTACTATATACAAAACTGACACTGGTTTTGGTTTTAATGTCCGCGGTCAAGTCTCCGAGGGCGGGCAGTTGAGATCGATTAATGGGGAATTATATGCTCCTTTACAGCATGTTAGTGCTGTCCTGGAACTAGGCGCCGCAGAACAGGCCGGTATACGTAAAGGAGACAGGATCCTTGAAGTGTAAGTACCTTGGAAACCATGTACGTGTAGTGACAAGTATTTCCATATTGCTTTCTGTTACTAGTCTTGTAGGTTTTCCCATCATTGTTTGAATTGTTGTTACAAATAATGGTTTAATTTCTTTTACTTATGTGCTACTTTTGTAACAAATGTTCATTTTTTATAGTTTTACGAAATCTATTATTGCTTAGATAGTAAGCAAAATTTAATTTATCTTATGAATTTCTTATAAGTGTTTATAAATTTAACATATACACGCAGACAAAATACTTATCTTAATCTTATAATTAAACATTATTATTTCTTCTGAGACAAATAAATTGTTGTAATGTTTAACTCTCACAAACTTAATTTACATAGTGACTCATAAGAACCAGTTTTGTAATACATTTAGAAACTACAATACTTTATTGCTTGTTGAGTAAACAAGATGTGATTGTTATTTTTATTGTCTGTTATTTATATTGATAAAGTTAATTTTCAGTATTGTAAAACATTGTTAAACTTAATCAATACCTAAATACTAAACTAAAGAAATAAGAACAGGTTGAGGTGACCATTAATAAAATATTTTTTAAAATAAAACACTTGGTAAGCATATTATTATGGAATCCTATGCCAATATAATTATATGACTTAGAATTTTCCATTTTAAGGATTAAAAATTTACCAAGAAAAAAATTTGCTTAACTGTCAAATGGGTTTGAACTCAAAACCATTATATTATGTATAGTAGTTATATCCACTATGTTATATGAATGTTTTAAACAATTAAATAAACATAAGATTAATGTTTTATAAATACAATAGCTATGTCCGTGTATTTTCATTGTTAACTTACTCATTCTTTAAGACTCAATATTTTACTTTTTTACTTAAAAAGCATTGTGGTATAAAACAGCTGATTGATGTTGTAAATGAACTTATTAGATCAGATTAAACAAAATATATGCTAATATATAGTTAGTATATATAGTATACAGTTACAATATATAAATTATCTTGTTAAGTAATCTAATAATACCAACAATTAGAAGAATTATTATTAATATTGATAGAAATTTATACTATAATTTAAACTGTAAAAATGTCTGTTACATTATTGGAACATCAATAGCATTACCACCATTTTACTAAAGTGAATGCCGCAGAGCTGAAAAAAACTGACACAAAAAACTCAGCAAAACTTATTTTATATAATCATATATAAGTATGCTATATTTAGTGTATTAAGATTTCACATTGACATAATCTGTGAAGATAAATTAAAAATATTCTATTTGTATTTTCTGGTCATATATTTCAGGTCTTTTTTTTAATTTCTCAAATAAACAAATAAATTGTTATGTTGTCAGTTTGATCTAGACTTACATTAGTCACACTTGAAGTTCATGCATGTAACAAATTATAGAGTAATGTCTCTAAATGAGTCTTGAGATTGTCTCCGCCTAGCCGATTTTAGTATAATGTTTAAGATAGACAAAAATATATTTATTTAAAATATAATAATTAATAGTTTTATTGTATTTTATTTATTATTTTTTGATAATTTATTTGTATATTATATTAGTAAAATAAAAAATAACAATTTTAGGTTGCTGCGAAAATAGGGATAGGAATTAGGATAAAGGTACATGTTGATAGATAGTTGATATATTTATGTTCAAAAATATATGTCTCAATATAGGTGTGAGGGTTGTAGATATGATTCCAGATTGTCCCACGTTCTAGTTAAGTATAGGGCTGCATTAAATTATGGGGCAACAGGGCATATTGTGTGGTGTATACCACAAGTTGTCAACATGCAATGCCTCGAAAAAGGTAGAAAACAGGAAGTGGAATATATTAAACCTAGGTTGCTATGGTTCCCGCGTTTCCCTCTGCCTACTCTGCCATGTGCGGGATAAAGCGTTGAGTTATAAAAAAATTGATACAAATCTTCAAAAAAATATGATCCTTTTGGAATATGACTTTTCATTTAATAATAAATAATATAAAATATATAATATAAATATTAAATAATAAAAAATAATATAAAATATTTGTAAAGCTAGTTTCATATAAAATGTGAAGATATTATAAATTATAATTTTTTGTGTATTCATAACTAAGACATTGCGTGTTAAACTCAATGCCCCAAAAAGACTATAAAATATTTGTATTTCTAATAAGCAGCCCGCTTTGTCACGTTGTGTATAAATTTCTTCATAAATTAAAGGTCCACTACAATAAAACAAACGAAACTCATTTTTTCAACATTATGACTAACCTAAGAGTTATTCTGACGGATTTACAAACACATTCGATACAGTCAAATATTTATATGATAAAGATAAAGATTTATATGATATTATGGTACGTCTCTAAAATATAACATAGAGTGCCCTGTCACTTATAATATGTTAAAGTAGAAAGAAAACGAAAAAATCTTAATGGTTCCACGTTCGTGTCAGTTCTGAGGCCCTCAGAGGCCCTTGTTGCCGACGACCACGTAGTTGCTACGTCTTTTGAACTTCTCTACTACGTCTGTTCTGGATGCTACTTCTATTCTATCATCTATTCATGAAATGTATCTGTGATACCTACATGAATAAATTATTTTTGATTTTGATTTTGACTGAACTTCTCTTCTATCCCTAGAAGTGCCTTTTTCCCAATATCGTTAGGGCGTTTATAAAAATCTATAGGACCAGTGACAAACCACAAATCTGAGTAAAAAAATAAAAATAATAAGTTTAAAATCTGTAGACTCTGAGAAAGATTTAAAAAAATCTAATAGAATGATAGAGTGAGAAAAAAATGTCATGTAAAAGTACATATAGGAATATTTAAGCTTTTTTAAATTTATTTATATGTATAATTGTGTTTGTAGATTACAACTATAGCTTAGCCGTTAAGTCTATATATATTTTAAATGCCACACGTTATGGCTTCTCTACATACTATTTTATTATTTAGAAACGAATTAATGTTTACTTATGGTTTATTAGAAAAAAAAATTAATTTATTTTATAAACAATTTATTAATTAAATTTCTTTGTCGATGTTAAAAATATATACATATATGTACTATATACTGTTTTCAAATCATATTCAGTAAGATAAGTCATTAATATATATATTTTTATATAAATATGTCACGACATTAAGCATAGTGACCTTAATGACTTAAAATTCTCCTATCCAAATGCAATAACCTCTAAGTGACTTTTTTAGTGACCTCTCTCTCTCTTTATAACTTATTTTTCTAGCAATCAAAAGACCTAGGAACATCGCTTACTTAATTAAATTACGGACTGGGACTACAATCATTTATAATAGGGCTATTAAAACATTATCTGTTTAAACCGTTGTTGAACAGCTGACAGGATGTTGAGGCAGATTAACCCACTGTACTTGTTTGAACAATGTAATTGTTACTATACTATATATACGTTACTATACTATGTTACTATACTATATATGCTTTTAGCTTATTTTGTAATCTGTAATCTCTTTTACAGTAAGCTAGTATGTATGTACCTATATAGTTTCTGCTATACTTTACCTGCACTAAGTTAAACTTATGGCGTTATATATAGTTAGAAAGTTGAAAAAGATCGAACTTTCCAGAAATTTTTATTTAATATTTGAACATATGTTATGGTATCTTTTAGAAATATTTTCGGACTTAGTTCTAGTATAAATATTTATTTGGTCATGAGCTACAGTTGATCTACGGGAGCTCCTTTTGACGTTTTGCGTTTACCTCTTTATTAGATACTGAGCTGAATCCTCTGAAATTAAAGAAAGCAAACAGATCTCGTTAAAGTAATGTTTGATCCAGTAATTTATCGAAGGTATAAGCAAAATATGTTTTTCTAACAAAATCGATCCAACTGATCTGAAACGTCTTTTAATGTAATAATATTCACCGGAGCGATATCAAATTTTCTGTGTGTATTCTTAAAACACATTAAAAAAAATAAATAAGAAACGCGTTCTTTTGAAAATCCCAACTGTATATAACACGTTAAGGTTAGCCTCACCTTATTTAAATATCATTTGTAAGTATCAAAGTGTTGTAATGATTAATCGTAGAAATTTTTTAATTTTCCTGGTACTATTGCTACTAAACTATTATTATACTATCTCTAAATTATATTTGCCTATATTTTTGAATACTCAAAATTCTAACTAACACAAAATTCATTTTTTTATATAGATATTTGTATGATTTTTAAAGTGTTAATCCGCACTGAGGATAGAAAAAATATGTAAACCTTAAAAAAATTTCAACGAAGCGGAATATGAACCTGCGTCTATTGCAGCCCGTGGAAAATAAATTATTAATGTTTTAAATTTACGATGTCGTTTCAATGGTTAATAAATAAAACAGCTGTATACTATTAAAATTAATTAATCATAAATAATCTGTGCAGCTTTATTATTCATACTCTACTAACCTACTTGGGTCTTATCTAACAAGAAATTGTGTACTCTCAATACTGTTTTCACATTCGATATTGTTGTAAAAGTAAAAAATAAATTGGATGACCATTTTAGAACTAGTATTTAGAACTAACAATAAAGTCTCGTAGTCACTCGTATTAAAGCAATAAACGCAATGGTTCGATTCCCATTCGGAGGGAATGAATTATAGTTATTTTCTTCGATCTGGTAACCGGGAAAGCAAAGCGCGGCGTTGAGTTCCGCCACTCAACACGCATTACCTCGAATGGCGGAGAGTTTGGAACGGATTATCTGACCACTATGTTTTCTCAACCTTCCTATCCTGCCATGTGCTGATGGAGTGACGCTTGTGGACAGTTTTAAGGTCTTGCGATCCTATACCAGTCGAGACTGCATCTTTGTTTAAATTGGAAGATTTTTTGGATTTTACTGTAACACAAATATAATTCGTCCGCGCTTTTTATGTTCTCTTTGTTTTATTTTGTTTCTTATTATTTTAGTTTACACGGGCATTTGAAAATGTTCGCCTCAGTAAATGATTAGACATTTTACTTATAGTTATTACTTTATTGTTATAGTAAAGTAAAAATCATAATCCGGCATAGTGTGTTCTCTTTTATGAGTTCTTAATTTTCTTATACGCTGTATTTATATGGCGTTAATGATTCAAGACGTTGCCATCCCATTGAAGCGTATTGGGAGTCACATGTCCTTGCTCTGTATGAAAATAACGTGGTAATTTTTTTCTGTACACACAATGTGCGAGAAAAGTGCAAAGCGTAGTGATTTAACACTATTCTCTCTCCCTCCCTTTCTCTCTCTCTCTCTTATTCCATAAATACAGAATGCATAAAACTAAAACAAATACAACAATAAAATTCTAAGTTAGTTATGGTACAGCTAGCTCGTTCGGTTATCACAAACTTCGTCTTTGTTGCCGATGATGAAAGGTATGAAATATTTGCTCGGTTCGCGTGCCTTAAATAGTTCCAAGGTAAGATCAACATGGTTGATTGATAAACAAATTTACTTCTACTGTCTTTTTACAGATGAGTAAATTTTTTAGCCAATAAACACTCATTTTTATTTAATTTTGAAGATCTTTACATTAATTCACTAAAATTTTTAAATGAAAAATTTTTTTGTAACGTAACTTGTTTTATTATAATATAAAGTAATATGAGGACCGTCGTGGCGCAGAGGCGCAACGTCCTGTCTGTAACGCGACGGTTTCTGGATTCGATCCCCAGTCGGAGAAGATGGATTTTTCTATTTCCGTTTTCTTCGCTCTGGCAAACTAGGCAAAGCGCGGCGTTGAGTTCCGCCACTCAACACGCAATGCCTCGAAAAAGGCGGAAAGCGGGGACGGAGAAAGCAGGGACTAAGCAACGGAGTGTCTTAACACTAGGTTCCCACGGTCCATGCAGTTCCCTCTGCCTACCCTGCCATGTGCGGGATAAAGCGTGAAGCTAAAAAAAAAAAAAAGTAATATAAGATTTTCGACGAAACGCGATTAAGAATGCTAGGCTTAGTGGTCAGCTTGGACAATTTCTATGATACCCGGGTTCAAATCCTGCTGCGTTCAAATTGTTATGTTTTTTAGCTTCACACGTTATTCTGCACGTGGAAAGGCAGGCTGAAGAAACGACAGGAAACATACCAACCTAGTGTTATGACATTCCGTTTCCAGCTTTCTGCCTTTTTCGGGGCATTGAGTATTGACGGAACTCAACACTGCGCATTTGCCTTGATGCAAGAGCGAAGAAAATGAAAATAGAAAAATCATCTTTCCCGACTGGGGATCGAATTCAGAAACCGTCGCGTTACAGGCAGACGTTGCGTCTCTGCGCCACGACGGTCATCATGTCCTGTTTTCTTTGAGTATTTATTTTTATTTTTGAATCAAATGTATAGTGACTTATAAAACTCATATGTCTTGAATCCACTATCCTTATCAATATTACGCCTAAATAGGCCAACGTCGCAGTAATATCATATTATAAACACTTTAATTAATATATTGCTAATGAACTAATTATTTTCATTACACATATGTCTGTTGGTGTTCGTTAGTCTTGCTAGTTACCCTGTGATTAAGTGTGATTTCTAAATGGTCTAGAGAAGATAAATCATATTAGGAGAAGAAAAGAACGTATGGCTTAGTAGCTGCAGTTCTTGGACTGTATCCAAGAGATGCAGCTTCGAATCGTTCCTTTAAATTTTATTTTCTAACTGTAATATGTTTCTAAAGTTACAAAAGGTTTTTGATTAAAAAAAATCTTTATTGAATTTAATATTATAAATTATAAATGGCCAAAGTATATTAATTTTTATTTTAAAATATTGTTAAAATAATATATTTTATTCTACTTAAATAAGTGGGCGAAATAATCAATGTATTGAAAGTGTTTTATAAAATGTCGATACATAGAGAAGTGATAGGAACGTTTCGTTACTGCTATTATTATTGTGCTAGCACTGGATTTGAGATATACGATGTGGAATCGGATTCAAAGTCAGTAAGGTAATTTGTTTGTCAGCTTTTGGATTTGGGATTTAGAGAAGCTGTCGGATTTAGAGTAGCTTTTGGATTTAGAGTAGCTTTTGGATTTAGAGTAGCTTTTGGATTTTTTTTTTTTTTTTTTTTTTTTTTTTTTTTTTTTTTTTTTTTTTTTTTTAGCTTCACGCTTTATCCCGCACATGGCAGGGTAGGCAGAGGGAACTGCAGGAACCATATGAACCTAGTGTTAAGACACTCCGTTACTTAGTCCCTGCTTACTCCGTCCCCACTTTCCGCCGTTTTCGAGGCATTGCGTGTTAAGTGGCGGAACTCAACGCCGCGCTTTGCCTTAGTTGCCAGAGCGAAGAAAATGGAAATAGAAAAATCCATCTTCCCCGACTGGGGATCGAACCCAGAAACCGTCGCGTTAGCCGCGTTACAGGCAGACGTTGTGCCTCTGCGCCACGACGGTCCTCGAGCTTTTGGATTTAGAGTAGCTTTTGCTTATTTGATATTAATTTTGGTAACTTTTGTATATTTTATTCTATGAAGTTTGAATTGGTTAGTTCGACATTATGGTTATTTAATGTGATATATAAAATATCATAGAAAACATTTATTTATTTTATTTCAATATATATAGTATACTGGCAAAATGTGTATAAAATGTAAGAAACAAGGTGATTTGTCACTCTTTAGGTGACTTATGTAAGTAATAAATGATTACTAGCTCATATTATTGAGATCTATTTTAAAAGGTTAAAAGTTATTTCACTGTGCGTCTATATAGTATGGGTACGTTGGTACGACGAGTTCTACGATATAATCTTTCTTGTCATCCATTGTCAAAATTCAAAGAGATATTTAAATACTCTAGTCATATTTAAATGTATTTTTTGTTATTTTTTAGCTTCAGGCTTTATCCCGCATATAGTAGGGTAGGCAGAGGGAACTGGGGGAACCTGTTGTTAAGACTTCGTTCCCTGCTCTCGGCCTTTCTTCGAGGCATTGATTGTTAAGTGGGAGAGCTCAACACCGCGCTTTGCCTAGTGGATATAGAGAAATAAATGGAAATGAAAAATCCATCTTCCCCGAGTGGGATACGAACCCACAAACCGTCGCGTTTACAGGCAGACGCCTCTGCGCCACGACGGTCCTCAATATAATATAAATATTTTTTTTTTTTTTTTTTTTTAGCTTCACGCTTTATCCCGCACATGGCAGGGTAGGCAGAGGGAACTGCAGGAACCATATGAACCTAGTGTTAAGACACTCCGTTACTTAGTCCCTGCTTACTCCGTCCCCATATAAATAATTCTTTTCAGTAATGGCGTGAACGTAGAAGGAGCGACCCACAAACAAGTGGTGGACCTGATCAAATCTGGTGGGGATTGTCTCACGCTCACCGTCATATCTGTCACACCCAAAGTACGTACACATTTGGTTTAACTTTTAGTATTTTTTTTAATACAAGGGACTTTTGTTTCTTAGTAATGCTAATTCTTTGTCATGTTTTATTTAAAACGTGTCATATTTTGTAGTTTATGAAAATATATTTAATTTATGTCGGTATATTACAATACTGTCTCGCTTATAAAACAAACTTTATCCTAATTTAATGAATTATTCTAATTGCTTTACTTTGGCAAGAACTCAAAGCGTTGCATGTATTCAATATAAATCTCGAAATTCTAGGAGGCAGAACGTCTCGAACCCTGTGATGATGGATCGGCCCCCATAGGCGTTATAGGTGGAGCTGCAAACTCTAGAGCGACAGTGTACCAACGTTACGACTATACGGACAAAAGATCTTTGCCAGGTCTCCATACCGGACTATAGGGTGGTCATGGAAAGGAACACAGGACGGTCGTACGTGGCCTTCAATGTCCATATGGCTGGAAGGCACCTTTGTAGTAGGAGGTATAGGGAGTTTGCTGCGCTTCATCAGGTGTTGAGGAAAGAGTTTCTTGGTAAGTTGAGACAGGGAGAGAGAGAGAGAGAGGGATAAGATAGAAATAAGGAAGAGGGAGAGCTGGTTGGTATCTGTCGTTTCTTTTCAAGATATGTGTATACATATGTTAGATGTATTAGGGTAAATGAGATGGTTTGGTGGGTTCGATTCCCAATCGGGGGAGATGATATTTTTCATTTCAATTTTAATTTTTTCGCTCTGGCAGCTTGACACACTGCGGCGTTGAGTTCCGCCACTCAACACGCTACTGCCTCAAAAAGGCAGAAAGCAGGGAACGGAGTGTCTTATTACTAGATTCGCACTGTTCCTGCAGTTCCCTCTACCTTCCCTGCTATGTGGGGGATAAAGCGTGAAGAGAAAATTATTAGGGTTAATATGTATTTTAAATATATTAGGGGCTAAGTTGTGGTTTGTGGATTTGATAACTAAGTGATTAGTTTCAAGGGCAGTGTGCTAGTATTTGTTTCCATCTAGTCCCTTCATATAAATTACTTAATCTTAAAAAATAAATAAATGTGACCAATGAATGAGACATTATTTTTCATTTCATTATAGGATTTAATTTTCCCAAACTACCTGGTAAATGGCCGTTCACTTTAAGCGAGCAGCAGTTGGATGG
The DNA here is from genome assembly GCA_037178615.1 of Dione vanillae. Lineage (NCBI taxonomy): Eukaryota > Metazoa > Arthropoda > Insecta > Lepidoptera > Nymphalidae > Dione > Dione vanillae. The sequence goes on along the minus strand of JAZFAU010000221.1, from coordinate 447,903 downwards.
AAGGAGGAGGGGCTTAGAGCAATATTTGGAGAAGGTATTATTTTTTAAATTCTTCAATTATTATCAGGCTTCATTTTTTATTTCATATCTTTATTATTATTGAATGGTTTGAGAAGAAATCGTATAAAATTTATAGCCTGAGACTATCAATTGTATTGTGATGTCGTAGAAAAATTTTCTATGTACTTGTCGACTGATACCGTAAAACCTAAACTTTAACTTAGCCGTCATGGACTACGACTGGTCTAGGCGAGCAAAACTGCGGGCGTAACACTACACACTATTATTAGTACAATCACGGCGTTGAGTTCCGCCACTCAACACACAATGCCTCAAAATGCGAAAAGCGGGGAACAGAGTGTCCTAACACTACGTTCCACTGGTTCCCTCTACCTACCCTGCCATGTGCGAGATAGAGCGTGAAGCTAAAGAAAAATAAGTAATAGCATTCTGTACTAATTCGCTTGTCAGTACAATTTAAGATATGCGTAATTGCTGAGTAGCAATAAAGGCTTTATGAATAATTACCATAATATAACACAAATATATTTTATTTAGTGACGTAATCGAAGAGAGCTTAGTGTTAAAACACTCCACTCTTCAGTCTTATGGTACTACCAACCAACCTCGCTTTTTATGTAAACTGGGCAAGAATATAAAATATATTTTTGCACCTTGTTACTCTTACGTTGTATACGTCAAATCGTAGTAGTAAAAGTAGAGGTGAGTTAGTGGCAAAATATTCCGTTCTCCGTGTTCCGTCCGAGATATTTTGACATAGTTCTTTATCACAATATATGGGGGCAATGGAAATAATTCACCTTTTTCACATTTTTAAATATACTACAATGTGATTTACATAAGTGAGAATCGAATCCACTACCTAGTATTATCTAACACTTCAAGGACTTTAAATTGTGCCATTGTAGCGTAAAACAATTAAATATTAAAATGATATCAGAATTATTATGTGCAATATATTATCGGTATACGTAATAAGTACGTACGTCCAAATCAAACTTGACCGACAATAATAAAGCTGATTTATATATCAATAGAAATAAATTATACTAAAATGATCTATTCACTGTCAATTTGTGGAAAATGTGTTATGACTTACGATGCTCTGTCAATGTCATTGTTTTTTTTTTATTTTCTTATTTTTAACGCAATAGGTATATTGTTTGAATGTTAACTGGATTGTAGTAGGTTGTATATGGAATCGTGGATTTTTATTAATTTTTCACTATAAAGTGCGGCGTTTAGTTCCGCAATTTCGCTATCGTGGCCCAGTACCTCACTAAACGCGACAGTTGTAAATTTAATTGCTACAATAGGAAAATTAATTATTTGCATTTCTTATAGTAATTTTGATATCTATTTGTACATTTTGTTCTAACAATAAATTCCATGACGGTCGTGTACGAACAGGCGCAACATCTGCATATAAACGCAACGGTTTGTGGGTTCGATTCCCATTCCGGGATGGATTATTTTATTGGCATTTTATTCACTCCGGCCACTAGGCAAGCCCGACGTTGAGTTCCGCCACTCAACACGCAATGCCTCGAAAAGGCGGAAGTCTGGGAAAGGAGTGTCTTAACACTAGTTTCCTATAGTTGAGCGAGTGAGGAGCGCAGCGACGAGCGAAGCTCTCTGTTAGTGGGGGTCTATGCATTCTTTGTTCGCTAACTCCTCCTAGACCACTGAACCGATTTTGATCGGATTTGTTTTAAACGATCACTGTGGTCATGAGGAGTGCCAACATATATAAAAAACTGTGATCGGACATGTCCTTGAGGAATAATTGAGAAAAAACCAACAAAATTCGATTTTCATTGAAAATGCATTGGATTAGCTTGCGCGTGCAATTTGTTTACATTTAGTCGAGTTACGGCTCGATTCGAGAGCAAAGCTTTTGCCAAATTTGTCGTGTAGTAGTCCGATTTAGGCCATTTTTGAACAATTTTTCACTCCACATATAATTTTGCATACATTCTAATTCGGTTTGTCAAGAAAGTGTCTTTATTGTACCGCTTCCGCGCTCGCTCAATTAATAGGCCGGATGGGCTGAATACCTAGTTCCTCTTATTAATCCTGCTACAAGCGGAATAAAGCGTGAAGCTAAAAACAAACAAAAAAAAATAAATTCCGTTCTAGGTTTGCGCAGTTCGGGTCATAGCCGAATCGGATGCTGTGCAAGAATTCCTAACGGATTCAGATGACTCGTCCAATCCATCTCCAGTGGACCTCAAAGTGTTGTTGCCCGACAAAGAGGTGGTGACGGTGTCCGTGTTGAAGTCGACCAACGCCGACGACGTGTACAGGGCGGTGTGCGACAAGATCGGGCTGGCGAAGAACGTGCAGAAGTATTTCTATTTGTTCGAGATTGTTGAGTATAATTTTGGTGAGTTTTTCGTTTTCTGTTCGTTATTGTGGTGGAATTTGTTTTTTATTTGGTATAGGATGGGTTAAGTGATGGTATGTAAGATTTAGCGTTTAGGTTTCATGATAGGGGGTGTAAGGGAAAGCCCTAAAATGGTATAGGGATGAGCTTAAATGTTTTTTAGTTCATATATATTAAATTTCGGGCTTGGAGCTCTTAAATTATAAATTTCCGTCCATTTCTCAATTTTTCTCTCTTTTCTTTAATTTGACAACTTTCACTACAGGTAATTATGTTTTCCAATTACAATATAAAGTTATTTTAAAGGCTTAATCATTATATTAATAAATTGTCTGTCCGTCCGCAGAGCGCAAGCTGCAGCCCAACGAGTGCCCGCACTCGCTGTACATCCAGAACTACTCCACGGCGTCCAGCAGCTGCCTGTCCGTGCGCAAGTGGCTCTTCGACCCCGCGCTGGAGCTGGCGCTCGTGGACGCCGACGACGCCGCCGCCGCCTTCGTGTTCTGGCAGGTCAGAGCGAGACGGACTCACGGCAGTCGTCAGTGAGTGAGCGACTCTCGAATAACAGGGCCTCTTACTTAGCAGAGGTCTGTTCGTAAGAGAATAGCTCTAGAACAATAATAAGTTAAGATTGTAGTTGTAATATGGGAAAACGTGTGTGTCAGACGAACTTGAAAGCTAACTGTTAGAAAGAAATAGCGAAAGGAGCGAGCAAATAGGGATGTCAAATATGCGAATGTGAACGAATGAACGAACGAAGCAAATAAACAGAAATGAAATACATGCGGCAGGCGGTGGAGGACGTGAACCGCGGCGTGTGCTCGGCCGGGCCGCGCCTGTACCAGCTGAAGGCGCTGCAGGACGTGCGGCGCGCGCGCGACTACCTGGCGCTGGCGCGCGCGCTGCCCGGCTACGGCGACGTGGCCTTCCCCGCCGCGCCCGACGCGCCCGACGCCGCGCTGGCCGTGGGCCGCCGCGGCCTGGCGCTGCGCGGCGGCGCGCTGCTGGCCTGGCCCGACGTGCTGGAGTGGCGCGCCGACCACGACGCCGCCGCCGTGCGCGTGCTGTACCGGCGCGACGACCACGCGCCCCGCACGCTCACCCTCTACACGCCATACGTGAGTGGCGCGGCCTAATTTGAAATTGGAATCTAATTTTTTTTTTGTCGTTTTTTTTACTTCTGAATATTAGCTGATGTTACTAAGGAAGAGAGTGTTATGTTCAAAATTCGAATCGGAATTTTTTGAATTATTGTTTTTTTAATTTTCTGCATTACATAATATTTTTTTCTTATTTTTTTTTTGAACTGTCACTAGTCAAACTAAGCTATTAATCAAATTTAAAATTAGAATCTAAATTTTTGAATAATTATTTTTTTAAAATTTTTGATTTTTCTGTGTTACCTGACATTTTCTTCTTATTTTCTCAATAATTGTCACTAATCATATATATAAATTAAATTCTAAATTTTTGAATTTTAATTTTTTATTTTTCTGTATTACGTGTAATTTTTTTTATATTGTGAAAGAACGATAATTTCTCAGTTTCAATTTTTTTTTCCTTTTAATTTTTGTATACACTAAATAGACATTAATTATAACAATTAATAAATTCTATTCCTACAACTAGGGTCTATCCATATTATTCAGATTCTTAGAATCGCTTATATGTAGAATGCAACAATGTTAATAATTGTAAATATATATTGTTTATATATTTATCTAAAAACTCTTAAATACTAACAATTGTTATATAAAATGATAACTTTTTACCTTTATGAATATTAATTTATTTGTAACAAAATCATTATCTTTAGAATCAAACCCAGAATTTTTTATCATCTTTTTTTACTTTTTTTTCTTAAATATATGATAGATTTAATAAATATATTTATATAAATATATATATTTTAAAACGTATACAGTATTTTTTTAATATGGGATAATAATCTCAAAATAATTATAATTAAACTTTTTTCTTGTCTCTCTGTTGCAGTACCAATTCCTGTGCAACTGCATGGACCGAATAGCGGAGGAGGCCACGTGGCGGGACACCGGCGAGTAGGCGCGGCGCGGGAGTACCACGTAAATGTATTACGCCATTAACCGCCATCTTGAAAGGTATTTTTTTTACATACATATATATATATATATATATAATCTGTGGTAAATATGTTTTGTGAGGTTTCTTATTTAACTGTGTAACTGAGTGCTATATACCGTAAATTTGTGCATAAAAAAAATTAAATAGTTTTTTTGTGGAAATAAAAAAAAATGTAATACTTCTCCAAATGGCGATTATTATCCTATTTAGTAAAATATATGTATAATTATAATTATTAATGTGATTGTTTTGAAACAGTTAATTATTTAACGTTATTGGATATTTTAAGTCTGTGGTTCGGGGCTGCCATGTCGAAACTGCAAAACTGTGATAAGTTTATCTCGTTTTATATGAGCCATTCACTAAAAAAATATAATAAACAACTCTCAATTAAAATATATGTATGTATATTACATACATAATCTCAAAAAAAACGTATTTCCATTATTTATCGATTAAATATCGATTTTTTTATATCACGACTCTCTGTGGCTCTCAACATTATGTGTACTTACTTCCTACATGATACATTATAATTATATCATTAACTAATTAATTAGTGAAAATATTTAATCGATTTTTATAATATTATTCGCGTTAGGTTACTTAGCAATTGTAAGATATCGATTTTGTTCTACCTTTAAAGTTTACTCATATTTAACATAGTGTAAGTGAACTAAAGTAATACATTAATAATTTATACAAAAATATTTAAAAAGGTTCACAATAAAAAATAAATAAAAGACACAGGATGTCACTTTCTATAGTTCAGTAAAAAATACAATATAGCTTGTGACATTATTTAATACTAAATTAATTATTATTATAGTTAATATTATTTAATTCACTTAAAAAAGAACATAAGAAATGTATAAAAATATTTATTTGTACTGCAATAGTTTGGTTTCATATGATGATATGTTTAATTTTGTCTTATTAACGGTGATAATCGATTTTTTTTTTCATAACTAAAAGGTACAGATAATTAAACAAATTGTAAAAATCATATTTATATTATTATTTTATTTTAAATGTCAATTTCAAAGGAAATATTGAAATCGCTTTATTAATATATGATCCAGTGACATTTAGTTATTTTTATTTTTTACTGTTATTTAATATATATATAATAAGGAATTGATAAAAAATCAAAATGGTACTGTAAATGAAATACTTTAAAAACAATATTACTGCTAATATTCCACTGTGAAAATAAATTCAAAATAATATAATTTTTTGTGCACAGAGTAAAAATTACTAATTAATTTTAAAAAAGCCAGTTTCATATACTATAGTTTTTTTTAACAAATTCAATACAATTTTGTAAAAACTATTTTGAGTATTTAATATGTATTTAACTGGAAGCAAAACAATTTCACCTTTTTAAATATATTTAAGCAAATATGACAGCAAAAAATTGAGTTTACAATCATTTATTTTATCAATTATTGTTTATTTAATATATAAATAATTTTAACCATGACTATTGTAATCGTCAATTTTAAATTTTTATTAAAATTTTTACATTATGAACTGAGTGAATCATATAGTTTAATTTTTTTTAAATATTTAATTTAATAATGATATTTTGTATACTGGTAACACTTGAGTTCTTCTCAGTGGCTAGCTAAGAAATGTTTAAAGTGACAAGATTATAATAACTATTTAATTGTAGAGAATTTTTAAATCTGTAGAGTTTTATTATTTAAGTAATTTTCCAATTATAAATGTTAGAATGCTTGGTTTTTTTTTGATTTGCTAATTTAAATAATAATATATAAGCTTGTACTATATGTAGCAATATATATACAAGTATATACAGAAACAGTATTAATTTACTATTTATTTATATATATTATGGTGATGAGATGGTGCCATATAGCATCTGTGTGTAACATTACACTGAAAGTTACATACAAAACCATTTTTTTTAATACAATGCTGAATATTTTTGCTGGAAAATATCAATAGAAGGCGTCGATTTGGACTTCAATAAATGTTAGTTAGGTCACTTTTATTTTAGAATCGCGATATACTTATTTGTTTGTAAATTTTTAATTGAATTGTTAATTGTATTATATTATTTATATTTAATTACATTCAGTTATTCATTCATTCGTTCATTTATGAATTTGAAGTCAATCATTTTTTTAATTTTTTTTTTTAGCTTCACGCTTTTGTCCCGCGTATTGCAGGGTAGGCAGAGGGAACTGCAGGAGCCATATTAACCTAGTGTTAAGACACTCCGTTACTTAGTCCTTGCTTTCTTCGACCTCGATTTCCGCCTTTTTCGAAGCATTGCATGTTGAGTGGTGAAACTCAACGCCGCGCTTTGCCTAGTTTCCAGAGCGAAGAAAATGGAAATAGAAAAATCCGTCTTCTACGAGTGGGAATAGGACCCTCAAACCGTCGCGTTTAAAGGCAGACGCTTACGCCTCTGCGCCACGACGGCCGTCAATCAATCTGATAAAATTAAAAAATAAAAAATATATTGTGTTTATTTCCTTTTAGTAAATATTAGAACTTGTATTTGTATGTCAAATATTGTGAATCTTATAAAAGTATATAGTAGTGGCATTTTATACATAACAGCAATGGAGGCTGCACCTAAAGTCTAATGAGGCACTCTAGGCATTTTTATATATTTCTAATTTATGACCGACTTTGAATGGAATGAATATTGTTATTTTTTTTTAATATCTTTGTATGTTTATTGATATATATATTTTATGATTTTTTGGTTTCAGTATTTATCCCATTTAAATATATAAACTTAAGTATCTTAATTTACATATTATATATAGATAATTATATATATATATATATATATATATATATATATATATATATATATATATATATATATATATATATATATATATATATATATATATATATATATATATATATATATATATATATATATATATATATATATATATATATATATATATATATATATATATATATATATATATATTATTAGTTAGGTAGTAATTTTTATATGAAGTCACATACATGTACTTAGTTTTATATGTAAGGTGTGGGTTTTGAGGCTGATTGTGATACATTTAGTGTTGCCATTATATTTATGTGTATTATATGTCATATAGATATTTATTGATGTATTTAGCGTTTGTTTTGCTAAGGTTATGGTATTTTTTTAATTTATATTAATTTTCGATTTCTGAAGATAAGATTTTTTGTGCTAATTGATATTATTCCTGTATTTTTGTGGACATTTTTCCTCTCTATTTTATTAATGAAATAATTAATTGTAGCAAAATTGATCTAAATATAAAAAGCCTATGTATTTAATGCTTCGATAATGATTTTAAAATATCAGCTGTTGAACCCATAACATAACTTTTTATGTTTTTACATACATTATAAAAAAGTTTTATATATAGATATGTATATATATATATATATATATATATATATATATATATATATATATATATATATATATATATATATATATATATATATATATATATATATATATATATATATATATATATATATATATATATATATATATATATATATATATATATATATATATATATATATATATATATATATATATATATATATATAATTCTATACAAATATATTATATCTTAAAGCTTGTTATATAATCTGTCTCTGTTATATTACTGTTCAAATAAGTTAAACCAAGATGGCGGTTACAAGTTTTAATTCGCGCCACATTTTGATACAAAATGGCGGTTGGTATTTACATTACCAGTATTTAGATGTTTTTTTTAAATATTAATAAATAAATAAACGTCTTCGTTTAAGTTATTTGAATATAATAAGTGCAATATATATATGAATATGTCGCCTCTGAGGATGATTTTTTTATTTCCTTAAAGTGATTTTTGTATGAAATTCTAGTGTCATTTGGCTTTGATTAGTGAAATTATTAATAATGGATTAAAAAGTCTTAAATTTAAATAAACAACTTAATAGAAACTTTTTAATAGAGACAATATTTTTGCATCGCAATTTTTTTTATATTTAAAGGCTTATTTTGTTTATTTTCTTTATATAAAATTATTATTAATTACTTATACTGGAATTACATACATAAAGTCAGTAGTGTGTAAATAAAATGTATAATAATCGTTATGAAAATTTACTAGTGTTTTCGTTGTCGCGGTGCGCGTATCCGAATTGTTGAAAATGGCGGGAAACTGTATAACCTCTTAATCTTACACGTCAATTATTTTGAATCGTGTTTAATAAAATATTAACTATTAATAACTTTTATATAATTTAACAACTTTTCTTAAAGTAAATTTGATATTTTTTTTTAATTGCTAATATATCGATTAAGAGGATATATTGTTTAATAAAATGGTTTCCAATTATAGAGATGGCTCTAATTTACTATCGTAACGTTATCTAATGAAGCTTTTTAATATCGATTTAAAGTTCCGAATTAATTATAAATATCACTATCAATTAATGTACGTGTGTAAGTTTTATCTGTGGCATTCATTAATGTATGTAAGCGACTCATATTGGGATAGAATATCGATTTTGTATTAATATCGATTATTTTATAAAAAAAAATCATGTTAATTTTAAATGATATATAAACAAATGTTTTTTTATCTGTTAATAGTAATTTTAGGAATAATTTTGTGAGAAATGTAAACATTTTCAGAACTAACATAATAGTTTAAATTTAACTTTTAGCAAAATCATTTGTATTTGTATTTTTTTATTGATTTTGTTCCGGTCTCAATATAAAAATAATGTGTAATACATTCCAGTCTCTTAGCGCTAGAGTAAGGAGTGGGCGTCGTGAACCTATCAGTATATTATAGATTTCACTTTAATATTATATTAATTGTATTACATGACTTTGTTTTATTTTAACCATTATCTTTCATATTGTAACGGCTGCCTGTAACGCGACGGTTCCTGAGTTCGATCCCCAGTCTGGGAAAATGGATTTTTCTATTTCCATTTTCTTCGCTCTGGCAAACTAGGCAAAGCGCGGCGTTGAGTTCCGCCACTCGACACGCAATGCCTCGAAAAAGGCGGAAAGCGGGGACGGAGAAAGCAGGGACTAAGCAACGGAGTGTCTTAACACTAGGTTCTTACGGTCCCTGCAGTTCCCTCTGCCTACCCTGCCATGTGCGGGATAAAGCGTGAAACAAAAAAAAAATATTTATAATTGCAAATTAAATTATTCGCTTGCATATTTCCCTTTTTGTTTGTTTGAAGAGCAAGACTTTTATTGGACACCTTTGTTTGGTAGGTGTAGTGATTTAGAAGATTGAACCCGCTACTAGAGGACATTGATTTTCTTCGTTCTGATAATGCCTCAAAGGGCGGAAAACAGGGAACGGAGTGTCTTAACACTAGGTTCCCACGACTCCTACGGTTCCCTTCGCCTACCTTGTTGTGTGGGGGATAAAGCGTGAAGCTAAAAAAACCTCTACTTGATAAAACAATTTACGGTGTATTTTATTAACCGGTTATTATTTCTCACTTTACACACGATTATTTAGTATTAAGAATATTCCGACCTTTTGTAAATCTTAATAATTTAATTTATATGAATTTAAATTTTCAATAATAAAATATATATAATATTAAACTTTCAAATAAATTTATATAAATAAAAAAAAATAATTTATATATAAGTAAATAATAATAAAATTTTAGTTTTGCTGGATATTATTTCATTTAGAATGAATTTATTTAATGAATTCTTTGTCTTAAAAAATTAAACTCTTCGCCACAATATTATTCTCAGAAAAAAAAAATGTAAATTAAGAAATTTTCTCTCGCTATAATTGAGGTGATACTCTTTTAGTATAAAATCAAACTCAAAATAGCCTTAATTCAATTAGGCCTTTACACACAACTTTGATGCGATTAATTTACAATGATATGTCAGTAGTGGCAAGAGACACTGTCAACAGTTGCTTTGAAATATCATTTACAAATGACATAATAATGATAATCTTTCCAAAGTATTTATTACCTAAGTTATCCCCCAAAAAGATTCGAACCAATAACCACACAATTAGTTCCACACACACACACGTACACTTATAGGTATATATATAAATATACATACATCTATACATATAAATATATATACACGTCGTATGTAACGTTAGTTAAAGATCACATGATGTTCAAAAGGCCGCACTAATTCGTCTCTCACGAATACACGTGAGGCCGTCTCTACTGATTTCTAAAGAATGTTTACTTTGTGTTAAGTTTAAGGAATTAATTATTTATTCCTATATTTGGATGGATGGTTGTGGTGTAGCCATTGAGTTATAATAAGCCTGAAAGGAATTTACAAAAATTTGTTTTTTTGTCGGTTTCAAAATGAATCCGTTGCTGTTGTGCTTTCACAGGTTTCACTCAATTTAATAGAAGTTTTTAGTTTACTTTTCTTTAGATATATAAAGTATGATAGTACTTATGTACATATATATATAGCTTCACGCTCTATCCCTAGCGGGGTAGTCAGAGAGAACGGAGCGCCAAACGCTGCGGTCTCTGCATACCTCTTTCGCCTCGTCTACTGTCATTAACCTCTTCATACAAGTATGATAGTCATATATATATAATAAAAAATAAGTAAACTTTATTAAGTATTTTGATTACATACTGTGGCAGCAAGATCCGTCAACCTATTATTGGGATTCTGTATGACTATAGGAAAAACAAATGAAACCTTTGATCTAGACTATCCTGAAAAATCTCACAAAGTACCCAATCTTTAATTGACACAGTCGAAGTTTTATTTCAATTTGTATTAAATTTCACATGTATTTAAAACTTAATAGTACTGAAAAATAATAAAACGCTTCGTTACCCAAAAAATATTAACTTTGGCAAAGATATGAGAAGAAACTTAGCATTCCATGGATTGATTCACCGTGCGGGTGCCGGGCCCATCGCGTTGTAGGAAGAGGAGCTCCGAGCAGCGCTTAGGACTTGCGACCCAAGTGTAGGTTTCACTGTCCGAGCTCCTTCTACTACCTAACCAAATTTTAAACGATTTTAAACATGTGAAAATCGTAAATTTACCATCAAGATATATAGTATAATAAGTTATATATAGTTAACTATATTCGAATTTCGGGAACGGGAAATTTTAGTACGTCAATTTTACAATTTTTTTAGCTTCAGAAAACTACAAAACTTACTATGCTACGTACGTAACTTGTACTTGTTGAAACCTTAAACCTATGCTAGGGTTCAGGAATAGGAACGTTATGGACTATCTCTTATAGTCCATAGTATTAGATCCATGGACTATAATAGAATATAATGATAGTCCATGTAAATAAAATTCCAGTCTACACCTCGTTATTCATACACAAATATTGCTACAACCGATTCCACTACTAACAGACAAACAAGATTACTCTTATTAAGGTCAGTCTTTATCTTAATCCGATTTCACGTCATCACGGCGGTGTTGGAGGTCATATACGATGGTTGACTACATGTGATGGTTGTGGATTCAATTCCAAGATCCACTAATTTGATTTGACTTTGTACTTATTGAAGTGAAAAATATAGGTATTTGTTTTCTTCCGAAAGCAAAGTTTTTCGTGCGTTCGAGTAAAGAATTCATTACAATTACTGTACAATGACCTATATATATGTATATATATATATATATATATATATATATATATATATATATATATATATATATATATATATATATATATATATATATATATATATATATATATATATATATATATATATATATATATATATATATATATATATATATATATACATATATATATATATATATATATATATATATATATATATATATATATATATATATATACTATATATATATATATATATATATATATATATATATATATATATATATATATATATATATATATATATATATATATATATATATATATATATATATATATATATATATATATATATATATATATATATATATATATATATATATATATATATATATATATATATATATTAAGTATATGGCTATGTAAATATACTATTACAAACATAAAGACAAGGTAACCGTTAATAAGGTCGACTCATCCCTTCCGTTCAACACACAAGCACACGGTCTACTTGTCTAGAGTTTCTTCAACTTGAATAGAACCATTTAAGGGCAAGCACAATCTTATATATTATCACATGTATAAAAATAAATAAACGTGTTATTGTTTGTGTTCAATAAATTGTTTTTAAATTATTTTTTTTATTATAAATATTTTATTTATTTTGTTAAAGATGATAGGATTTCAACCTGACTAGGAATCGAACTTGTACACTGTGTGTATGTGACAGTGCGGCCTTTATCGATACTACCTATAGTGTAAAATATTACAAGGCTGTCGACAAAAAAATCATTTAAAATTCATTTTCTTAGGAACAGGATTTTCTTTTATTTTTTTCCTTTTTATGATTTTTATACGTGCTGTATAATGCGTGAGGTGATCATGATTAAATACAAACGAAGTAAATATCTTATACTACAAAAATACTATTAAAAGTTGTCTATGTGTCACCTTTCATTCAAAAAATAACCGAAATGAAATGATATTTCTTTGCCACATTGGCAGAATAGTATAACCTTGCGCCATAATTGACAAATGGCGTTTTATTTTGAAACGACAAATAAATTATTTGCTTTGTTTTAAACTTTCTTTTAATATAATACTTTTGTTCTTATTTTACTAAGTTTTTTAGTCTCACGTTTTATGCTTTATCCCGCACATGGCAAGGTAGGCAGAGGGAACTGCAGGGACCGTGAGAACCCAGTATTAAGACCCTCCGTTGCTTAGTCCCTGCTTTCTCCGTCCCCGCTTTCCGCCTTTTACGAGGCATTGCGTATTGAGTGGCGTAACTCAACGCCGAGGTTTGCCTAGTTTGCCAGAGCGAAGAAAATTGAAATAGAAAAATCCATCTTCTCCGACTGGGGATCGAACCCAGTAACCGTCGCGTTACAGGCAGACGTTGCGCCTCTGCGCCACAACGGCGCGGTCCTTCGGTCCGGTCTGGTTTTATGGCGCTTATAGCCAAATACAACCGCAGAAACCTTAGGAACCTAGTGTTAAGACACTCTGTTCCCTCTTAAACTACCTGCACCTGTTGTATATGTATAAGTGTAATATCAAACAAATAAATACGAGGAATAAATAAATATTACAATGGTAACTAAGTATCCACATCCCTCGTGTAACTTTATCTCGCTGGAATCTCGCGCCAGTTTCCTGCGCAGACGCAGACGGACTCGATTAGAACGCATTAGCGAACTTATACCTTTAATTACGTAAATAGGTTACATATGGCTTTTCATTTCATGTTTTTTATTTTTTTTGTATAGGTAGATAGGCGAGAGGGGGTGTATTTTTTTGCTTACTAGTGTTAAAACTCTCCGTTCATTACTCTCTCTGTCTCTCTCTCTCTCTGTCTTTTTTAAATATTGCATATTTAGTGTCAGAACATACACCGCGCTTTGTCTTGGGGTTGTCGAATGGGGTTCAATGTTGTATTTGTTTTTTTTTTGTTTTTTTTTTTAATTTATAACGACGCAGGCTTTGTACGTGGCCTTGTAGAGCCAAAACTGATTCGTCTAAGCCTCGTCATCGATAATGTTCGATATTAAAAAACAAACATCGACAATCAGACGCCGTATTTTTCATATTAAATAATATAAAATCAACAAAACATGTCAAGTGGAGTGTCGCTGTTTTTTTATTTCCTTACAATTAATGTTAAATATATTAATATTTATATACAGATTTATCTATTTTTATATATTACTCACACACAGGTAATTTTTTTTTAACTTCACGCTTTATCCTCCACATAGCAGGGTAGACGGAGGAAATCGGTTCCTAACCTTAGTGTAGTCCTTAGTTTTATGATGCTTCGTTCTCTGAATTCCGTCTTTCGGGTCATTGCGAGTTAAGCGGCGGAACTGAACATCGCGCTTACCTTGTTACCAGAGTAAAGACAAATAAAAAGGAAACAATCTAATCGTCACGAGTGGGAATCGAACTCACAAACAGCTGCGTCTATACGGAATAGCTGCACCTCTACGCCACGACGGTCCTTAATTTGCTTATTTCTTTTCGCCTTATAACTTCGCATGTAGCTAAAGAAAATATGAAGCTGATTTTTTATTAATTACGTGTATTACTTAGAATTTAAGTACAATCAATTAATACCATATATTTAAGTAATTTAGACCAATTTTGACAAGTATTGTTTTATTTTAGCACACACAAGCGGTAAAAGAGATATATTTTTAAATGTTCCCATTCCAAATTTTGTTATTTCAGATATTGCGTATTGAATAAACTCGGAACTCAACGCCGCGCTTTGCCTTGATACCACCTTGACAAGGAAAATGAAAATAATGCATTCTCTATGAGTGAGAATCAAACCTACAACCGTCGCATTTATAATCAAACGCTGCGCTATGACGACATGCGCGAATTGAAAGATTAAAATACAAATAATTTTTTTTACAAAGTTTTTTTATACTCGTATGTTACAGTTCAACAACCTATGAACAGTAATGATGATATAATATAGCAATAAAAAACATAGTATTTTAAGTGACTATAATTTTCCATGAGGCATGTAGTGGCCTAATGAGACACGATGGTCATGAGTTTGATTCCCGCTTGGTGCAATAAATAATTTTTATTACCCCGTTCTAGGAGGACGGAGCGCAGCGTTG
The DNA here is from genome assembly GCA_037178615.1 of Dione vanillae. Classification (NCBI taxonomy): domain Eukaryota; kingdom Metazoa; phylum Arthropoda; class Insecta; order Lepidoptera; family Nymphalidae; genus Dione; species Dione vanillae. The sequence goes on along the minus strand of JAZFAU010000221.1, from coordinate 432,640 downwards.
AGTTCCGCAATTCAGCGCGCAAAATCTTGAAAATCGGGCGCAACGTAGAGTATTCTTTGCCTACATGTATATATTTGAAAATATATATAAATTACGTTAAAGTCTGTAACTTAAATGGAATGTTTTAAGTTGTCTTTTATTTAAACTTTTGTAACAAAAAAATGTGCTAAAACGAATTTTATCGAATACTTATCAATAATAGGTCGCTAGTTCATATCGTTTGTATGACTCCTACCTACCTACCTACTTCTGGGATAGCGACGATTTCTTAAGTCGCTGTAACGGCATTACTGAATAAAAGCAATCGTTTTTAAGTTGCATATAACCTTTTATATATATATATATATATATATATATATATATATATATATATATATATATATATATATATATATATATATATATATATATATATATATATATATATATATATATATATATATATATATATATATATATATATATATATATATATATATATATATATATATATATATATATATATATATATATATATATATATATATATATATATATATATATATATATATATATATATATATATATATATATATATATATATATATATATATATATATATATTACTACGAACGTAGTGGGTTGTGTGTGTTTGATTGAGTACTCAAACTTGTGTAAATGTAAATTTATCAGTTTTTAAGTAAAAATCGTTTATTTATTTTCATTTTATTTTCAGTAATATTTACTTAACACATTACCTAATGATGTAATCTATGTGAATTTCTATAGTATCACAGCCGCAGTCTCCATCGCGCTTCCGACTCACGCGCATCTAGTGTGTTCAAAATATTTTGTGTGTTCAAAATTTTACGTGTTCACTTACTTGTGTGTGTTTATTGTGTGTGTGTGTAAGTAGTTTGACATATATTAATATATGTATAATATATTTAAAGTGATGTTAATATTTAAAATAATTTGCTTAAATAATAGTAGGCATAGTAAAGTTTTCAACTATTAAGTAGTGCGTTATGTCGCGTAACTTAACGCTGTATAGTCGCTCTACTAGTCAGTCTGTAAGTCAGTTGGTTCGGTCAGGCTAACAAAAATATTTCTCCAAGCGGTATTCGAAGTGCCTACCACCGTATACTGTTAGGTTTCCTATCCTACATTTCAAGCAAATATTGAAATATATATTTATTAAGAAGGTACAAGTTTAACTTTTTGAACATCAAAACCATTACCACCTGTTCACTAAAATTGCTGTCTCAGACCTGAGAGAGACAAAAACAAAAGAAAACAAAACAAAAAAGAGAAGTTTAATAATATAATCTTATATATTAATATTATGTAAAATATCCTAATAATATATTAAAAAGAATATATTAATCGTGTGACGACATCACTATATATGTATTTGGTTCAGTAGTTAACATATATTGCAGTTAGAAGTCGTCTGTTTGATGCTAGCTTACTACAATTGTACAATTTTTACCAAGGTGATGTGACAATTTTATTAGGAAATTACACGAAGAAGAAAGAAATATTTTGTACGTAAAAATTTGATTTGAAATATAAAAATCTTTTAAATTTTTGAAAGCCGCATTATAATCTTTTATGTTCTAATTGTGGACCGATGTAAAGCACAAGCTGGGATGAGACTATGCAAATATATTAAGAAGTACAGGGTTCTCTACCTCAGAATGAAAAAGTTTTATAGGACGTTTTTGTCACATTTATATTGAAAATAACTACCATGTGCGGGATAAAGCGTGAAGCTAAAAAAAAAAAGAAAAAAAAATAGTCCATCTACCCTGAGCAGGATTCGAATCTATAACCTGTCGCTTTTACAGGCAGACGTCACAACTCTCCGCCACGATCTCTAATTACTTCTCAGTCAATATTGATACCTTCGATCCCGGATAACAATACGCACTCGATCATGTTTTTTTATTTTTCTTTCATTTCTTAATATGAGATATTCTTTAACTATATAAAAAAAATAAGTTCTTGTTGTAATAATTACCTATAGTTATTTTTATTTTGATAACCTTTCAACTCTTTGACATTTTATTTTGATATATTGATAAGGAAATCTCTTATCGTAAAAATTGGGCAAGAATTATTAATACAATTAGTAGAGCAATATATATATATATATATATATATATATATATATATATATATATATATATATATATATATATATATATATATATATATATATATATATATATATATATATATATATATATATATATATATATGAACCGTATATGAGGACCGTCGTGGCGCAGAGGCGCAACGTCTGCCTGTAACGCGACGGTTACTGGGTTCGATCCCCAGTCGGAGAAGATGGATTTTTCTATTTCCATTTTCTTCGCTCTGGCATCTAAGGCAAAGCGCGGCGTTGAGTTCCGCCACTCAACACGCAATGCCTCGATATATATATATCCCTATTTTCCTACATTGGTACGAAAAATGAAAACAGAAAGCGAAGTGTTTTGACACTATGCTCTTTACTTCTCTCTTTACTTTTTCCAATATCCCAAATTAAAAGTACAAGTCTAAATAAATAAATAAATAAATGAACAATATCAAAGATTATCCACGTAAGGTTAGTACCTATACGTGCTTTCTCCAAAGGACGTCCAAGAGGAAATTATCGTGATGAAAGAATAAAAAAAAACAATACAATCGTTATCAAGGTCTAGTGATGACTTGAATAAAATATATTTTAGACCCTGATATTTTACTTGTAATCCATATTAATCTTTTTTTAATTTTTGTTTCTATTTTGTGTCTTCACGCTTTATCTCGCACATAGCAGAGTAGGAGAAGAAACCGCAGGAACCGTGGGAGCGTAGTACTAGAACGTAACTTAACTTTACTAAATATATCTATATATATATATATATATATATATATATATATATATATATATATATATATATATATATATATATATATATATATATATATATATATATATATATATATATATATATATATATATATATATATATATATATATATATATATATATATATATATATATATATATATATATATATATATATATATATATATATATATATATATATATATATATATATATATATATATATATATATATATTGACAACAAATCAAATACAACATACAAGTATATGTAATGCTATGATGCGTCTGCAATTACATAAATAATGTATATAATGTATATAGATGTTACTGTAAGGTGTGACATTATCACAACACCGCAATCTCGGCTGCTTATAAATTCATATTCACGCACTGTGACAAGTTCATTTACATTTAAACATACAAACATACATACGTACTTATATAATGATATATTCGAATGTAGGTCTTCACAAACTTTGGACATAAAGCGTGTACTTGGAAATCTTTTGGTGACATGCAAAGATAAAAGAGAGAGATATGGGAGGGAAAGAGAGAGATATAGGGGAGTGAGAGAGATGGAGAAAAAAGAAGTAGAAGAGGTAGGTCTTGTCACGATTAAAGATTATAACTATATTAGAATTGCTTAGAACCGTCATAGCGCAGAGGCGCAGCGACAGCCTGTAAGCGCGAAGGTTTGTGGGTTCGCTTCCCACTCGGGAAAGATTGACTTTTCATTTCTATTTTCTTCCCTCTGGCAATTAGGCAAAGCACGGCGTTTAGTTCCGCCACTCAACACGTAATGCCTCAAAAAGGAGGAAAGTGGGGAACGGAGTGTCTTAACACTAGATTCATACGGTTTCTGTATTTCCTTCTGCCTACCTTGCTAGAGCCTGCAGATAAAGCGTGAAGCTAAAAAAAAGGTAAAGAATTGAAGGGAAATGTCTCCAAATTGAGGAAAATGGGAATTTTAATAAGCGCCTTCTGGTCTGAGTACCTTGTACAATTAAAAAATATTAACAAAGAAAAATCAAGGTATTAATAATTAGTATTATTATTACTTTTTTTTAATTTTTTTTTACACCATATACAATTAAAAGTTATTACTTTTGAAATTGACACTTAATATTTTAATAATTTAAAAAGTTTCTAGTGTTTTGCTTTTTAAATTCGAATGTATATATATATATATATATATATATATATATATATATATATATATATATATATATATATATATATATATATATATATATATATATATATATATATATATATATATATATATATAATATTATAATATATATATATATATATATATTTATGGAACTTAGTGTAGATACACATCATTCTCTGTTTATTTTATTTGATTCATAAATCTTAAAAGAAAAATATGAATAGAAATATAATAGTCTTGGTTTAAGTTGGCAATTTAAATTTAAAAGCATTATATTATTACGGTTATTGTGAGTCCACTTTACTGTAATGATCTCTATTTCTAGGTAACCTCGCGTTACCAACTTACAGCAAAGCGTTGTTTGTATATATATGTATATATATGTATATATATGTATATATATATATATATATATATATATATATATTATATATATATATATATATATATAATATATATAATTATATATATATATATATTATATATATATATATATATATATATATATATATATATATATAATATATTATATATATATATATATATATATATATATATAGATATATAATGAGGTTTAATTACAGAAATCACTGTATTTTCCATTTTCCATAATTTTGAAATATTGGACCGTCGAATTGAGAACCGTCGTGGAGCAGAGGCGTAAGAGTCTGCCTGTAAACGCGACGGTTACTGGGTTCGATTCCCACTAGGAGAAGGTGGATATTTCTATTTCAGTTTTCTTCGTTGTGGCAACTAGGCAAAGCGCGGCGTTGAGTTCCGCCACCCAACACGCAATGCCTCGAAAATGGCGGAAAGCAGGGACGGAGAAAGTAGAGACTAAGCAACGAAATGTCTTAACACTAGGTTCATATGGTTCCTGCAGTTCCTTCTGCCTACCTTGCCATGTGCGGGATAAAGCTAAAAAAAATATATATCGGTGTAGCATTTTTTCATGGGAATCGAACTCGTTACTAGCAAATCCGTCTGTAAAGAATCTCACTGCACCTCTCCGGCTTCAAACATATATAAACATTACCACATACATAGATATAGTCATATAGTCACATACAGTCAGTCATACAAAATAACCAATAACAAACTAATTAGAAACCGCATGCGGTTAAACGATAAACGTATCGCCTCTACAAATACTATATGTACTTGTAATTAGTTAACTCCGCGTCGTGGTTAAATTAACTTGTCCGTTAAATTTAAATACAGTGTGCGGTTGTTTTGATGCTTTAGTGCTTTTTTTATATTCAAAACTAAATAATAAGAATATTGTTACTTAAATAATAATCTTGTTTTGTGAAAAAACTATGATAGTTAAATAGTTTCGATGTGGTATTTTTATGATAGTACAGAGAAATTCTAAGCATTCCATAGATTCACTTTTTTGTCTATCGCAAGGTAGAGAGATGGGCCCATCCCGTGGTAGGCAGATAGGCCCATCGCGTAATAGGAAGATGGGCCCGTCGCATGTTAGGAAGATGAGCCTATTACGTGGGAGGAACATGGCCCATCGCGTGGTAAAGAGACGTGTCCAAAGCGAGGCTTCGAACTCGTTGCCCGAGTGTAGATCTAAAAGTGGCCCTCCACTTCTATTATGTGAACTGATCCATGAAGCTATAAATTTAATAAAACATATTACTATAAGAACATAATATAACACTTTGGTTTAACGTCCAAAATATTCCTAATCTTTTAAGAGTCTAAATGTTAAGTATCGGCTTAAATAAGAGCTGACATATTCAAAATATTGAATTAGGTTAGTGCGGATACAAATACGATGTGAATCCTTATTTCATAAATACAATAAAATAGTAAATATTTTGTATATCTAAATGACAATGGTCAATATATAAAATAAATAATAGAAAGGAGACATAGAAAGAGGGCCAAGACACTATACTCAGGGCATACCGTCTGACTGTAAACATGACGGTATATATAGAATGATTTATTTACATATTATGGGATATATGCCATAATTTGGTTCTTTGCTTGCTCTGCTTCTCAATAACCATATAAAATTACCCAAAATAATTCAAATTGAGGTAAAAAATGGAGAACAGAGAGTTCTCACACTATTTTCTCTATTATATAAAATAACTAACATAGATTTCATAATAAAATGTTAAAATATCAGCAAAAAGACTGCCTAACAACAAAATACGTTGTGTAATGAAGTAATGAGTTAAATGAAACGATAATAGTACTAAGATCGAAGCATCACGCGTCGAGTCATCTGCTATAATGAGAAAACTTAACAAATGTATAATCGAATTCGCAAGTTTCTAATGAATCGTTTAAACGAAGTAAATTTAAGTATATTTTTTTATGTCTTCACGCTTTATCCCGCACTTGGCAGGATAGGCAGAGGGAAGTGCAGGAACCATAGTAACCCAGTGTTTAGACTCCGTTGCTTAACCCCCATTTTCCGCCATTTTCGAGACATTGCGAGTGGCGGAAATCAACCCCACGCTTTGCCTCATTGCCAGAGCGAAGAAAATGGAAATTGAAAAATCCATCTTCGCCGAGTGGGAATCGAACCCACAAAAACCGTCGTGCCTACAGGGAGACGCTACGATTCTACGCCACGTCGGTCCTTGTTTCGATTTATGTATATTAACTATATTGGAAATGGTAATAAGTAATGTGAATTGTTCAGAAAGTTGAACTCAATTGTGTTAGACATAAGTTACATTTAAAAAGCAACCTACTTAGGACCTAGTTTCTAATATATCCTTCTTCGTCTCGTTGCCTTTTAGTCCACGGTAAATTCTTTTAAAATAAATTATTTGACGTTTCAAAATAAACGATTGCGTTTTTACTGCATAAAAATGTTTTGATTTGGATTTTGAAGGACCGTCTCTAAATGCGACGGTTTGTGGGTTCGATTTCCATGAGGAGAGAATGAATTATTTTTGTTTTCTTCAATCTGACAACTAGACAAAGCTCGGCGTCGAGTTCCGCCACTCAACACGTAATGCCTCGAAATGCGAAAAACGGGGAGCGGAGTGTCTTAACACCAGGTTCATTTTTCCTACAGTTCCCTCTGCCTACACCTCAAAAATAAATTTATTTTTAGACTATTTAATGGATATTTTTTTTTATTTTTTAGCTTCAAGCTTTAATTTTTTTTTTAGCTTCACGCTTAATCCTGCACATGGCAGGGTAGGCAGAGGGAACTCTAGGGATCGTGGGAACCTAGTGTTAAGACACTCCGTTGCTTAGTCCCTGCTTTCTCCGTCCCCGCTTTCCGCCTTGCGAGACATTGCGTGTTGAGTGGCGGAACTCAACGCCGCGCTTTGCCTAGTTTTGCCAGAGCGAAGAAAATAGAAAAATCCAAATCAAATCTCCGACTGGGGATCGAACCCAGAAACCGTCGCGTTACAGGCAGACGTTGCGCCTCTGCGCCACGACGGTCCTCGTCGTCGAAGTCGTTCGTCTTTAATCATTCTATGTATTAAAAAACCATATCAAAATTCGTTGCGTAGTTTTAAAGATTTAAGAAAACAGAGAAAGACTTTGTTTTACACTATGTAATAATATTTTATTATTAATATAAAGCGATCAATTCATGACATACTATTATTACTACAGTTTATTCATAGTATTGAAATGTGGAATTCTATACAACAATATGGACGGATATGTCCGATATCATTTGAATTTGTAACAAAAACTTTAATTATTGAGGACCGTCGTGGCGCAGAGGCGTAGCGTCTACCTGCAAACGCGACGGTTTCTGGGTTCGATCCCCAGTCGAGGAAGATGGATTTTTCTATTTCCATTTTCTTCGCTCTGGAAAACTAGGCAAAGCGCGGCGTTGAGTTCCGTCACTTAACACGCAATGCCTCGAAAACGGCGGAAAGCGGGGACGGAGTAAGCAGGGACTAAACAACGGAGTGTCTTAACACTAGGTTCAAACGGTCCCTGCAGTTCCCTCTGCCTACCCTGCAATATGCGGGATAAAGCGTGAAGCTAAAAAAAAAACAAAATTATTATAGTGTACATTGATTTATATCAAATAATCTATTAGTGGTACAGAAGAAATATATATAAAAAATATTTGTCAAGGGCGATTACTATTCGTGCACCGAAGGTTCCGTACCTAATTGTGTGTGTCTCAAAGAAAACATATAAACATACTCGTATAAACGTTCTAGTAGAACGCATGGCTCAGTGGTGAGAGCGCTTGCACGGTTCGCAAGAGGGCGCGGGTTCGAATCCCGCTGCGTTCTAAATTTTATACGTTTTCTTTAGTATTTTTTTCTATCCTCAGTGTGGATTAAAACTATAAAAACAATAAAAATATGTATCTTTAAGTACTACTACAATTATAGAAGCCCCCTTTAATATTTATATTATTATTATTTAATTATTTACTTTTAAACATAATATACAATTAAATTTTTAGATAAAATTAATTATATTGTTTCTAATATTAAGTAAAAAGGCACGTTTATTATTTATTGTAGAGGCAATGGAAGCACATAATTTGTGACAGACAGTCTTGAGGTCTCATTTTTTCCTTTTAGGCACGGAACCCTAAAACCTACTCCTTTATATTGAAATCAATCAGTACAAAAAATGCGACAAAAAAATCATTAGCATACATTTTGTGAAGGTCGCATAGCTACAGAGTGATCTATTTTGAGTTTAATCAGATCTTTTGTCTCTCTCTCTCTCTCTCTCTCTCTCTCTCTCTATATATATATATATATATATATATATATATATATATATATATATATATATATATATATATATATATATATATATATATATATATATATATATATATATATATATATATATATATATATATATATATATATATATATATATATATATATATATATATATATATATATATATATATATATATATATATATATATATATATATATATATATATATATATATATATATATATATATATATATATATATATATATATATATATATATATATATATATATATATAAATTAATCCAGAAAATATTAATATATTATTACGATTAAGATTTTGTAATGACTACTTTGTGGTTTACGCGCACATGCGCTTCGCTTTAAACTTAATATTTCTTAGGGATCATAAAGTTTTTTGTTACAAAATTTTTGAAAGTGACAAAAATATTAAATTAAGAAAAATTCAAATTCGAACTTAGATGATATTTTTTGCCAATCCGCCTTTTTGGGATCTGTAAAACGGTACCAAAAGTAAAACCCTAGGTCAAAAACTCGCCTCTCTAAGTGTGCGCAATTAAAGCGCTTCCACAAATAATATATAATGATTTTATCTGATCATTAAATAATGATTAATTAAGGGTTAGTGTAAATTTGTAATAGGATGGAGAGGTATAATAACTATGGAATTTCTCTAAAGTATTATAAAAGCTCTCTGGAAAACCTGTATAGAAATATTATCAATTCCTTTTGAGAACGTATTTAGAAGGCTCTAGTAAAATCATTTTTATTTTGGTATCGACAGAGGATTGTTAAGGAGGTCTTTTAAACATACACTTGGGTTTCCAGTCCCAGGTAAATACCTGGTCTCTCTCAGTGATTCCATGGAATGCTAAGTAAAAGAAGAAGCTTCTGAAGAGGAGAATCCAATAAACTTTTTTTACATAAAGATCAATATGTAAATTTCATATAAAAATATGTACATATGTATGTAAATTAAATTAAATCTCCATTCTCATAAATAAGACGACCTAGTTCCAATTTCTTAAGACAAACCTGTATATAAATTATAAAGCAATTAACCTTAAGGTATCAAAAAGTAAAAATACATATATTATACATTCACTGTATCACAGCCTCTTTGTGGACACATCTTAAATAAAATATATATAAATAATAGTAAAAAAATAGTGAAAATGGAAATATTGAAGAAATTTTCCTGTCAAAATTCATTTTGCCTGCATTACTTAGATCTAGTTCTTTACGGGATATTGTCCCTTGTGTTTGTTGCGTTGTTCGTGTATTACAACGTTTACACGTAAATATGAATACATGTAAGTATTTATACAAGTTATATATATACAAGTCATAATATAATATATTATAAGCATGTTAATAATATTTTAAAAAAAATTTTAATCCTTAAGGCTCTCGTAATATAGCGGGTTCGATTTTAGATCGGGGGATTTATTTAATTTAGTTTCTCCGCTTCAGCATTTTTTTTCATTAGTATCTAAGAAAAGATATATAAGGAAATATCTTATATATATTAAATATTTTCAATTTTTTGCTTAGAATAAAAGAACCTACTATAGTTACGCCGAGGGATTTGAACCTTTAACGATTTCTTAGAAACACTGGTTTAAATCCCTTTCAAATATCTATATGGTTCTTAAATTATTAATTTAGATTAAAATCAATGAAATACTTAGAAAAAAATACCAAAATAGATAAGACTATGTGTTATCAGTGAGTGTCTGTTGCAGTTGTAGGTCCAACTAACTTTAACTTATAGATATATTTTATTTGGATGATAAAATAATCTGAAAGTTACGGGTATTATCTAGGTTTTTATTTTTTTAGCTTCACGCTTTATCCCGCATATTGCAGGGTAAGCAGAGGGAACTGCGGGAAACATGTGAACCTAGTGTTAAGACACTCCGTTGCTCTTAGTCCCTGCTTTCTCTGCCCCCGCTTTCCGCCGTTTTCAAGGCATTGCGTGTTGAGTGGCGGAACTCAACGCCGCGCGTTGCCTAGTTTCCAGAGCGATGAAAATGAAAATAGAAAAATCCATCTTCCCCGAGTTGGAATCGAACCCATAAACTGTCGCGTTTACAGGCAGACGCTTACGCCTTTGCGCCACGGCGGTCCTCAAAAATAAAATATTAAATTATTATAATATTAAAATGACCTTTGCTTATGAAATTTAGTAATTTATTGGTTGCAGGATAATATACATTTATTAAGATTTACACCTTACGAGAGGGTCAGTGGGTTCTATTTCCAATCGGGGAACATATTACATTTCAATTTTCTTCGCTCTGGCAACTAGACAAAGCACGGCGTTGAGTTCCACCACTCAACAAGCAATGCCTCGGAAAAGGGAACGGAGTGTCTAAACACTAGGTTCTCAAGGTATCCGGGTATTGCGGGTCTGCTTGTATAAATAGGATAAATTGTGCAGCTTAAAAAATAAAAAGATTTACATAAAGTAACACTATTGGAATCGTTAATGTGAACACTTCATTATACGTGATCGGATCATATATGTCATAATCTTTTATTAATATCCATAAGTTATTATTGAAATAGAAAATTTACGAATTTCACCGATAAAAAGCCAAAAAATTACGATGATTTGGCAATATATTCAACTTTAACTGTAACGGGAATCGAATACGCGACCATCGCTATCAGTGATAGTATAGAAAGCGATTAATTAGATATCAAGATATAATACAAGGTCCAATGTATGTATAGCATGTGACGTAAAATACATAATAAAGTAATCTTGAAGATAACACGATTGTCAACAGAAAAGTGTAAATATAGTCTATTCGTGACACAGTAGCTTATGGAGGAAAGGTTCTTTTTTAAAAATATTTAAATTCTTATGGGATTTTAATGGTAAGAGATAGTCTGATAGTGATATGTGATAGTATATGATAGTGAGGACCGTCGTGGCGCAGAGGCGCAACGTCTGCCTGTGACGCGACGGTTTCTGGGTTCAATCCCCAGTCGGGGAAGATGGATTTTTCTAATTCCATTTTCTTCGCTCTGGTTTACCTTCTGCTTCTGGTTTGGTAGTTTACTAGGCAAAGCGCGGCGTTGAGTTCCGTCACTCAACACGCAATGCCTCGAAAAAGGCGGAAAGCGGGGACGGAGAAAGCAGGGACTGAGCAACGGAGTGTCTTAACACTAGGTTCCCACGTTCCCTGCAGTTCCCTCTGCCTACCCTGCCATGTGCGGGATAAAGCGTAAAGCTAAAAGCTAAAAAAAAAATGATAGTGACAGATCTTATCATAACATTTAAATTATCTATAACCGAGTGAACATTTAAAAAGTAAAGTCTAGTGACAGGACACTCTTTTTTTGTTCTATTTCGGACGATATTTAAAGATAGGCTCTTTCTAGTGTCTTGTTAGTTCGATATAACAAATGAAACGCACATTTATTTGCACTAAACAAGCTATATCAAACGTTCGAGTGCAAAGCGGAGAACGGAGAATTACTCTATTTGGCTCTACATCTCTCCTGATATATTAGAAAAAGCGTAGAGATGCAAAAAAAGACAAATTTCAACCTTGTTTTTCGCCCAGTATTAAGAGATAAGCGTTTTCTTTATATTTACAATTATTATAATATGTGTAAAGGAGTAGATTATTATATGTACTGTGCTCTATTTGTATATGGTATACTCAATTTAATATCATAATATCATCAAAATCAGATATTTGTGATGATGGTGGCGGCGACGATTGTGATGATTCTGACATTTTCATCATGAGTTGTGATAGCAATGATATTTATTAACGAAAGGTATTTGTTTTTGTTTTTGTTTGTTATTGAAGAGTGAATCGAGGGTTCAACGCTGAACAGAATGTACACAATGGTTTGAATCGATTCCAATTTGGGGAAATGATCTATTTTCATTTTCTTGTGTCTCTCCAGTCCAATGAAAATGAAATCAATCAAATCAAGTGAAAAAAAGAAATAAAATAAGTAAATGTAATCTTTTTTGAGTAACTTACATAATATATAATATAATTATACATATAAAGCTATATATATATATTTATTTATTTATTTTCCACTTAGAATCAATAAGATGATCACTTGTGTACGTCAGATAGAGCGATCGGAGGAGTGTCAAAGGAGCCCAATTTGATAATAAATATCGAATTGAGCCCCTCTCAAATCTACACGCTCCATGACTTAAAACTAAAGTTACGAGGGTTCCAAGCGCGGTCTGGTGAGAAGAGCCCACAACAAACTCAGCCCGGTTTCCCTAAACCTATTGTGATCACTTCACAAACGTCACTCGAACTTACAATTCATTAATTCCATGCCGTTTTATCATCAATGTAATCCTTTACACTATAATAGGATTTAGTAATTAATTGCCGTTTAACAAAGATTTTAAATTTATTTAACGAGAGATCAAATACTTCTTTCGGCAGTTTATTGTAGAAACGGACACAATTACATGGGAAGGAGTTGCCTATTTTATGGAGCTTAGTGGTGGGCATAACAAGTTAGTGATTATTCCTCGTATTAATATTGTGAACATCACAATTTATTCTAAATTTATCAATATTTTTATAAACATATATTAAATTCTCGAATATATATTGACTGTGAAAGGTCATGATTTTAATTTTTTTAAATTTATCCCTAAGGGAATCTCTGGGCCTCATGTTATAGATTGCTCGAACAGCCCGTTTCTGAAGAACAAATATAGTATCAATATCAGCAGCATTACCCCATAAGAGTATACCATATGACATAATGCTGTGGAAAATATACATATATATATATATATATATATATATATATATATATATATATATATATATATATATATATATATATATATATATATATATATATATATATATATATATATATATATATATATATATATATATATATATATATATATATATATATATATATATATATATATATATATATTATATTTTAACATTGTTTTATATTAATTATTACTGACCGAACATAACAGTGTAGAGTTACATAAGGAAAATATGTTAGCGTTGATTAGCGATTGTCATATCAAATTAGCATACCTCAGATTTATTTAGTCCGCCATATTTGGTTTCGTAAGATATTGGCATGATTGTACCGATTATTTTAACCTTTTTTTTTAAACACCTTATATTCACGAATATATTTGTACCTTATAGCTAATTTATAAAATAAAACAAGTAAAATTTATTATATAATATTTTTTTACTTCGACAAATATCCATTCTATTTTGTATAAACGTTTTAACATATAGATATTTCCCTGGTTTGCTTTGTAAAGAATTATACCCACCTACAGTACTTTTAATATCATTAGGAATTTTGAAACACTGGGGAACTTCTTACATCTCACCACTTGTTAAGAAAATTTTACAATAAATAAATATATAAGGCAGTAGCTAAAATATAATATTGTTTATATTTCAGATATATACTATGAAATAAAAACAAATGGCAAACGAAGCAACTGTTGCGAAAGGTCTCAACTCACCCGAAATACGACAAAACACAAACATACCGTATGCTGATGAATTCGTTGAACTAGATCACGTGAGACCCGACGAGCCTTTACGACCGAAACGCAATCGAGATGTAGAGAAAGGAGAAATAGGAGAGAGGAAGCTGCATGCATCAGATTTAGGCGCAATACATTCTCCAAACAAGGATACTATAGTTGTTGATACTCCTGAAGGAATTTTGTATATAACTTTAGACCCGGATTCATCTAAATCGTCTAAGCCGACCAGTCCAAGTACTGAATCTACAGATATAGACTCTCCTAGTACATCGAGAGCTGCTGGAGCGCAAGAGTCAAATGATTTAATAATGGAGGAGAAAGAAATAGAACAAAGGAGAGCGAGTTTGAGACGGAACTCTATATCGATGCCGACGCTACCAAACCTGGAGTTGTTACGACAAGAGTATATGAGGAATACGCAAAATCAGGTAAATATTTCCTTTAACACGTTAAATATTTGCTTTTTAAATTGTCATAATTTGGTGTGTATTTGTAAAAATGTACTGTCAGTATGTCTATATATATATATATATATATATATATATATATATATATATATATATATATATATATATATATATATATATATATATATATATATATATATATATATATATATATATATATATATATATATATATATATATATATATATATATATATATATATATATATATATATATATATATATATATATATACAGTACATTTTTACAAATACACACCAAATTATGACAATTTAAAAAGCAAATATTTAACGTATATATATATATATATATATATATATATATATATATATATATATATATATATATATATATATATATATATATATATATATATATATATATATATATATATATATATATATATATATATATATATATATATATATATATATATATATATATATATATATATATATATATATATATATATATATATATATATATATATATATATATATATATATATATATATACATGTATTTGTATATGTTTTGCACACAATTTAACCTTCAATAACTATACAATGACAACATAATTTTTTAACAATCTAATTACTTTACAACTCCATAGCCGTTGAATTCTTATCTGGGATCAACATCTTAAAGATATTTGCTCAATGACTCTTGATGACGAGTTTATATGATTATTTATATGTCGATTCTGATTCCTAACACAGCATATTATGTTTGTTTGACACTTTACTATCTTACGTCGGTTTTTATCAAGCTACGAGTATAAGATACCAGTAAATTTGATAAATAAAAGAAATTCACTTTAGTATTACGTTTTTGTTACGACAGTACAATTGTTCTTGTGGTTATTCGAAATTTGCAATTTAATATTTTTATTTCAAATATACCTCAGTGATAGCTAGTGTTCTGAAAAATTACGTTTTATATCAAGATTTTCCACTTTGCAACCTAAGTCCTTGTGCGAGATAAGCGTTATCTATAGAATTACCTATTGAAATATACAGGAAAGAAAATATTAGATAAAAATTTGAAGGCAACTTGAAAATTAGCCATGAGAGTCCGAAAGAAGCCAGACCTTCGCATAAACATACCTTCCTATCCTCATGATTACGTGGAAATGCCTCCAGGTACTCGGAGATTGATACTAGAGGCAAATAGAACTCCAAATGACATCCAATATATGGATGAAGATGATGATCAAACGAGGGTGAACACTAATGTTGCCAGTCCAATAGATTTACGATCACCTACTCCTGAAATTAAAATAACAGAAGTAAAATCGGATAAGGAAATTGTTATATCGCCGTCGTCGAGCGGGGAAAGTACGTTATCGTATAGCAGGGACTTTAAAAGGTCATCATTTTCGGTGCCAGAATTTTTGAACAGCTGTCACAGACAGGGTCTGAGGAGTCCTTCAAATAGTTTGAATGTAAGTATTTAACTGTAAAAAGGTTTAAACACAATGCAATTGTTATATGAGAACCGTTGTGGAGCAGGCGTAGAGTCATTTTTCTATTTCCATTTCTTCACTATGGTAACTAGGTAAAGTGCGGCGTTGAGTTTCGCCACTCAACACACAATGCCTCGAAAACCCTGACTGACTGCCCTGCTAGGTGCGGATTAAAGCGTGAAGCTAAAAAAAACAAAACCATTTTATTTTTTATATTTATATCAGGTTATTATTTTCTGAAATTGAAATGTGAAAAAAAATAGGAAATAACTATCAGGTAATATATATTTACGTATTGATAATAATCCATCGCATCGTTTTTGGTAACAACCTGCTATTTTACTTCGAGAAATGTTTTAAGGTTTCCGTACAACAAAACGAAAAATAGAACCATTAAAGCATCATGATTTTGTCCCTCTGTCCGGCTATAAACTTTTTTTTAAAATTCACGCTTTATGCCGCTCATAGCAGGGTAGGCAGAGGGAACTGCAGGAACCATAGGACCTAGTGTTAAGACACTCCTTTGCTTAGTTCCTGCTTTCTTCGTTCTTGCTTTCCACCTTTTTCGAGGTATTGCGTGCTGAGTGGCGGAACTCAACGCCGCGCTCTGCCTAGCGTTAATAATACAAATACATAAATTTCTTATTTTAGACCATCGTTTTAGCAATTCATTAGAAAATTGCAAATTCGATATAAATCCGAAAGACTCCTTATATAAATGCGCCTCGTAATATATCTAGATCTGCGGTTTCAATTGTCGTCACAATCATGCTGGATAGTTAAAAAATAGACTAAATAAATAACTTCATACATCAAGTAGGTTATCTCAAGCAAATAAATCATTATAATTAAAATTATCAGATCGAAACACCTCATTTGATAACTCAATAAACAAACTTATCTGCAGATATATATACACACGCATATATATATAAATATAGGGGAGACTGAGGATCACATGATCCCCCCTTTTGTATTTCCTTCATAAAATCTAAAATATTCTTTAAATTTAATAACTCATAAGTTATCAAACTGTGAAAAAGGTAGCATTGCAAATAGAATTACTAATCAACGAAAACATCTATGATAGTTTTGTACCAAGTGTCCTCAATGTATAGGAGAGTTGATCCCACCTGTTTCTTTTTCTTTTATAATTATTTAGGAATTACAATAGAATTCTAAACTTTAAAGATTTGTTAACTCTGCAAAAATATAAATATGTATCTTAATTAAACAACTTTAAGCAGTAAACTTTGTTTTAAAAAACTTATCCTTAAAAAGTATATGTTTCAAAGATAAAATCATCTCAAACTCTTCAATTCTCTTGTGGCTTTTGACGACAGTAATGCAGTTTGCTTGTTGTTACTAATTAAGTAGATAAATCTAATTCTTCATTAGAAAAAAATATTGCACCTGTTTATAATCAGGCTCATATTTGTGAGATGAACTGCCATTAGCTAAAGTCTTTCTTTTTTTTAACGTAACGCTTCAGAGTCATTACTGACAGTTGATATGACTTAGTTGTACCCCGTAGCGACTTACAGTTATATATGACTTTATGGACTGCTAATTTTTAATTTATCTTTGCTAACATGCTTCTGATTTTTAACCGACTTCGAAAAAAGGAGGAGGTTCTCAATTCGACCTGTATATATGCTTTTTTTTTTTATGTTTGTTCGCGGATAACTTTGTCGTTTATGAACCGATTTTGATGATTCTTTTTGTATTTGGTAGGTCTTATACCAAAGGTGGTCCCATTAAAATTTTATCAAAATTGATTTAGTCCTTTTGGAGATAATCAACAAAAACAAATATCGACACAAAGATTTACTATTTCTTTTCGCGAATAACTGTGTCGATTATGAACCGATTTCGATGATTCTTTTTGTATTTGGTAGGTCTTATACCAGAGGTGGTCCCATTAAACTTTTATAAAAATTGATTGAGTCCTTTTGGAGATAATCAACAAAAACAAATATCGACACAAACATTTACTATTTCTGTTCGCAAATAACTGTGTCGTTTATGAACCGATTTTGATGATTCTTCTTGTATTTGGTAGGTCTTATACCAAAGGTGGTCCCATTAAAATTTTATTAAAATTGATTGAGTCTTTTTGGAGATAATCAACAAAAACAAATATCGACACAAACATTTATTATTTCTGTCCGCGAATAACTGTGTCATTTATGAACTGATTTTGATAATTCTTTTTGCATTTGGTAGGTCTTATATCAGAGGTGGTCCCATTAAACTTTTATCAAAATTGATTGAGTACTTTTGGAGATAATCAACAAAAACAAATATCGACACAAACATTTACTATTTCTGTTCGCGAATAACTGTGTCGTTTATGAACTGATTTGGATGATTATTATTGTATTTCGTAGGTCTTACATCATACGTTGTTCCATTAAAATTTTATCGAAATTGGTTCAGCACTTTTGGAGATAATTAACAAAAACAAATATCAATACAAACATTTATTATGTCTATTCGCGGATAGCTGTGTCGTTCTTAAAAACACCGACTACGGTCGTACGGTCGTTTCCTCATTTGAGAGGCATCCTTGCTCGGTCTACCCATCACTCAAAATCGTTAAATAAAATAATTTTTAACAAAAAAGAACCGACTTCAAAAAGTAAAAAAGTTCTAGTCTAAAGCAAAAAAGTTAACTAAAAAGCAAAAAATAAATTTCGGCACAAAGTAATACGTTCGTATTTTTTCTTTGTTAAATTAAATTAATGATTACTTAAGTAAATAAAAAATATTTTATAATTTTGAAGTCGGCGCCAAGTAAATACTACAACAACCTTACTACAATATCAAATTACTAAGTACACAAATT
The DNA here is from genome assembly GCA_037178615.1 of Dione vanillae. Lineage (NCBI taxonomy): Eukaryota > Metazoa > Arthropoda > Insecta > Lepidoptera > Nymphalidae > Dione > Dione vanillae. The sequence goes on along the minus strand of JAZFAU010000221.1, from coordinate 413,551 downwards.
CAAATTTCAAACACACAAATTAGTAACAGTATTACAAAATATATATGAATCGGTAGCTACTAACTATCAAAGTATTTTTAATACGGTAAGAATACAGAAGGTTGTTGTAGTATTTACTTGGCGCCGACTTCAAAATTATAAAATATTTTTTATTTACTTAAGTAATCATTAATTTAATTTAACAAAGAAAAAATACGAACGTATTACTTTGTGCCGAAATTTATTTTTTGCTTTTTAGTTAACTTTTTTGCTTTAGACTAGAACTTTTTTACTTTTTGAAGTCGGTTCTTTTTTGTTAAAAATTACTTTATTACTATCTTTCTCAGTTTTATAGACTCGCGGCTTTTAAATTTGCAAAAATTCACGGAATGAAAAGTCATGCTCGTACTAGTGTACCAGAACTATAAAGCAAAAGCATGCTTGCTTTAAATTACTAAAATAATCTATTCAGTTTTTATCGTGTAAACAGGTAAGCAAATTGAATTTAAAAGGCTTGATCCCCAGATCAAGTCTTCTCGAACTGAATGTACCATGTCTCCTCAATGGTAGTTTAGTTGGAAAAAATAACACAGACTTTAAATAACTTAGGTTCCGCAATCCACTGGTTATTATAAAAATACGAGGTATAAACTATAATTATTGTATCGCTAATATATAAATTTCATTATAATCCATTGAGTTATAAAATATATGCTATATTGTATATGCTATTAATGAAGAATTATAGTAAATGAATTTCTGTCCTTTGGTATACGATAATGTGAGTTGAGTTTGACTCGAGTTTGACTGGAAGATTAACACGGAGTGTTTTAACACTAAACTCTCATTAAATCTTTAATATATAGAATTAACAGTGATAATTGGTACAAATGCCAAATATTTTTTCCTACAACTACTTCTACATAAAATTGAAATAAAATTTTTAAAGCACATACTACTTTATTATCTGGTTTTTGAAAAGCCTAAAAACTGTTATCAATTTATATCGAAAAATTTAAAATTGCATCTAAAAAGCTGTATGCAGGGTGTATCTCACATCGCAGCCTTTGTCGATACTACCAGATTAATTAATATTACCTTAGGGTAACAATTATTACATTAGTAGTTTAGGCTCATTTTTCCCATTTCCCGATATTTACACGTGCTGTGTAACGCGTGAGGTAGTCATCATTAACTACAAATGACGTAAACATCTCGTACTCCAAGAATACTATTAAACGTTGTCAATCTGTCACCTTTCATTCAAAAAAATAACCGAATGAGAAGGAGACATATCTCTGTCCCGATCTGAATAATGGCATTTTACTTTAGAACAATAATTTAACTATTTAATTTGTTTTAGCTTTTAACAAATATATTTTTTGTTTTTGAAAATATTACTTGTTTGATAATTTTACCAAGTTTATAAAGACTAGTTAATACTATGTTTTAAATTAAGATTGCGGTAATATCCACACTCTGTATAACTCAGTAAATCTTTATAATTGTATTATATCCTTAAATTATTTATTTTAAGGTAATTTTTCACACACTTTTTAATATAAATGATGAACAAGGCGAACTTACTTTAAGACGTTTAACGAATTTGACCGAGCTCGGAGCACATCCTTTAGGGATGTGCAATTTCGATATATTATATTTACAATTGTTGCTATACACAAATTTATATCGATTTTTTATTCATAAAAAAAATAAAAAAGGTAAAATCTTTTATAAATTACTGTTTATTTTTTTAATTATTATGTTAGCAATATATCGTGTTCTTCCATAAAATGGAGTAGGCAGAAAAAACTTAGTGTTAAGACATCAACTTTTTTTTTGAGGCAATAATCTCATTGATGATTTTTTTTCTATATATTTTTATAACTGAAATATATTATATTTACATTATTGTACTATAAGCGGATATAATTTAGTGACGATGAGTTCGTTTTACGCTTTCTGGTCTTTACTCGATTTAGCTTTACTACAGAAAAATGAAAATTTTTACCAAATGTAGACAAATCGAAGTGCTCAAAATGACACAATTTGTATGGAGTAATAGTAAAAAAGATATAGCTAATCAAAAGTCTGTAAGAGAGGTAAAGAGAGTCCTGTATTGATTGATTCGGGAATCGGTGTCGGATATACTGTAGAGGAAAGTTATATCAAATATCTGGTTGAACGGAAGAGTTGTAAAAAATATGTATGAACTTTAAAAATATGTACGAGTCGAGTCGACGAATTTAGAAATCTTAAATACTTAAATACTTTTAGAGAGTTTGAGGATCCCTTGACGAGTGTGTATAAAACGAATTTTATGATATATAATTATAAGACACAAAAAAATACAACAACAACAATATATAAGAAAAATAACTTAATTAAAATTAATTTAATTTATTATTTACAAATCCTATTCCGTCACAAATGACGGTATATTATACGGTTAGGATAAGAAAATCGTAATTTCTTACGATTCAATTTTACTTTGAAAATCTCATCCCATCACTAATACGTAAGGTCAGTCTAAACGTCCCGTGTCCTATTTGCCTACACGTAGTGCCCGTGATCTTCATCACTTATTGTGTATTCTCTCTCATAAATTATCTCCATTTTCTCCTTCAAAGTGTTTTTAATAGTAAATTCTTTACCTGATTACATTTACCTATACTTTTGTAGGTAAAATAGTGAATATTTTTAAATAAAAAGTGAAGTTATAGTAACAAGTGAAGTGACTCAAAAGTGATAGTGTCTTCACTTGTAGTTTTATATATAATGTAATAGTGTAGAGTGACTATACATAATAAACATTATAGTACAATCTATTTTTTTTAAAAAGGCTATCCTTTTAAAATTCTAATAAATATTAAAGATATTAAATCAAAAATGAAGAATTCATATTCTACATCACAAATGAACAATGAATCACGATTCAACGCGTTCGCGCAAACTTTCAAGTATCGGTCGCCGTTGTGGATTGAATCCGATTCAGACATAAGCAAAAGTGAGAGCGAGAGAGACAGTGGGAGTGGGATAGAGAGAGGTCTTAACAGCGACGACAGTATGGAGTGCAGTTCCAATAGCTCGGATAGTATCAACAATTTTTTGGATAAAAAGGTTTATTTTAGTAGTTTTTTGATTTTTTTTATTCAAATTATTCTATTAATATCTATGTCTTTTAAATCATGTTTAATAAAATCATTTTTTTTTCATATATACATACATATGTTTGAAAAGTCTACCTTTTTCGTTTCTTTTTACTTATGGTGTTAAAATGTAAAATTTCAACATAAGAAGATTTATTTAGAAACTCTTTGGATGATTTTATAAATATTACGTTCTAATCCTTAGATTATGTATATTTCAACCTTATCTCCGTATAAGTATTAAGATAATTTATTTTAATTCCACACATTAATGTCTTCATAATACTTGTGTTGTATAATTATAATTATTAAAGCTACACTTTTTGCTAAAAATATTTGTTTTTTAAGAAAATCAATGTTGTACGTAGATATACATCGTAGTATATAGAAAAATTCTTTTGAATCGGCATTTTGGACTCGAACCTGCGCCTCTTTCGAAGGGCATAGGTTCGAAGTTGTAAGAGTAGTCCAAATTCTCATACAATTTCAGAAATATTAGAAGAATTTCAGAAATATTATTCGTCGTCGAATAACACTTTAAAAATGTTCAAAAATATATGAAGATACTTTGTGAGAATTTTACTAAAATTTGAAGCTAAGTGACAATATTAATATTATTTATTTAGCCTCACGTTGTAAAAAGCAAGTAGTAATATAGGCAAAAAGTATTTAGTTTTAAGTTACACTGCGTTTTCCGCAAACCGCTTCAATACCGCGCTTCTTCTAGTTATCAGGGATTAAAAAATCGAACCTACAACTGGCGGCAACTCACTTTCAGACAGACGCTGCACTGCAGTGCACGACGGTGCTCTTATATATACTTATTTATATAAGATAATAATAGCTCTATTAAATAGTTTCGAGGCGTCAAACCGTAAATGGAAGAACAAAACGTATAAACAATTGTTTTCAGTGCCGGTTCCAACTTGATAACTCACAAAAGTGCTATAATTATAATCATCTAGGGATTCCCCGTGACTTCTTCTTTGGATTACTTATTTTTCCTTTAAAATTAAGTTTCCTTTACCTTTTTGCTCAGAGTATATGATTTTAGTAGAAAATCATGTATATATTTATATATTTTTTGTTATTTCACGCCTTATCCCGCATATAACGGGATAAACAGATGTATACGTAATTGTAACAACATTCAGTAGAACTATTTTTAAAAATTGCTTTAAATTATACATTTTAAAGCCCTCTATCGGTAAAATTAGAAAAAATCAACGTAGAGCTGTCTCTATATATCGTGTATAGTATATAGTTCTTGTACCTAAGTGTAGATGTCACTAGATGTCATTTTATTAAATAAAAAATTTACCGACCGTCAAGGACCGTCGTGGTGCAGAGGCGTTGAGTCTGCCTGTTAACGCGACGGTTTGTGGATTCGATTCCCTTGAGGGGAAGATGGATATTTTGCCACTCACCACGCAATGTCTCGAAAAGGCGGAAAGCGGGAACTAAGCGTTTTAACTAGGTTACAACAGTTTCTGCAGTTCCTTCCGCCTATCCTACTATAAAGCGTGAGCTATAAAAGAAGAGCTTTACCTTCATAAAGTAATTTTTTTTAATCCTCATTTTTATTTTATCTCCAAATAATATTAAGCATTTAGTGATGATTGAATTTAAAATATTTGAACTATAAGAAATTCATTGGAAACACCTTGGTTCCTACTGTATGGGAAAATACCCAAGTGGTATTTGAATATATGACCGTTGCAGTTACACTTAAACGATGCCACGAAGCTTTCAATTGTCAACAATATATTTAATTAGTTGTTAATAATTATTAAAAGGATATTTTAAAGAAATGCAGTGTTGATTGCTATTTCTTTAAAATATACAATATTTTAAGAGTTATGTGCCTACTATAATATATGGGCATAATTAGGATCACTTTGTTATCGGTTTGTCTATGATAACACTGTTACATCTATATAACATGGAATTGCCAGGCTGAAAAAAAAATATATATCTAGATCGGTAGTTCCTCGAAGTACAGAAATAATAAAAGATTTATTAATAATAATAATATAAAGATTTACGTTATGATTTATCCACATATAATATAATAACTAAAAGCTTAATAAAAACTAGAAGCTCACTATAATGAAAATGGTATCCACACTTGACTGTTACTTTAAAAATAGTAATTTTATTCCTCTAAATTAATATATCCATATAAGAATAAATCAAATCTCCACTTTGTACGCACAAGTACCTAAGACTATCTAATTAACTATCTAGGTCCATTAGTTAATTGTTTCATTAGCAGTTTGCTCCCACGATACAGTATGTACGGTGTGAAGCGCGGCTGTGACTGCATCCCTCTTACTAAGGTCAGATTTATATATAAATTTCTTACGTTTAAAAGATAAAAAGATAGTGTCTGTCGGGAATCGAACCTTGTATGCTATTATATATATATATATACAATACGTATATCGTTTGTTTTATTTTAATATATGAATATTAAAATAAGATTTTTTTAATACATTCAGCTAAAGTTGTAAAATAAAATTTCTAAAAGTGTTTACAAATTTTATAAATTTGTGGGTTTAATTCAAATTCCGAGTAATAAATTATTTATTTTTCAATCTAATCTATCTATCTACAAATTTAGACGGAGAGTGAGTAACGGAGTGTCTTAACACTAGGCTTCTTTTCTCTACGCTGATATATATGAGGTACAGCGTGCAGTTAAAAAGGAATCAAGTTTGTAACGATTGTTTTATAACAGTCATTTATTAACGCTGAACTTACAAAAATAATATATAAATTAATCCGTCTATATTGTTTCATTCAAAATTTATTATTACAATTATGCGAATTTTTGTATATATAATATATTTCAAATATGAATATAGGTTAATGGTAGAACTCTACGTACAAAATGTCTCAAGTCCGGACAAAAAGTGGAGAACACAGTGTCTGCTATATGCAGGATTCAGGGTAAAATAAAAAATAAATAAAAAAAACATATAAATAAACGTTTTATCTCTAGCGAGAGAGACTCCACTACATACCTCGCCTCCCACTGTCATTAATCTCTTCATACATAACCTCCGTTCGTTATAATTTTTACCCGATCTCCCTCCTTTATCTTCAATACTAGAAAAGAATCGAGGTAGAATAACAAAAAAATATAGTAATTAGAGCAAGCATTGGTCAATAGCCGCGCTATCGGGCAAATATTTGCAACCAAATGAAAGATAACGCTTCTTAAGCCTAGGTAGTATTTGAACGAAAATTATTTATTTAGTTCAAGGAGACTTTTTAAAGTTAAGCTCTACTTATTTACAGTGACGCATAGAGAAGAGAGAATATCGGAGAGTATGGCTTTAAGGAAAACAATAAATACATTGTAAATATATGTTAAAATTATATATATATATATATATATATATATATATATATATATATATATATATATATATATATATATATATATATATATATATATATATATATATATATATATATATATATATATATATATATATATATATATATATATATAAATATATATATATATATATATATATATATATATATATATATATATATATATATATATATATATATATATATATATATATATATATATATATATATATATATATATATATATATATTATATATATATATATATATATATATATATATATATTGTATGTTCAAGATAATGTACATGTTGCTTACTTCTGTGTTATTCATATTATAATCGTCACATTTAAATTTTATTTAGTTAATTAATGTTGTATTGTATTTCTGGTCGTTTGTGAAATGGATTTGAAGTCGTTACGATCTATTTATATGGTCAGTGAATTGTTTTAAATAAGTAATTTATTTTACGAACATATGACTATGTGATTTTTTATTAGTATATATGTATGTTGAGTGTCAAAGAACTAGGTACTGGATTTGACAGCTATTGGAGCTACTAAACCCTAATAATTTTTAAAATATTTTATTCTTTCTTTTTAAATATTTTTATTAATAATTTTGAAGTCAAATCTCAGTTATAAGTTTATTAATAATTTACAAACAGTTTTTTTTATTAATTTTCTTACGATATCTTTAATTATTCGCTTAATTTTAGTAAAGATCATGATGAAGGGAGGGATGTCAATATTAGACCAAAGAAAGAAAAAAAGAATAAGACGTATAAATAAAAAAATAACCATAAAAATAATAAAGGACCGCCGTGGCGCAGAGGCATAGCGTCCTGTAAACGCGACGGTCTGTGGGTTCGATTCCCACTTGGGGAAGATAGATTTTTCTGTTACTATTTTCTTCGCTCTAGCAACTAGACAAAAGCGCGGCGTTGAGTTCCGCCACTCAACACGCAAATGCTTCGAGAAAGCAGGGACTAAGCAACGGAGTGACTAAACATTACGTTCCTATTGTTTCTGCAGTTGCCTCTGCCTACGCTGGCACGTGCGGAATAAAGTGTGAAACTAAATAAAAACCTTAGTTTCCTTTCTATCTAATCAGAAATATATATATAAAATTATTAAAAAGGTAAACATTTGTTCTTAGATACCAGAACACCACCAGAGCTCAGCGTCGGTGTTCAGCGACGGAGAAAACGCAAATGATGATCAAAATGATGAAGAACGTGCCAAGTAAGTTTGAACTTGTCATTGTTGAACTAGTAGTGATTAGTAGTGATGTGTGTGGATAATGAGGACTTAGAGTTTCTAGTATAAGAATTTAAAACGATCTTTTAATCGATCCAACTTTTTTCTTTTAATATGAGACTAAAACTGGAATTAAAAAAAATATAGAAAAATAATAATATAAAACTGTCGTGGCGTAGAGGTGTAGTTACTGCCTGCAATCGGTTTGTGGATTCGAGTCCCACTCGGGGAAGATGTCTAGGCAAAGCACGGCGTTGAGTTCAGCCACTCAACACACAGTGTCTCGAAAAGGTGTACAGCGGGGAACGGAGTGTTTTTACACTAGATTTTCATGGTTTATGGTTCCTAAGCTAAACAAAAAGATATTAAAAAATCAATCAGTTTTGGTTACAAGAAAGTAATATTAAAATTTATGTAAATCTAAAACTCTCTATTCTCTCTATCTAAGTCTATATTAAGTCACGCTATTATAAAAAACTAGGTGAAGCTAATTGGATCAGTTTACGCGGTCAGCACATACATACATACATACATGCATATTTGTATGTACAATATGCATTGCACAACGTCTGCGCTCTTAATGAGGAAGTGTAGTGACCGAAGCCCTTTGCCTAATGCTAGGAGCTTCGCAAATTACTATAATAATCATATTACGCATATGAGATTTAATATTTAGTATTTGTATTTTAGTACTTAATAAAAATAGACAAATATAGAGAAATATGGCTAAAATAATTTTTTCTCTTCTTTTTTTTTTAGCTTCACGCTTTATCCCGCACATGGTAGGGTAGACAGAGGGAACTGCAGGAACCATACGAACCTAGTATTAAGACACTTCGTTGCTTAGTCCCTGCTTTTTCCTTCCACGCTTTCCGCCGTTTTCGAGGCATTGCGCATAGATTGGCGGAACTCAACGCCGCACGTTGCATAGTTTCCAGAGCGAAGAAATAGAAAAATTCATCTTCCCCGAGTGGGAATCGAACCCACAAACCGTCGCGTTTACAGGCAGACGCTACGCCTCTGCGCCACGACGGTCCTCTATAAAATAATGTTTTAGTATGAAATAAATGAAATAAATAGCGCCTTATAGAAATCATTGATACCCTCAAATTTAGAATCAAACGCTATGCAGCGTTTGATTCTAAATTCGAGGGTTGTGGATTTGAATCCCGCTTGGGGAAATGAATTCTCAATGCCTCGTACTGATTATATAACAAAGCGTGGCGTTGAGTTCCGCCACTCAACAAGTGCTTGGCAGTAGATTATTTCTGGCTATCCTGCCATTAGCCATTTTGAGGATTAAACCGATATATTTTGTCTTTTGGTCATAAAAATGAAATAGAAAATTTTATTTTTATGCCATAATAATTAAAAAAAATTGTTACGTGAAAATAACATCACTATTATTTTTATATATTTTTTTGTAAATTTATTTTATAAAAAAATAAAAAGGAACCGTAGGTCAAGAAACTCCATCCTTTATATGGCACCCTTTCCAGTAGAATAAACAAGCAATTGACATACATTGCACCAAGATGGTGATTATCATAGTGACCAGACATATATTATTACGAGTTGTATTGCACATATATATATATATATATATATATATATATATATATATATATATATATATATATATATATATATATATATATATATATATATATATATATATATATATATATATATATATATATATATATATATATATATATAGCATATTATCATATTTCTCTCGATAGGTGACTTTATTCTTTGTTTTATGCCACCGTGATTTATACGACATATATTAGTGACAAGCGTTTAAGAATTTTAACGTAATTTGAGAACGTATGGTTTAGTGATGGGTCTAAACGATTTGTTGGTCGGTTTCCAAGAGATGCGGGTTCATATCGCGCTACATTCTAATTATATATATGCTTTTTCAGCAGACAGATGTAACTTGACATCGTTTTTGTTTTTCTGAAGAACTATCTAAGAGTAAGTGGTAAAAGGTTGATGTGACTTTGTTCGACATTCGTAAGCATATTGCCGATCATTTTTTAAAAATATTGAGACCCGGATATGATGAAGTTGATGAAAGTGGACGAGGCGAAAGTCTTATTAGCCTCAATTTATATATAAACCTTATTGGCCTTGAAAGTGACGCAGGTTGAACAAAGAAGAGAAGAGAATAAGAGAATTTTCTTAAGAAGTAGAAAGCCCTATTGCGTCTAGTTGAGAAGAAACGTCATATTTGAACGTTAAAAACAAAAACGTGGCTCTACCTGACGGCATAGTAGTTAGTTGTTAATTTCATTAATAAACAAAAAAAACTACATTTAAACATATAAATAAAACTGAAAACTTCAATTTGTAATTTAAAAATAACTTTTCAAAAATTTTTCTACTTTCTTCTTTATTAAGACGGTGCTAAATCATAATAGCATTTTTTTCAAAAAGTACATGTTTCCGAACGAAACGGAACAACGGAACGGCAGAATGGATATTTATGAAACTTTTGCGGCATTTTAAGCCATAAGTTCTGACCGAGTTGATTTTCTTTTTGGTTTTATCGTAAAAGTAAGGAAAATCCAATTTTAGTAAATGAAAAATATTTAAAGCATAGGGTGTGTAGAGAAGTAATGCTTTGTCGTACTACGAGTATATCATGGATATGGGAGTAATTAAATTAATTCAAGACTCTCCGTTCTCCGATTTCTTTCGATTTTTGATATAGAACGTGTAGTATAGAAACTTAACCTCTATTTATATTGTTTCTATATTGAGAAAATGCAGAAATTGATTGTCTTTCTTGGGAATTGAACCCACAATCGTCGCTTATATAGTCTGACCCTATGCTGTATAAATCTATTATTCATTATTTTATTTACAAAACATCTGATTACGTAAATGCTATAAACATATCCACTACTTTATGATGAAAAATGAATTACATTTAAAAAAGTCATTATTTTCTTGTCATTATGTACATCATGACAATAAACAACAGGACAATGTCTTACTCTAAAAATATGGGTGCGGATTTCTAATAATATTTGTATATAAATAACCATTTATACATATAATTTACCAAATCCGTTCTGGTAATTAAAACTGTTCTCTTCAGTTCTCAGTTCATCTATCACCTAACATGCAATATCCTAATTTTAATAAGAGTACAACAAAGTGTCTGTTCTCTTTTGATTCCTTTTTCTCTAGATTTATCGTTTCTCCAGCCATATGGATAACTGACTTAATATTTTTTGACGTAAACTAATATCGGTTGCAAACCGAAGGAGTACTTATTATATTTTCTTATAAAAACATTCGAATATCTTTACATTATTATAAGTAGAGTAAAGTTAGAAGATGTCATTTTAAATAACCTTAATTATGAAATAAAGAACAAGTACTGGATCGTTTAGTTTTTGTATAAAATAAGCGTTTTATTCTAATATATGCACATAATTTACTTTAATCTATTCTTGTAACAAATATGCGCATAATATAGAATTGATTTAGTGTTTTGATATTGCTAGAAGTAGTATATTTATTAGAATAGGATTTTTCGGGATAAATGTAAATTTTACTTGAATTTGAAAAATTTGAAAAAGAAAATGCATGGAAACGTATATGAAATTGATGAACGAGTTCGATTCCTACTCGATTCATTCCCATTTTCTTTCCAATGGAAACTTGGAAAGAACGGTGTTGAGTTCCGTTACTCAACATGTAATGCTTCTAAAAGGCGGAATGCAGAGAACGGAGTGTCTTAACACTAAATTCCTATGGTTCCTGCGGTTCCCCCTGCTATTGGCGGGATAAAGCGTGAAGGTACAAAAATATATACTTATAAGCGTGTATAGTTTTTATTTTTGTATTGTTTTTAACAAATCATTTATCATGTAGGAAATTATTTACGCCATGTCTTTATTAGCTTTCTATCGTTAACCTTATGCGTCGAGAATTATCGCGAACGAACTAAGTTTAAAGTACATTCACTAAATGAATATGCGCCGTTTTAAACTTTTTTTCTTTTAGCTTACTAGTTCTTTGTATTTATTTAGACACAAACACTCGCTTCTTCGAATTACACTGTTTTCAATTATAATTATAATCAGGCTGGGGAAATATCCCAGTTAAAACCGTCGTGACTCATTGGTATAACGTATATCACTGCGTATATGACTGTAAACGCGAAGATATTGGCTTTGATTTCTACTTGAAGGAATATATTCTTATCTCTACTCAAGTAAATAAGCTAGAGTACTTATTATACTTATTACTAAGGCGAAATTGGACTAGATCGTGCTGAGTATAATAATATAGTTTATATGTCAATAATTCTTTTAACTTTATTATTATTTTCTGTTATTAAAATATTGAATCAAATTATCATTAATATATATATATATATATATATATATATATATATATATATATATATATATATATATATATATATATATATATATATATATATATATATATATATATATATATATATATATATATATATATATATATAATATATATATATATATATATATATATATATATATATATATATATATATATATATATATATATATATATATATATATATAATATATATATATATATATATATATATATATATATATATATATATATATTATATATATATATATATATATATATATATATATATATATATATATATATATATATATATATATATATATATATATATATATATATATATATATATATATATTATATATATATATATATATATATATAATATATATATATATATATATATATATATATATATATATATATATATATATATATATATATATATATATATATATATATATATATATATATATATATATATATATATATATATATATATATATATATATATTATATATATATATATATATATATATATATATATATATATATATATATATATATATATAGATAGATAGATAGATAGATAAAAACTTTATTGCACACAAAGATACACAATAAACAAAGAAAAATATAAACAAACAGAGCGTGCAAAGGCGGTCTTATTGCTTATAGCAATCTCTAACAGACAACCTTTGACGAGAGGAATGTAATCTTAACAGATACGGATAGTGCAAATTACGAACTTAAAAAATAATGTGTAAATATCTTTAAACAAACTTATATATACAGAGGCACATAGACATAAAACATACGCAAACACACATAAAAATATAAATATAAATACATACAAGGAAATACATATATACATAAGCACATACACACACAAATACACATACAAATAAATACATATACAGGTAACCATACATACATAAGAAAGTACAAATATGTAATTAAATATATAAATACATTAACAAACATAAACCTAAATATTAATTATTTATAAAAATATACCTACACAAACGCATACATTTATTATAGGGAAAGATAATAATTACGTAGACGACTTTTAAATATATTAAGAGATTTAGAGTGACGAATATCTGGAGGAACCATGTTCCATAGTTTTACGGCTTTCATAGAGAAGGACTCACCATAATAGCGGGTATTAGCTGTTGGTAGCATTAACCGGTTCTCAGACCTTGACCGAAGTTGGAAATGACAACTAGTGTCAGCACCCATAAATTTGAAGCGAGTCTTGAGATAGTTGGGAGAGAAAGGATTAAACAGAATGGAATAAAGGAGAGAAAGGATGTGTAAATTGCGGCGGTGTCTAATAGTTAGCCAGTTCAGTTTGCAACGGTATTCTGTGACGTGATCAAACTTACGTAGGCCGAAGATGAATTTTATACACATATTTTGTAATCTTTCAAGCTTATTAAGTTGATCCTCAGTCACATCCGAATAACAGCAATCTGCGTAGTCTAAAATAGGAAGGATAAGAGATTGCGCTAAAAGTATTTTGGTCTTAATTGGCATTAAGTATTTCCAGCGCTTTAGTGACGATATTGTAGCAAAAATTTTCCTACTGACTTCCGCAATTTGCACGGACCAGGAAAAGGAGCTATCTATAAAGAGACCAAGATTTTTTACAGCATTGCTAAAAGTAAGAATAGAATTATCAAAGCGGACGGGCTGTAAAGAATGATAATTAATTTTAGCAAGTTGCCGAGAGCTGCCAATTAAAATAACCTGCGACTTTGCTGCATTAACACGAAGCCCATAGTCTTTGCACCAGGTGCAGACTCTTTCCAAATTTTCGTTAATTTGTGCAATAGCACCGTTCAAATCACAAGGAGGAGCGGAAACGTAAACCTGCAGGTCATCTGCATACAGATGAAAAGGAGATGAAAGGGATTGGGAGATTGTATTTATAAAGATGGAAAATAACAAAGGAGAAAGGACACTGCCTTGCGGCACTCCTGATGATAGAGGATGAAAGGAAGAAAATTTATTATTAACATGTATGCACTGCTGACGACCAAACAAGTAACTACGAAACCACATCACAACCTCGGGGGATATATTAATAGAACGTAGAATGGCTAGCAGTAATTCGAAATCAACCGTATTAAATGCGTTGCTGAAATCCAACAGAGCTAGTACACTCAGTTGCTGGTTGTCCATATTGGAACGTATGTCATCGCAAACTTTAGTAAGAGCTGTAACTGTGCTGTGACCCTTACGGAAGCCAGACTGGTACTCAGAGAGAATGTTGTTCTTGTGCAGATAGCTATTTAATTGAAAATGGACAATACGTTCCAATACTTTAGACAAAAAGGGCAGAATAGAGATAGGGCGATAATTAGAAAAGGATTCAGGATTTTTTGTTTTGGGTATCGGGAGTATATGAGCTTTACGCCAAACACTAGGAAAAACGCCCGAGGATAGGGAGAAATTGAAAATGTGGGAAAGAACTGGTAAAATCGCATTAAGGGCTAGGAGAATCATTTACGGTTGATTCCGTCATTACCTGTAGCATCTGATTTAATTAAATGTGTGTGAAGCCTAATATCACTGTAGTCAACGGGACTGAAATAAAAGGAAGGATAACTAGGGGCAGGTAGTGAAAGGAGATGATTAAGTGAACGTTGTTTAACTTTGTCGTCAATCGGTAAGGTTGTGGCAAAAAATCTGTTCAGAGCATCGAGATCAATGTTTTGAGAGATGGTAGAAGGTTGGCGTCCGATTCCCAGCGATTGCAGAAACTTCCAGGTTTTGGCAGGGCTACTGTTTTCAATAGTAGAATGGATATACCGCCGCTGGGCATCCCTACACTCCCTACTGCAGCGATTCCTAAGCTGCTTATATTTAACGAGATTAAAATCGGTGGGGTTATGTTTGTATTTAAACTTCGCTCGGTTACGTTTTGCCATAAGGGTTCTTATTTCCTGAGTTAACCAAGGGGCAGGAAGATGTTTTAGCTTAATTGGACGAAAAGGAGCATGTTTATCAAATACTTGTGTGAGTAGGGAGTTGAAGATATCAAGCTTCTCATCAATTGAACTGGCGTTAAAAACAGCATTCCAATCAATGTTACTTAAATCCCTCATGAAATGTTCATTTTAAAGTTCTTAAAACTGCGACGCATCACTATTGTTGGTCTATACTTAGGAGGACGTATTTTGTAGGACAAGTAGATCAGGTCATGGTAAGAAAAGGATTCAGCTGGTAACTGTCCATGATTTTCAACATGATTCAGAGAGGAAACGAAAGAAAGATCTAGTTGAGAAGGTAGACAATTAGGAAAATAATGAGTAGCTTTGGATGGGAGAACATTAAGGTCGGAACTGTTTACAATGTTTAAGAGTCGCTTGGCACGTACATCATTCTTAATGAGACAGGTATTAAAGTCTCCCATAATAATAGTATGATCAGCATTAGGTACAAACGACTCAAGCAAACTTTCAAAGCCATCAAAATAATCAACATGAAGGGACGGACTGTAAAAAAACTCCCAATAAAAGTTTAACCCTGTCAAACAAAACTTCAATAAATAAATGTTCAGACGAATCAGAGTAACTTGATTCAGACTTGCTGAGGATAGTGAAGGGAATATGGTTACGAAGGTAGATGGCAACACCGCCACCTCCTTTACCTATACGATCGTTCCGTATTAAGTGAAAATTAGGGAGGTGAAAAGAAGGGGATGGCAGAGCTGGCTTAAGGAATGTTTCGGAAACTAGAATTGCGTGAATATTGGTGCTGTCAAACGTAGAAATGAGATCGGAGTAATGCGCGGGAATGCTTTGAGCGTTAATGTGAACAGCATTGAAATTTTTAGAAAGAGAAGAGAAGGTAGAATTGAGAGTAGAACATAGAGGAATATAAGAACTATGAAAGCTATCGTCAGAAGATATATATATATATATATATATATAATATATATATATATATATATATATATATATATATATATATATATATATATATATATATATATATATATATATATATATATATATATATATATATATATATATATATATATATATATATATATATATATATATATATATATATATATATATATATATATATATATATATATATATATATATATATATATATATATATATATATATATATATATATATATATATATATATATATATATATATATATTATATATATATATATATATATATATATATATATATATATATATATATATATATATATATATATATATATATATATATATATATATATATATATATATATATATATATATATATATATATATATATATATATATATATATAAGATGGCTTCTGACTACAAACGCAATGATAACTTGAACCCCTATTCGAAAATCAAAATTGTACACATATTTCTGGTTTTAGATAAAAGCGGCGTTGAGTTACGCTATTTTATTTATAGTATAATTTTTTAAGTAACAACATACCGCCCTAGTTACTTTATTGTGTACTAGAAAAAGAAAGTCATTTGAAGTTATGATTTTTTTATAATATTTATAAATAATTACGAAAATCTGAAAGCTTGTAAGGTTATTATCCTTGATTTTATGGGATAGAGTAAGCTAGAGGTTTTTTTTTATATATCTACTACCACTGCCAGCTTAGTTACCTTTTCCAAATAAATAAATTCTCCAATTAGCACCAGACCAGTTTTGAACGAAATAAACAAATTTCTCTAATGGATGTAACTTTCTAGATTATTCTACTAAAAAAATACTTAATTTGATTGAATATATTGAGTGTCACCTACAATTGCCTATATATTAAACAATATTTATAAAATCAAAGATGTGAAAGTTTTTAAAATAAAAATTTATAATGCCATAAACAATTTTCAACAAATTGATGAAGTCGTATTTTAATGAAGCATAGTCGTAGTTTAATAATAATATAAAAATTTCCTAGAAATGTTTATTTTGTGTTATTGTTTACGTACTGCTATAATTTAATAGAATGGGAGCGCAAGAACTTAGAACTAGTTATTTGTTCCCATTAATTCACTTTTCGCATTTTTCTCATTGCTTCACTGTGCTCTTGCACAGCGTTGAGTTCCGTAAGTAATGTCTTCGATTTCAAGTACAAGCAATAAAATACTGCTCACTGTAATAGTATGTAATGGCACTGTAATGGACCGTCCATTTTTATTTTTCACTTTTTCTTCTAATCTCAGAATACAGAGTACGTGCTTGTTTTGAACTGGTATCAGATATAAAACTCTTCAAAAGAACACTAGCTAATTTTGCAAATAAAATGAATTGCCAGAAGTCGTCATATTTCGCTTCGTAAATATTTTTTACGAGTAGGTTTAAAATATGTTGAAATTATGTATAATTATAATAATTATTTATGTGCATGTTTGTTTTTATAATAAACTGTACATTATATTATTATATTTGTGAAGCTTTTCACTGGTAAACAAAGTATATATACATATTATTTGGGAAAATAGCAACAAAAATTCCGAATAATTTTTTTTTTTCATTTATTCCGAATTCCTGGTAAGAAACTTCAAAAAATAAGAATAACATTCCAATTGCTAACAATTTAATTTAAATCTTTTTAAAGCTTAAATCATTAAATCGCTTATTTCTAGTTAATAATATGTAACACATACCTAAAACGCGGTCAATTTATAATACTGACTTAATAATGACATGTGTGTGTGTGTGTGTTTGTATGTGTATATTAAAAAAACACAGTACCATACACTAACAGTTTAAAATGCGGTATAAAAGAAATATTTGTAAAAATTAAATAAAAATTAATAATAATAAAAAAGTGCTCCATAACGCAGCGTATGATGTGTACACTCACATCAATCCGGTCAGTATGCCTTCACGCGTCGAGATTCACTGTCACTTACTTAGTGTATTACTTTTGCGTAGTGACATTTTTAGTGATTTCGACTTAGTGTAGTGATAAGAACTTAGTGTAAGTATATTTTAATTGATTTAAAGTAGAAAATAGTGTTCGTTTTTATTTTTTCTTATAAGTAATGTGAAGTTGGTGGAATTGATTGAGTCTTGTGTTGACTTAACAAGTTATAAGTGATAGAGTTAAAGTAAATTATTGTTTTTTTCTTTGTAACTGTATATATTTTATATGTATTAAGAATTATTATGTAAACATGTGACATAAATATATTTTTCAATTTTATCAATATATTTTTTAATTAGTTATATATTCGTTATAAGTCAAATTTGGTAGTCGTGGCGCAGCGGGACAGTTTACCTGTAAACAAGATGGTTGTAGGTTCAATTCCGACTTAGGGGAAATAAAAAGTTCTCTAAACACTAGTTTCCCTCTGCCTACATTGCTATAGGCGGGATAACGCGTGAAACTAAAAAATAACAATTACTTTATAAAATATTTATATGTAGGTATAAAATTATTAAATTATTAATTTTTTTATTAATATTAATTATAATTATAATTCACTTAAGCATTATAACATAAGGTACTCGTACATGCCTTTACAACTTGTATTATTCATGGCTTTAATATATTTTCTACTTACTTGCCATCATATATTTGCTTAATATGCATAATAATATGTAATATAGAGTGTCAAGATACTACGTTTTCCATTTCATGCTTAAAGACGAACTTGTAGCCCATTCAGTTTGGTTGGTCGCTTGAAGAGAAAAAATGTTTCAAAATCTTCTCTCCATTTGGAAACGAGAGTTTCATATTTTATAAAACTTTTCAGTAGTTTCTAGTATTAGTCCGGACAAACAAAAATATCGACATACAGTCATTATTAAAAAAATTTTATATATTTTGTTGCCATACGCAGTAGAAATGACTCAGTTATATTGAAATTGCCAACATACAGTTAAATTTTATTTATAGTTATAATTACTTTACTTAGTATTAATAGAATCATTAAGTAAACATTTGTCTAAGTGGGATTTGAACCTAATATCTTAGTGAAGCACTACGAGTAGCAAATAATCAAAAATTACTTGCAATATTTAAATAACACATTACCAATTAAGTTCGCTGTTAATTATATGTATTATATATATATATTTTTACTTAAAACATATATAGATATATATAAAATCGGGAATTGGACCTGTTATATTACATTATGTACTACAAGTGTTTGTAGGGCAGAAGCAATATTCGCCCATATAATGCTGACCAATAGTAATAATCAGCATATTGTCGTCTTCCGTTCTTAAGGAACCCCAATGCATATTATGCAATGCATTGCGATATTTTTTGTTGAAAGTGCATGTAAATAATGCATACTTAAAGTATTGTCCCCTTATTTTGTATATATATATATATATATATATATATATATATATATATATATATATATATATATATAATATATATATATATATATATATATATATATATATATATATATATATATATATATATATATATTATATATATATATATATATATATATATATATATATATATATATATATATATATATATATATATATATATATATATATATATATATATATATATATATATATATATATATATATATATATATATATATATATATATATATATATATATATATGAGTACAATACTATATACAATATACAATACTATTTATAGCGTAATATGTAGTAAGTAGTGGAGGGAGATATCATTAGATTTTTTATGTATAAAAAATGCAATATATAACTTACACTATAATTAGTGTTTACAAGTAAAGTAAGTAAATATGTTGAACTATTTATAATAGAAATATTTTTACATTTTATGCATTAAGATGTATCCAGATTTCTCACCACACACACTGTATTTACGTGGGTTGGATATGTTATTAGGGCTATGTATGAAGTTATATTTTACAATTGTTTAACAGCTAACTATACTAACGGCTGCTGACGACGTGGACTTTAAACTTCAATATATTGCTGTTTTACTCTTGTTAGTTATAATTCGATACAAAAAGTATTTTTCAGTTTAATCAGTACTTCCCGTGATAAAAAGAAGCGCGGCGTTAAGTTCCGCCACTCAATACGCAATTTCTCGAAAAGACGGAAATCGGGGAGTAAAGTTCCCTCTGCTGTGATGTGCGGGATAAAGCGTGAAAATAAACCAAAGTTAATTATATATTAAATAAGATAAATTTATGGTATTGTTAGAACCCTACGACAAGTGACATTAAGACCTTGCTCAGAATCTTGTAACTGAGGAAATGAGGAAACGTTGGTGTGGAAGGATATTAGCCAAAATTATCATCAAACGCATGAACCTTAAGAAGTGTTAAAATTTTTATTATGACTTACTATGCGATACTTGTACACATTATAATATAGGCATGGATTGATATTTAACGATGATCCAACATATGTATACTCATATATATACACATATATATATATATATATATATATATATATATATATATATATATATATATATATATATATATATATATATATATATATATATATATATATATATATATATATATATATATATATATATATATATATATATATATATATATATATATATATATATATATATATATATATATATATATATATATATATATATATATATATATATATATATATATATATATATATATATATATAAATATATATATATATATATATATATATATATATATATATATATATATATATATATATATATATATATATATATATATATATATATATATATATATATATATATATATATATATATATATATATATATATATATATATATATATATATATATATATATATATATATATATATATATATATATATATATATATATACTTAGTCTTGCCATAAATATTGTTATAAAGAAAAGCACGATTTTTTTTTATACGTAACATTATTCCTTTCATAGTGAGTTAGTTTAATACATCAATATATAACTATTAAAAATATACAATGTTTATTCGAAGTGGTCCCCATTGGCTGCAATACAGTCTTTTAAACGTTGAGGCCAGTTATCAATAGCAGCACGAACTCTTTCTAGAGGAAAATTCTTCACTGCCAACCGAATGGATCGTTTTAGGGACTCCAAATTATCATGGCGTTAGAGCAAGCCTTACTCTCTAAAACTGACCATAAATCATAATCCAATGGATTTAGGTCAGGACTTGACGACGGCCAGTTTTCAGTGCTGATAAAGTCCGGAACGTTAGTTTTCAACCAAGATTGGGTGGATCGAGCTCTATGACCCGGTGCCGAGTCTTGTTGAAAGCACCATTCTTTGTTATTGAACATGGTGTTAGTTAAAGACTTAACTACCGTCTCAAGAATGGTATTTTGATAAACTTGTGCCGACGTTTTAATACCTTTTTCACAAAAATATGGCTCAGTCACCCCTTCATAGCTAACACCCCACCAAACCATCACTGAAGTGGGATAATGCCCACGTTGTACTCTGTTTACTAATTGCGAAGCTTCTTTAGAGCTTCCAGCATAAATACGGTCATTTTGTTTATTAAAATACTGCTCAATTGTAAAAATTTTCTCATCCGTAAACAAAATTTTTTTGTGACCTCCCTTTGCGTACCGCTTAAGTAGTTGTTTGGATTTTACCACCCTATTCTTCTTTAAATTATCAGTTAAGAAGTGACCAGTACGTCTCTTATAGGCTGCAAGTCCTAAGTCATCTTTTAATATACGCGACATGGTTCTAGGAGCTATCTTCATCTCCCGAGATAAAATTTTTTGCTTACGGACAGGATTTCTTCGAATTCTTTCCCTAACTGCTTTAATCACCTTTTTCACACGAACGGAAATATATATTATAACGGAAATATATATAACGAAATATATATATATATATATATATATATATATATATATATATATATATATATATATATATATATATATATATATATATATATATATATATATATATATATATATATATATATATATATATATATATATATATATATATTATATATATATATATATATATATATATATATATATATATATATATATATATATATATATATATATATATATATATATATATATATATTGTATATAGTATATAATGAATATAATGAACTACGCTCTGCTACCAAAAAATGTATATAATATATAGTGAAACCACGCCCTGCTACAGAAAATGTATATTGAATAATATAGGGTAGGGTGTGCCGCATTTGTGGAAGCGTGCTGAGGGGTAGCTTATTTATTAATTATTTACCTTATAGTCGGTTTTAGGATAATAGAAATTGTACAGTACCTTATCTTCATAATTCACAACACAAACACTGATTGTTCACGGCACGTGGAATGTTTCACACTAGTCTTCTTCACTTAGGGTTACTTGCACTATTATCTTTTGTAGGTTTGTCTTTGTCAGGTTCAATATCAAGAGGGAATACACAAAAGGGAAATCAAATAAGGCTGAGGGAAAATCACACCGCTAATTAATATTAGATTCAGGAAGGACGTGCGCTCGCGTCGGCCGTCTCACGTGCCCCCTTTACTACAACTCGACAACTACTGTTGACCGCTCGCGCCGGGAGTTGGCACAAGACTTTGACGACAACCCGCGCGGGGGTCATCGCAGGGGGCGGCACAAATAGGAATAAACATAGCCCCCGCCCTAAACATCTAATGTTTACGAGAAAAATGGGAGTAGCTAACTAATAGGTAGACGAACTAATTTGGTTAAGGCTCTCTTTAGGATACCTGTCGATGTCTTAACATCGACCACACGCACAACGCTATCTTTACCAGGATAAATTTGGGAAATGCGACCACGTCGCCACTGTAAAGGGGGTAAATTATCATCTTTGATGAGGACTAGCTCACCTACTGTTGGAGGATTCACTGGATCAGTCCACTTCTGCCTAGTCTGCAGAGTGTATAGGTACTCTAACTGCCACCGCGACCAAAAATGTTGAGTTATCTGTTGCACCACTTGAAAACGGGTTAAACGATTAATTTTTACATTGTTATAGGGATACTCCGGCAAAGCACTAAGAGGTTGGCCAATCAAAAAATGACCAGGCGTCAAGGCGACTTCTAGATCGTTAGGGTCATTAGATAAGGGACATAACGGCCGGGAATTTAATACCGCTTCAATTTTAGCAAAAATTGTAGTTAATTCCTCGAATGTTAAAGGAGTTTCATAAACGACCACCGACTCTGATGATTCCTTCTTTGTCAAGAAAGAGTGAGAGTCGTCTTAGGGAAGACCGCAAGGAAACGCTACGCGCTAACGCGATAAGGATACAGATAGCTCAACGGGTAAGTTTCGGGTTTTATTTATGAATCTCACCATCGTTATCTAAGGGGTTATCAATCATAGGTTGAGGGGTCTCTTCAACTTTCCAGAATTTCTCGATGAGACGGGATAAGGATATTCCAGTCATGAGGGGCTCTAATTCACCATAATCGGCAGCGACTGGACCGCAAACAATATAACCAAAAATTGTAGATAAAGCAGTAAGGCCGTTAAAGTTAAATATTTTATCTTGTAATAAAAGCGCGCCGAACACGTCAGCACCCAATAGTATATCTATCGGGCCAGGCTTATTATAGGTAGGGTCAGCAAGGGAAAAATCACTATTAGGAAAAAACACAGACTCAGGGAACTCCAACTCAGGATGCGTACCGGCAATCACATCTATAACTATAGCAGAGGTTGACACCTCAGGGAAGGAATTATACAAAGGTTTAAAACACAGGGAAATAGAACCACGGGAAACCACTAAAGGAATATTACCTATGCCACGTACAGGGGCACAGGAGGGGGAGATGGTCAAATTGAGGTAATTAACAACAAGATCGGTTGTAATGAGGCAACCCTGGGCACCGGTATCACATAAGGCACGCGCTTCAATATAATAACCACTAGCAGTTTTAACGTGTAATTTAACAGTAGGCAATAATATAAGGGAATTGGGTGAGATATTAAGGCAAGGGGAAGGGGGAGTAATACAAGTATCTAGCTATGTGGGTCTATCTTCTCTATTATAGGAATTATCACGATATCTTATAATATTTTCAACCTGTCTATTATTTTCAACCTGTCTAGGTTGGGGCGGAGCATTTTCTCTGGGGGGAGAAGCTCTCTGGGAATGTCGTTGGGGGGAGCGCTGAAGTTGCGAAGGGAAATATTTCTTATGCTGGCCCCCGCCCATATGGGGACCGCGGGTAGAAGCAGGACGGGTACGCGGATAATTGCGTCTATCAAATTTGGAATTATAATTATAATTGCGATTGGATGAGGTAGGATACACTGGGTTACGGGAATCATTAAAACATAGCATAGTGTGATGGGATGAGCGACCGCAGGTTGAACATTTGTAGTCCCGCTTGCACATAAGAATTGAATGTTTGTCCAAACACCTATAACATAACCGGGAATATTTTACAAATCCCGATCTTTCTCTAGGATTCATAGCTCTAAATTCGGGACATTCACGGAGGTAATGGGAAGAGGAAGCACACAGGTAACATTTTTTACTATTATTTATTACAGGTAACATTTTTTGTCTATTGTTTAATATAGGGGAGGGAGGAGCCGCAAGGTAAGTATGTTTAGGTACAGTACTTTTAAATTTCGTCAGGTTAGAATCTACAAGGGAGGTGTTGCCAACGTTGTCATGGTGACGACATTCGTCTTCCAAAAAAGGTAATAAGATTTTTAAAGGTAGGTAATTCATCAGCGTCACCGCCATAACAACGCTCAAAACGGGATTTCAAATCAGAGGGAAGCTTAGTCAAACATATATGTACTAACATATAAGACCATGAGGAGACGGGTAACTCTAAACGTTCTAAACAGCGATAGGCAGTTAACAAGGGGTTCAAAAAGGCCGCGCGCAAACCTGTAAATTTATTCGAAATCTCCGGCAGGGTAAGTATCTGGGTTATGTAGGTATCAGCAAGAACCCGTGTATTGTGATACCGCTGTTTCAACAACTCACGAGCAACTTCATAGTTGCCTTCTTCAATTTTTAAATGTAGCAACAACCGCTTAGGTTCATCTGCTAAGGATCCAACCAAGTACTGTAATTTCATTGTGGGGGTTAAATGGTGTTGGGAATCTACTACACTGTCAAACTGATCAATAAAACTTATCCAGGAATCAGGACGTCCATCAAACTTAGGGATAGGTAAATCAGGTAATCTATTATAAGGAGTTCGCTCAGTAATATTTTTACTACTCATTCTTACGGGTGTACTGGCCATGACAGGATCAACTACGGGAGCAGGTGGGCACAACTCTAACTGACGCACCCGGAGGTCGTCTATTTTCTTATTTACTAAACGCACTTCCTTTTTACATAACTAATTTCTTGGTAATCGATAGCCGGGTCTAACCCACCCAGGAGCACTGAGGACGCGTTTACAAATAAATTACAATGAGAATCTAAATCCTTGAACCTAACTAATAATCTAGGTATTTCAGAAGTGCCAAGAAGTTCCGAGGTATCGGCAATCCAATCGGAAACAAAGCGTACCACACCTATATTTTTTCTATATTCTGCGCTTTACGTATATAAGGAACATTTTACTGTTTCATCATGAGTAGCCATTTTAAATTATCAAGTAAACTAATAACTGAACTAAAATATTAAAAATTAATAAACGCGTAATAAACAATGAACCCACTACCAACGGGCGAGATCAGAAATCAAGTAAACAAATAACTCAACTAAAATATTAAAAAAAAATAATAAACTCGTAATAAACAATGAACCCACTACCAACGGGCGAAATCAGAAATCAAGTAAACAAATAACTCAACTAAAATATTAAAAAAATAATAAACTCGTAATAAACAATGAATCCACAACAGCTGGCGAGATAAGAAACCAGTTACGGTCAAGTTCAGGGACGCGTCGCATCTACATATATCGCAATACAACAAAATAATATGATATACAATATGACTACAATTAAGGCTTAAGCTTCATTTAAATAAAAATAAAAAAAAAGGGTAACAATAAAAGTGTAAGGATAATATTTTAAAGTAAGTTAGTTTTTTAAGGAAATTATATTAAAATATTTTAACTAACTTCAATTATAATTTAAAACGGGATAGGTAATAACGTATAGGCGTAATATTATAAAATATATGTAACCATATTATGTGTATTTATTATATTTTATATTTAATATATAAAATTATATTCAATATTTATTTATATATTTTACACATTATGCATTCACCCTACACAATTATATATTCAATATTATATGTATAAAAATTTCATATAACATTATTTTTTAATAAAATATAATTCACGAGCATACTCGAATGAAACGCGTAGTATGCGGCAAGGCGAGCGCGCGACGATATGATTCTACCCACGACTGCGTTATATTTTAAACAACTCGATGCGAACACGTTTTAAAAGGTTAGGAAATCAAATTATATTGTAATTATGCGTTAGGTACCAAATTAAGAGCCAAAATACCAAAACGGGAAAATAACACTGTAATCAAAGGGACTCAGGGGCATTAAACTACGCTATAATCAGGGGGACTCAGAGGGATTAAACTACGCTATAATTAAGGGGGCCCAGAGGGATGAAAACTACGCTATAATTAAGGGGGCCCAGAGGGATGAAAACTACGCTCTGATTAAGGGGGCCCAGAGGGATGAAAACTACGCTATAATTAAGGGGGCCCAGAGGGATGAAAACTACGCTCTGCTACCAGAAAATGTATATAATATATAGTGAAACTACGCTCTGCTACCAAAAAATATATATTGAATAGTGGGTAGGGGTCAGCAATTGTGGAAGCGTGCTGAAGTGGAGGTTATTTATTAATTATTTACTTTATAGTCGGTTTTAGGATAATAGAAATTGTACAGTACCTTATCTTCATAATTCACAACACAAACACTGATTGTTCCCGGCCGCCGTGGTATATTTCACATTAGTCTTCTTCGCTAGGGGTTACTTTCACTATTATCTTTTGTAGGTTTGTCTTTGTCAGGTTCAATATCAAGAGGGAATACACAAAAGGGAAATCAAATAAAGCTGAGGGAAAATCACACTGCTAATTAATATTAGATTCAGGAAGGACGTGCGCTCGCGCCGCCGTCTCACGTGCTACTTTTACTACCTCTCGACAACTACTACTACTACTACTATTACCGACCGCTCGCGCCGGGAGTTGGCACAAGACTCTAAACTAGTCGGGGTTGCCATATATGAACAAACATAGCCCCCGCCCTAAACATCTAATGTTTACGAGAAAATGGGAGAAACTAACTAATAGGTAGACGAACTAATTTGGTTAAGGCTCTCTTTAGGATACTTTCGATGTCTTAATATATATATATATATATATATATATATATATATATATATATATATATATATATATATATATATATATATATATATATATATATATATATATATATATATATATATAATATATATATATATATATATATATATATATATATATATATATATATATATATATATATATATATATATATATATATATATATATATATATATATATATATATATATATGTTAAGACATCGAAAGTATCCTAAAGAGAGCCTTAACCAAATTAGTTCGTCTACCTATTAGTTAGTTTCTCCAATTTTCTCGTAAACATTAGATGTTTAGGGCGGGGGCTATGTTTGTTCATATATGGCAACCCCGACTAGTTTAGAGTCTTGTGCCAACTCCCGGCGCGAGCGGTCGGTAATAGTAGTAGTAGTAGTAGTTGTCGAGAGGTAGTAAAAGTAGCACGTGAGACGGCGGCGCGAGCGCACGTCCTTCCTGAATCTAATATTAATTAGCAGTGTGATTTTCCCTCAGCCTTATTTGATTTCCCTTTTGTGTATTCCCTCTTGATATTGAACCTGACAAAGACAAACCTACAAAAGATAATAGTGAAAGTAACCCCTAGCGAAGAAGACTAATGTGAAATATACCACGGCGGCCGGGAACAATCAGTGTTTGTGTTGTGAATTATGAAGATAAGGTACTGTACAATTTCTATTATCCTAAAACCGACTATAAAGTAAATAATTAATAAATAACCTCCACTTCAGCACGCTTCCACAATTGCTGACCCCTACCCACTATTCAATATAATATATATATGCGTACAACACTAGCGTCTTGTAATTGAAATGAGCTTGAATTGGTGACATTTGCGATGATTGAAGTAAATTAATAATAAAAAGCATCATTTAATTTCCATTTTCTTAGTTCGATGTTGGCCTAAATGATATATTAAATGATATATTAAGGATATCATTTAATTTATTTCCTTGAAAGGGAACTGAACCTACAACTGTTTTCAATAACCGTTAGGCACCTCGCTATTGAACCAAAATATCATCAACACGACCTTAAACTTAGAAAATCTAAATTCCAATAAAAAATGAAGGTAAAAACATTAAAATCTAAAATATAAGCTAGTGAACTTCCATCACTGACAGACATTTAGAATAAGTTATAGGAATAAATTAATTGAAAAATTATTAATGCATAGAAAATCTCAGCGTTGTTATATTATTACTATTTCTATCCAGATATCTTTTCTGAATGCTACAAAGCGGATAACCAATTATCTTAACTTACTTCAACTGCTTAGAGTTCCGCTACTCAATATACAATCGCTCAATTCTAACGGAAAGTGAAGGATCGACTATTTTGATTAGACTCTCTGTAATCAGAAAATACATATTCACGCATATTGAGTTCCGCCACTCAACACGCAATGCCTCGAGAAAGGCGGAAACTGAGGGCAGAGACAGCAGGGAGCAAGCAACGGAGTGTCTTAACGCTAGGTTCATATGGTTCCTGCAATTCCCTCTGCATACCCTGCCATGTACGGGATAGAAGCGTAAATGAAGCGAGGATAACTTTTTTGCCCCTCCGGCTGTTATGTGGTCATCAACATGAAAGTCACGTGGTGCTTTCAAAATGTAATTAATAACACAATTATGGGCGGTAAATTCACTGCCATTTAGTTAGAGTTATGAAAAATGGACTTAAATTAAAACTCACAGAAGAAATAAAGGATTTTTTTAATAAATTTTAAATTAATTGGTAAATCCCAGAAAAAACAATCAAAATATTACCCTCGATATACGAGTACTACTTGAACTTGACTTACATTTTTCTTATTATTTTTACCTAAATAGTATGTCCTATGAAGAGGTCCAACAATACTTTTCGGCATACAAACTTAGCACTGTACTATATCTGTATCACAAAAAATAAAATATATAATCTAAGAATCTTATATATGAGCTCATATATTTGTACCAGCTAACAAAGTCAGAATAGTAAATATATTTATACAAAATGTTGTTTCGGTGTTAAAACGGTTGTTTTAGAGGCAGGCCTTTTTGTACAAAAACCATATAGACTATGTAAATTGAACAAACTGTTTAAATATACAAAGCTTGCATTCAATATATATATATATATATATATATATATATATATATATATATATATATATATATATATATATATATATATATATATATATATATATATATATATATATATATATATATATATATATATATATATATATATATATATATATATATATATATATATATATATATATATATATATATATATATATATATATATATATATATATAATATATATATATATATATATATATATATATATATATATATATATATATATATATATATATATATATATATATATATATATATATATATATATATATATATATATATATATATATATATATATATATATATATATATATATACACACATACATACATACACACACATACATATTTCAGAAACAAATGCATGTTAGGTAAGAAATAGAGAACAATTTATAAAATTTACCTACTATGGTTGTATAAATACAACCATATTGGATAAATTTTATAAATTGTTACTTCTGTATATTTTTTATTCTGTGTATTTATTTATTGGAATTCATTACATCTGATGTTAGTTGATGCCTGGATGTTAGGTATTTATTAACGTAGTCGATCTTTACGAGGTACTGTCATTGTCCAGTGGAGAAGCGATATTGAAGCATTTATACTTTCTCCATTGTGTTCTCCATTCAACGTGACATTGGCGAAGTGCTAAACTAGTACTCTCAAAACACTTAAATTTAGAGAAGAAGAAGGAAAAGCACTTATTGATTTATAATCTTACATATTGTTATATATATATATATATATATATATATATATATATATATATATATATATATATATATATATATATATATATATATATATATATATATATATATATATATATATATATATATATATATATATATATATATATATATATATATATATATATATATATATATATATAATATATATATATATATATATATATATATATATATATATATATATATATAGATATATATATATATATATATATATAGATAATATATATATATATATATATATATATATATATATATATATATATATATATATATATATATATATATATATATATATATATATATATATATATATATATATATATATATATATATATATATATATATATATATATATATATATATATATATATATATATATATATATATATATATATATATATATATATATATATATATATATATATATATATATATATATATATATATATATATATATATATATATTTTTTAGCTTCACGCATTATCCCGCACAAGGCAGGGTAGGCAGAGGGAACTGCAGGGACCGTGGGAACCTAGTGTTAAGACACTCCGTTGCTTAGCCCCTGCTTTCTCCGTCCCCACTTTCCGCCGTTTTTGAGGCATTGCGTGTCGAGTGGCGGAACTCAACGCCGCGCTTTGCCTAGTTTTGCCAGAGCGAAGAAAATGGAAATAGAAAAATCCATCTTCTCCGACTGGGGATCGAACCCAGTAACCGTCGCGTTTACAGGCAGACGCTTACGCCTCTGCGCTACGACGGAATGAATATATATATATATATATATATATATATATATATATATATATATATATATATATATATATATATATATATATATATATATATATATATATATTATATATATATATATATATATATATATATATATATATATATATATATATATATATATATATATATATATATATATATATATATATATATATATATATATATATATATTCATATATAGCTGCACGTTGTATCTTATTTATAACCACATTAGTAGATGCCGCTCTCCCGCTCCTGATGGTACTAAGTAATAAAGACTAATATAGAAAATTATATTAAGTACTAAAAATAAAACAGACTAAAAATGACATATGCATACATCATCAAAAATGTATATAAATAGCAAATTCCCAAAAATCTGTGATACAACAAGAACGTAAATAAAATCCTCGTCTAACTTTTTTCTAAATCACGTTCATAGCGAGGCCCAAATCTAGTCGGAGTGAAACTTGGCGACGTGCCAGCGCGCGCACTATTACTCGCGTGTAGCCTATGACTTATAGTCGCGTTATATACGATCCATCGCACGATTAGAACAAAATAACTTAATATTAAGTTAACTTGGCATCTTATGAAAAATGAAAAGAAGTGAATGGAAATCGCATTTCTACATAGTTTAGGAAAAAAAACTGAAAGAGATATTCCTTCTGTTTAGTCAGAAATGTTATTTTGTCTCATTGCCAAGTTAAATGTTATATGTTGCCAAGCAAGTGCAGCAGTTTGTCAAGACTACTGTGTTAGCAGTTGGAAGCGAGTAATGTAAGGTGTAACATCTTAAATGTAGTATTATGGTGAACTGTTCAGTATGAACATATAATATGTTAAAAATTAATAAAATATATTACTGCATATATCATTAATACTTTTGTATATGTATTCTTTGGTAATAAAAAGCTGGATAGATTCATAAGTGTGACAAAGATTCATCTGTCAATATAAACACTTAATACAATGTATAGAAAAATCACGAATTAAGTTATACACTTATATTTACAACAAATACTTTATAGTACCGGAAAAAAAGCTCCGACCCAATATTTGATCGTGTCACAAAGGACACGACATGGAAAAAGCTCGTCAGAAACTTTCGAAATTAGTTTCTGGTCCACTCTAAGCTTTTTGCAGTGAACGTGAAGGACAAATAAAGTCCACACATGTTTGCGATCTGGCCGGCAGCCAGCGACCCGGTCCGCACCAGCTCATCGCCGGTGAAGCCGCAGAGTTATATACCTGGGGGAGTGTGTGGGTATTATTAATGACGCTATGTTATACATATATATGTATATGTTATATGTTATTATAAAATAGGGCATAGTGGCGTATATTCACTATAAGATTTAAAATATTCTAAGTTAGAAATAAGAAATAATTTTCAGTTTCCTACTTCGCTAAGTTTGGTAAGGCGTAAAATTGCACACAATCTACTTAAACAAAAATTTTCTAAAGGTGGTGAATGGAATGTTTCAATTCTAAGTTCTCTGTTATATACAGAATAGGTAGTAAGGGTTTATATAAAAATGTATTATATGCCATGCGCTCTTATATAAAACTAACAACCTCTTAATAGGTTGAGGGATAAGGTGAATTAAAAAATTCTAAAAAACAATCCATCTTATAATTATTATAACGAATCAAAGCTAAAAAGTTGTCTTTAAAGTCATACAACATATTCAATAAATAAATATTTACTTTTTACTAGGATAGGGTCACTGTAAAATAACATTTATTACTGAATCTATAATAACCCATAAAAATCTTTTCTACATTTAGAATTATACCTAGCATAATATTAGTATAGTAATATTGATACATAATATCTATTCCAAAATATATCGAATGTTCCATCCAGCAAAGTTCAAATTAAACAATTTAACTTGACATCGAAAGCTTTCGCAAAACTGTGTTTTGGTGAAAGTCCAAAGTAGTTTATGAAATTTATCCACACAGAATACATAGTGTGCTGTATACTTGTATAGTAACAATGCCATGAATAAAATAACAAACAACTACTTCTATTCTATGTTGTTGTACAAAATACCAGGCTGCTATCTAGCGTGAGGCTATAACATTATATCATAGCCCATAGTAAGCAGCTTCATCATTTTAATACGTTTAACCTATGTATAACGTATGACTATTAGTTTTCCATCAATTATAGAGACCCTACGTCTGCAATAACATAATTACAAAGCATTTTGACTAAGTAAATGAAAAATGTACTTAAATGAGAATCGAACGCGCACTCGAAGACATAATTTATTAAATAGTATAAATAATTACGAATTTGAATTCTGCATTTTTTAAACTTTCCAAGACGTAACATATAATTAATATATTTTTTATAATATATATTAACTAGTATGTAGGCTATATCGCAACGGTATAAATCAAGTTGGACAAAGCGTCGTGATTCCTGCGCCACGGGGAGGTGTCCACCGTATACGTGGCGTACACGTACACGGATAGTTCACGTCCTTTGTATTACGTAGAAAATAAAATGTAACCGCTATTCACACGAAATGCCTCCTGCAGTTATTTAGCGATATAACAGCGATATTTTTTCCATGAAAACTTTTAAGCAAAAGCTCGCAAGAAAAGCTTTAACTATGCGAGGTTTTCTCCACTGTTTAGAAAAATGTAATGATTTTTCACTCAATATTTTTATACAATCTTTCAACATCTATAAAAATCACTTATAAATTTAATAAATAAGAAACAATTTTGGAGTATGTTTTATTTTATGCCTCATACTTTATTACGCAAGTAGGCAAGAGAAATATCCAAGTGTTTGAAATACATATGTCTTTTCCCTGGATTCTGTCTAAATTTTAAAATGTTCTAAGTTATTTATCGAAAATTAACCTTATTTTATTAAATATATAACATACACTTTCATCTTTTAACAATATTAGATATTTCTGGAGGTTCATTTTAGAAGTTCAGATTTTTTGAAAACTTTTACTTTCATATTTAAAATACTAATAATATTAATATTTCTCTTTTTCATTTCTTTTTGATCCTCTCACACATTTTGACGTTTAACAGTATTTTGTCTAATCAATATTTATTATATATATACTTACTATAAAAAACGTGCCCACGAAAAAGAATTCATAATTTTCTGACTGCGTTCCGGTAACATATCTCATAAAAGACGAATTCATTGAAATGCATGGTACGATCATATCATCAAAGAATAGCTTCATCTAACCTAAGTCATCATTAATTAGCCTAATACTTAGTACTCGTCATGAATCTTTGGAAGCTGTATTATCTCGTTCCTATCTACAAAGGATACCTGACAGTACAGTATCTAAAAGATATGATATTTGGACTGTAGTGGAAGTAAGATAAGCTGTCATGATTCCATTATGAAAATTAGTCGAAACTTTGTGCATCTGTTTAGCTTTTACACTGAAATAGTTATTTTATTATTATGACATTCAATTTTGGTAATGTAGGTGGTATTTGAAGCATATTTTTTTGTTATATAAATATGTATTTTTTTTTAGCTTCACGCTTTATCCCGCACATGGCAGGATAGGCAGAGGGAACTGTAGGGACCGTGGGTACCTAGTGTTAAGACACTCCGTTGTTTAGTCCCTGCTTTCTCCGTCCCCGCTTTCGGCCTTTTCGAGGCATTGCGTGTTGAGTGGCGGAACTCAACGCCGCGCTTTGCCTAGTTTGCAAGAGCAAAAAAAATGGAAATAGAAAAATCCATTTTCTTCGACTGGGGATCGAACCCAGAAATCATCGCGTTACAGGCACACGTTGCGCCTCTGCGCTACGAAGAACCTCATATGTAATTATAATGAAGTATATTTCCTATAGATGTAAAGTTACAACACGTTTAGCTGTTTATATGAAGAAAACAAATGTTTCAAACTTTTTATTTACTTTATTCTTATATATGAGAAGTGGAGAGCTGAGAAATTTGTCATTATGTTCTGCCGTAGCCACATCTTTGAAATATTAAAAAAAAAACATTCTGAAAAAATGTTACCATAGTAAAAGAAATATTTTAAAATATTTACGTAGGAATTGAACTAATAACCACCACGTTTTAATCAAACACCAAAACTGTACAACAAAGACTAAAAAACTAGACAATTATAAAAAAATATCCTTTTCATTATACAACTTATCAATTTGTCCAAAAAACATTGAATATTATACGATAAAAGCTTAAACATCGCTTCATTACTACATTGTAGAATACATTCGGTTTCAATGCAGTTGGTTGGGAGCCAAATAGCTGGCACTTTTGCTCTGAGCCGAGCCAAAGAATACCATCGCACGTGAGAACTGCTGTAATGACGCCCTTTATATTGAAAATGTCTGGATATTGAGAGGACTTAGCGAGTTCACGAGTTAGTTCGTGTGTCGGTATGTTGAATGGTGATCTAAGTACAAGTAGTGATGGGAATTGTGTTTTCAATATGCCTTGTGAACAATCTTATAGACAATTTAAGAGATTTTGTGGTAAAATTAAGAATGATGTGACCGTCAGTTTGTACTATTTAAAATAAAATAATTTTACCGGACTAATCACGTGTATTTGCTTTAGTTTTTCTCACGGGTGGACTGAAATTAATAATCCGATTAAACTGTTTTATTTAAAATGTGTCAAATTCGCGAAAGTTAAAGATCTTATTAAATTTTTACTAGTCGTTATTTATAATAGTCAAAGGGCTTCTCTCATTTTTTCTTTTCATTTATTTAAGTTAAATATTAGTGTCTAAGTCGCATGTTATATGTCAAAAGGTAGGGAATGGAAATTTTGAACATTAAGAGCAAATATATATTTTATTTATGTCGAAGAAGCAAAAATAAGTAACCAAAAAGTAAGTATACGTTATTCAGTATATTTCATCTACGAAATAAATTATATTTAAAGGTAAATCCCTATCTAGTACAGCGATCGTTGTATCTATTTGATCAAGTTGGCCACAACGCCCATCTCTTACAATTGGGTTCCGTACAGCGTACAGTATAATGGGTATAATGGTAACTCATGCCTGACTGACTCATGTATGTGGCATACTCATTGTTAGCAACAATGTGTGGAGTGTGCTTTACAAATAAACACCAGGTACAGTGTTTAGGTGTCGTATGTTAGATGTTATATGTTGTAATTGCTTATATATGTTTACTTCACTATCTAAATAATATTAAAATCTCTACATGGACTAAGTAATGAAAATTTATCATATTAAGTGTTCATACATTCATTATTTGTCATTAATTTCTTAAACCCTATGTATCGAGTGCTTATCATCCACTTATATGTGGTCAGGGCTTAAATTAGACTAACGGCGTTGGTTCAAGTTCAAATCTCAGTATCTAGACACTGTCTCGTTTTATTAGTATAAAACAACGTAAGATTGCACGAAATAGGATTGGTTTGCAAACTATATCCGCTGAGCTGATATATATGTATATACATGGAACAGTACATAACAGAAATATATAGAAGGCGGTCGACATTCCTAAATGTTCCTAAAATGTACATGAAATGTAAAAATCATCCATATATACATATACATATACATATATAAAAGACTATACATTTGCAGAAACACTTTTTGATAGTGAGTGACAGCCCCTCGACACGTAATTAGGCAGAAGTGTGAAACGATGTTC
The DNA here is from genome assembly GCA_037178615.1 of Dione vanillae. Classification (NCBI taxonomy): domain Eukaryota; kingdom Metazoa; phylum Arthropoda; class Insecta; order Lepidoptera; family Nymphalidae; genus Dione; species Dione vanillae. The sequence goes on along the minus strand of JAZFAU010000221.1, from coordinate 376,741 downwards.
CAAATACGAGTGCCTTTATGTAAATCAAAATAAACAGGTTGTTAACTTCCCTTTTACTTGAGAGAAAATGTTTTATTGTCACAGTAATGTGTGTACAACAACATTGTACAGTAGACATGTTCGGTATTTACAGAGGCGGAGTTAACTTGTTCCTCGAGCTTTTTTAGCACTTTCTTTTGACTTCAAAGAAATAACATATTGAGTGGCGGAAGCTAACGCCGCAAGTTGTTTTAGCACAGAGAACAAATTATAATAAATCTATGCTCGTTCCATTATTATATATTCCATATTTTCTAAATCAGTTTAAACCTCAGTTTTTGTCTCTACATTTTGATGAATTTTATTTCAAATTAAAGTCAGAAAAAAATAAAAAAATCTACTTTATTCTAACAAGGAAATATATAATGATGTAGTATTTTGATCTTATTAAGAACCCTTGTGTTTTGATGGAGACCATTTGGAATTCCCTTCTGGGAACAAATCGAGATGTTATTAAACGTTCCGGAGTTATTGCGATTCGACATCCTATATCTTTATGGGAATGTAATCAAAATGTTATGGAAAACCTTATTTCTTAATACCAATCGATTGTAGGTCGTTCTTTGTAGAAAGTACCAACTATAGTCTAATTTTTTTGCCCATATTTTCCACAATATAGTTATTTATTTTCTTAGGTTAAGCGTTAAACTGAATTTGTTTTAATACAATTTACTCCTAGATAGAGTTCAATATTGGCGTCGCAGTGACAAAGTATATGAAATCATGCGTGAGGCAGTTAGTCTATCGGTAGAAGGAGAAATGTAAAAATAAGTGTATTGATCACACATTTTGAGAGAAGATTTGATTGAAACACGTCCTTAAAAAAATATTTATAATTTTAGAATCGTCATTATAACTGATGGTGGACTCTAGGTTTAAAAATTTAAGTTCATTTTTTTGTCGAATGAATATCGACGACAAGGTTAATTCAAATATTTTAGGGAATATCATATTAAAATATAGTTTTAACTTAGTTCTAAATTTAATAAACAAATATATAAACATATACCGTCGTGGCGCAGAGGCGTAACGTCTGCCTGTAACGCGACGGTTTCTGGGTTCGATTCCCAGTCGGGGAAGATGGATTTTTCTATTACCATTTTCTTTGCTCTGGCACCTAGGCAAAGCGCGGCGTTGAGTTCCGCCACTCAACACGCAATGCCTCGAAAACAGGCGAAAAGCGGGGACTAAGCAACGGAGTGTCTTAACACTAGGTTTCAACAGTTCATGCAGTTCCCTCTGCCTACTCTGCCAAAACTTGGTACAATATCTCGAACAATTTACAGCAGATAAGCAAGTGGGATCTAACTTAGGTAACAGTATATACAATATCATGTTGTAACTAAACTGGGGCGGGCGTCTGTACTTAGGAACTTACAAGTTCGACTTTAACTGTGACATGAATGTACAGTGATAGGAAGTGTTGTGACTACTGAAAGTCATAATAGCTGTTGTTTATATGTACATATATAGTACCGGATGTATACAATATTGTCCCTAAAATAAATAATTTGTGCAGACTTATTCTAAAATTTCATGATTAATTATTAAAAAAAAAAACACCTGAAATATACATTTCGTTTAACATTACATTTGCAGTTTTTCTTTATCGATATTTTCAAGTCATGAGATCTTCACTTATAATACTGATGTTGATGTTGTCACTGAACACATAGTTTTATTTAAAACACAAGTTTTCTGTCGACTCATATATTCCTGCTTTAAATATTATTAACATATTAATGTATTATCATAATACCAACTTTATATTATATTTATTCATCAAATACAAAATCTGATTACCTGTATCAGTTCGGATCTATATGTCATAATTCGATATATCTTCTACCTAGTAGATACCTTGATAACCAGTAATTTCGTAAATAAACTCTTGCAATACCTACCGCATATATACAGGGTATATACTAGTATATAGTAGTTATCTCGCCACAATACACTTGTGTAACACAATTCAGTATCAACTCACTATTGTTCAAGACACGTTAAGGTAAGATATTCCCACTATTGTGTGTTATGTAATGAAGTGAATAGTGATTTAGATTTGAGACCTTATCTTTGGGAAGTTAACTACATAATAATGTCTTTGGGAAAATCTTTAACAACGTTTCACGTTATTGACCTCATATAGCTGTGACAGTTAACACGCACCGTTCCTTCTAGGGGCAATTTTAAAAGATTTTGATACTACTTGATACTTATAAGTGGAGACACAAAAAAGTTTTGTTAATACAAAACACAAAAAAAAAGTTATTTTATATAGGCAAAGTAAATTACAATAATTAATAAACTAAGTAAGGGGAGGTATCGGTTGACGAAAACACGGTTACATAGATACTGTAGGAAGGTCATGCAAAAAGGATTAAGACTCCCCGGAGTACATGTATGAAGAGGCTAATGATAGTGGACGAGGCGAAAGATGTACGCATCGCAGCCTTTGGCGCTCCTTTCTCTCTGACTACCCCGCTAGGGATAAAGCGTCAAGTTATGTATGAATGTGTGTAAAACTGAGTGTTATTATATTAGATTACTTTCATGATTCTGGATTTTACAAGCGAAACTTAATTCCATATAAAAGTAAATACAAGCACACGATATGCCAAAGAGGTTACATACAACAACTATATTGCTATCAATTATTCGTCCCCCTAACTAGGTGCTAGCCGCAAGCAAATTCATTCGCTCATACAGACTTACTTTGAGCACGAACCACGTACTCGTTCCGTCGCCGCTACAATTATTTACACTCTCGCAGACATTTATAGACGTTGGTTATTTGATACAATTTCACAAGTTGCCAGTGTCAATAGTGAATTTGAATTATTAATATTTATTTATTTTTAGTTTCACGTTTATTGCCACAAAACATGGTATAGAAAGAGAAGCAATTCGTTTAAGAAATGTTGTTACATTCTACGAATCGGAATTGAATCCACTAACATCGCTCTCAATTACACACTGTCACATTGTGCCGCGACGGGATTGACATACTATTGTTCTTAAACTACTATATATATAAGAGTAAAATATATCTACATATTAAATAGTTACGACATAGTGATACTGTGTTTGACGTAATACAACAGCTATAGGTTCGATATCTAATCAGGGGATTGAATTATGAGACGGAACGGTGCCTTAAGTTAAGGATGAAGGCTTAAAGGTAAATCCTGTTCATTCTCCGTTTCAGCTCAATTTAAACACCTCACGTGTTGATTGAATAATATTACGCTTTGTGTAACCTAATAGAATCTTTGAGGACGGTCGTGACGCAGAAGTGTAGCACCTGCTGTAAACGCAACAGTTTAAGGGTTCGATTCCCACAAAAAAAAACCTTATATGTGTGTAATTAATTACAAAATAAACACGTACAACACATGAAATTGAACATATTAGTAACATGTATATGACTAAATCTTTACCAGTTGCGATATCATTATATCAAATAATTACACAAATTTATGTAAGAAAGCTTAATCTACAGAAAAAACGTAGAAAACGTAAAATCCATAAAAATAAAAGAATAATAAAAGAAGTACATTTTAAAATGAAAAATTTAGCAACATCCTTTAATCAAGGGTTAAAATGTTTTAGAAGAGGCCTCGAACGCTCATTTAGTTAACCACGCCTCAGCGTTGGTCGCTTTTAGCTAATTTGTAGACCAGAGAGTCATTTAATGATTATATAAATATACATTTTTAATTTTATTCCGTAGAAGAGCTACAAAATAAAAAAAACTCTTAGAAAACAAATTATTCTTACAAATTTATAATTTATATTATTATTATAAGACTGGAAATTTTATTTCATTAGAAATAAAATTTTCCTTTTGTTTTGTTAATGTGTTATTTGAAAGTCAATCATGTAAATAACTGCGGTACCTACGGTTTAAGTTACCTTGTGCATATATATGCTAAGCTAAAGTTTCAATATTAGGAGCAATATTTTAATGAAAATGTGCAGTAATATCAATCGGTTTATTCTAGTGCTTTGCTTAACTAAAAGACTATTATACTAATATATTAAGACGTCACTTAATACAAGAACTTTATTTGTAGACAACTGAAACTCCTCTTACTTACCAACACTTAAATAATTTTAAAATATATTTTGAAAGCGAAAACAAAAACAAAATATCTACATTTCAACGAAATAAATATTTTTTATCATCTTATGTACTTTTTGTAGAAAAATAAACATTCAGTTAAACAGACTTAAGCTGAGTTAATCACATCGTTATCAATCCTCGTATCAATTAACAACTGTCGCGCCGGAAGTGTCAGATATACTCTCATGGCGTATGATTTATGTATTGTACAATAAATATGTTCTACATATTATAATGTGTTCTTTATATTTTAGGTTGCTTTTTTAAAATTATTGGCAATTTTGCATATTTTGTAAAAACTACAAAAAGGTTTATGATCATAAGTAACGCTTATATTACGTAACGTACTGTTTCACCTTCTACCACTATCGCAAGACCAGAAGGAGTTAGTATCGTAAATATACTTCGTTCTTTGCTTTCTACTTAGATTTTGTATTGGCAAGTAGATGAAAGACTGGAAAACTAACTCACTATCAACATTGTTCTACTGAGACAGACAATAATCTTATTGCCAGAGCTTTTCTTGCAAAAACATTTAGAATATACTAACTCTTTTAAATCTGAAACACGGCACAATGTCGCAACTTCATTAAATTTTAGTATTATGACATACTTTAAGACTAAAAAATACTTCAAAAAGATATAATATGTATAAGCTCTGACCAAAAGCACCTTCGTGTATTTATATGCAAATGATGATAGACACGAGCGCCGTCTAATCGCATTTTGAATTAAGGCTAAATATGTAAATCTCTATAATACTATCGTTTAAATAAAATTTTGTTGGAATCAAAGCTGAAATATGAATTTATTAAAGATCAAACTTCAAAAGCTCAATTTATTTTTGTAAAAAAATTAAGATTTTGTATATTGAGGTTAAGCATTAAGTTACCGCGTACTAAAAAGAAAATATAAAATTGACAAATATTTACCATGTGGCATGTGGCATAGCCAGAGAGTATGAAGCGTCAAAAGCGACGATATCTACGAGTATATACTACCGCCTCGTCGATATGTATATACATTCGGTTCGGATTTGGTGAGTTCCTGAGCTTTTATGTGACCTTTCATTAGCTTCTTCGATATTATGTTTTCAGGTCAACCAAGATCTCTTCTGATGTCTATTTCCTCTCACGCTTATTAAATATCCTCCGCTATTATAAAACGTAACATCGAATATTATAATATCCAATGGTTTCAGCGCGAATTTTTCATAATGAGAACTGAAATGTGAAAGCGTCAAAACATATGACACTGTTGTTGGTTGAAAAATGCATAATGCAACAGTGCGAGCTCGCGACACCCGCAATGCGATGCCGCGTGCAGAGACAGTGACTGCCTGACTGAAGAGAAATATTATGGCCATTTACACTACTATATTTAACTTATTTTAATTCAACAAATCTGGTCTACCATAGTAAATGTAGAGACGAGATTTGGTACAGTAAAAGCTTTGTTTGTTTCGTTGTTTGCTTCTTAGGTGATTTCAGGATTATTGGTCGGATCAAATTATAATATTTTAGACGTTTTCAATTTTACATATATTAATTAACTCTATAACCTTAACTGAGACTCTATATAGTAATCGCATATATATTTTATTCATAAAGGAAACAAAAAACAGCATTTCTGGCATATTACAGTATAATGGGGACTCTTCAATCTTCTTATGGAATGTCATATTAATAAAAAAACCAGAGAAATGGCAATGACGACAAAATACTATGGTATGTGAAATGAATAAAAATCACTACAAAAAATTCTATTTATAGACACAAACTACTATAAATGACATTTAAAAACACTCGCAAACTAAACGGTGATTTTCACTCAATCAATACAACAAAGCTACGTGTTGGTTTACGTGAAATGTTTATTCGTAAATAAATTTTCCACTGTAAGGTTGATATTATCTCGATTTCATGTTCTAGTTTAACAATCAAATACTATATAAGATAAAATACGAGTACATCATTCAAATACTTAAAAAATATGTTTCATACTGTCAAAACTACGTGCGACTTTCAGCAAAACGATCTAAGGAAATAAAATAAAGCAAATAAATGCAAAATTTACTTTAAAACAAAAAATTACGAGAATATAATTAAAATGCAGTGCGACTTCAAAAGTCTGGCGCTCTCATAATAAACTTAAAACAACGTGGAAAATTAAAACTAACTTCACTGGCACGTGTGCTTTATATTTACATGCAAATGCACATAATGTACCTCCATACTCTACGAGTACATCTACTGTGCTAATGCAATAGTGGGGTGCGTTTAATGAGAACACTTTGTTACTAATTATTTTATATTTTTTGTTCATATTCACTTTACTACATCATATACCTCGTATAGCATTACGTGAATCGTAGGCAGAAAAAGCTTTACTGTCGCAATTTTTGGGCCATCGAAACATGGGGTCTTGTGCAAACATGGAATTTTACGAATATTACGTTATAATAACTTATAGAATGAACAATAAATATTTCCTTTTATTTATAAAATAATCCTTCACAGATAATTCAAAATCAGTTAAACAATTATCCTGTTGAAATGATCAGAAAGACAATACCTCAGTAATATAAGTCTTAACAAGGATTACTCAATAAAGACGGCTTGTATCCATTCTGGACGCCTCCAACAAATCGGATTAGACACACTGAATGGGTAACTGGCCATTGTACGGACATAAACACTTTGCTGGTATCCCTTTAGTATCTTTTGATTGCTATATTACAATATGATCACTTCAATATATCATCTACATATTAGAAGAAATAATTATACTAATAAAAATATGCCACTTTTTACGGCACTTTTGTGTTAATTTTAGAAAATTGTTCCAACAGCTTTGTTCCCAGTTTTTTCCTAGAATGGGGCGGAGGGTGTCTAAATATGAAATTCCCTCTGCTGATCCTACTTTCTGTGGAATACAGTGTTAACCTAAAAAATTATAGAATTCTTAAGTGTAATTCTATCTGCCTCTTGATTTTGGCTTAAATACTCATTACATTATGTGGAAAGCATTCCATCATGATATCTCCGATAAAATTCTAAGTAGAATATTTTATCGCATAATTCTTCAAGTATACCATACAAGTTTCACTATTTTCCCGTTCCATCTGACGAAAACGGTATTCTTATCAAGACCAGTAAAATTAACCTCACAGCCGAAAAATACGATATTTTGGAACATATTAAACTTGTTTTTTCTTTACTCATCCTCTTTATTTAATGTAACTAAAACAAAAGACTATTTTGAAAGCAACATAATGTTGAATTTCAGAAAAGAGTATAGGATAAATAGGAAGAAAGTTAAGCATCAAAATTTATACAGTGGTATAAATTTATACTTTAAATTTTATTTAAAAGATTTTGTATTTTGTTTTATATCTTATATACGAAATTTTAAAACATTTCGATATGACTATATAAGCATATTTTATATAATTAACCCTTTTCTGCCTTCACTCTCATCTGGACATAAGGCTTCTTCAAAGATCAGCCAGACCAGCATTTGGTGGCTTTTGATCAATATGAAAGTCCATCTAGCCCTTGTACAATGTGTCTGTTTGTGACTGTCACTTGAAAACCACAGGGCTCGAGGGATCATTGGCTCTACTTTCTTTACATCCCATTCATCACCTATCAGTTCAGTTTTGTATAAACTAAATTCCTCTTTATTAAGAAATTAACAGAAGATAGTTGCAAATACATCTAGATATTTTAATAAATTAAAGAGAGATTTGGCTTTCCTATCACTCACTTTAAAACAGCTAGCACTTAAAGCTATTCCTGGATTTAAAATACAGATTTTGTAAAGTAAAATCTCACTTTGAAAACTTAACATGTTATTCAGCAACGAAACAACAAGGAAAACACTAGAGCTCCTTTTATCTTTACATAATCTATACGCGCCATACTTTTTTACATACTTTCCAGCCGCTTTACCGCCGGAAGCGCTTTACTCACTACGTTTTATGAACGGACAATGACTCTGAACATTTTGTATGAAAAAGCCAACTTAAAGGAAATTGTTTAAAGAAGAATAGCATTTTCTTTTACAACAGCCTACAAGCTTTTGTCTCGTGATAAGTTATAGCCATTACTTTTTCTATGAAGATTAAAATTTGTAAAAAAGCCAAGCAAGCAAGCAAGAAAATATAATTTTAGTCATGTGATTTTTATGGTGTTTCATGAAGACAGAGTGTGTGTGTGTGAGTGAGTGGGGAACTCATCAAATTGAAATGAGGGTCCGCGAAGGGAATCCATCTGGAATAGATTTTTTAGGGAGGCTTGAGGTTATTATGATGCTGATTATAGTAATTAAAAATGATTTTAAATAAATTGTAAATTTTTTTCAAAATTGATATTGACTTGATTTTGTAACATTTCTATTTGTTTTCTTAAATTTTATCATTAACATTCATCTATAGATAATCTACTTCTAAATTCTACCCTTGTCATATTCTGGAAAGCAAAAGCATTAAAAAGATGAATATTTTAATATTAAGTAACGAAATAAGAATGTTATAACAAAATAACTTTTAAAGTACGTAAATGCAGGAAAAGTTATCTCACTTGGTTTATTCAGATTAGGTAAGAGGGGTGACAGTTGGTTTCTAAAGAACTCGTCGTCAGAAAAAAGTATGCGTTAAACTAGTATGGGAGCAGCTGTATCAGTAATTTACATTATCCATGGTTTTGGAGTGTATTTTATGGTGTGATGGGAATATAATGGATGGAAAAACTTGTCATAATGATGTTGTTTTTTTTGTAAATACAAAATATTAATAAAAATTTCTTGTTAAAATTGAATGATCGTTATTTCATTATTCGTTTTAAATCTTATATCTGTAAGGTCCATTGCTAAACATAGAGCAAGGATCTTCACAATGTCTTTTCACCGGTCTATCGAGTTTTGTCAAACTTGATAAAATTTTTAGTCCAAAAGACAAGTCCTTGATCTTTTGCAAGTCTACATAGTGAATTTATAAAACATTTAGTTCTTCATTTCATTTGATAAACATAGTGTATGGCAAATATGACATAAGGCGCATTGCGGATCACGTAGTGCTAATATAACTTACAAAATTCAATAAGCAAATAGAATAAATTAGCTTGGAATCATCTAAAGAAAGCAAGCCTCATGTTAGCAATCTACGTGGTCTAACTAATAGTTTTATAATACAAAATATTACCTCAACCGACCGAAGTGTATTTTAGGAACCTAATTTAATATTAAAATGTCAGAGACCGACCAAAATTATACTCACAATTAAGCCACAGTTCTGTGTTTGCTGAAAGAAAATATTACTGAAAATAGTATTTCTTTAAAATTATTTTTTTATACATACAATGTTCGTAATATTTACTTACTTTTATAAGTGTTTTAAAGGGAAAAGCTAATGTTTATTGAAATAATATATATAATACAAAAAAAACTACAAAAATGGTTTAATTATATTAATTACTTCGTTTTAATTTTAAAATTGATTTTATATTGCAGATTTAACATTATCACACAGTAAGGTATCGTCTGTTCACTCTATTTATAATGTCTCTTACGTACGTTAAGCAAATCAATATCAATCGAATCGAAGAGATACCTACATACTTAAAGGTGCCTTTATTTGAATCATAAGCACTGCACTTTTAAAAAGTTAGAAGTGGCTGTATGAATACGTGGGTTTAGATTTAAGCTTTGCTAGAATCCCTCGTATTGCAATAAAACAAGTTTAATCGCTACTCAAGGCAATGTAATCAGTCACGCTCTGTAGAGTCCTAGAGTGGCGATAAATTCTATCATTGAAATTTCAACGGACTATAGAGATAGATGGACCCTAGAATGCAGAGTAAGACGTAATATGGACATTAAGCCTATTTTTGGCATTTCAATATCGTTATGCTAAGTAAATTATAAAATTGTATAGTAATTAAGAACGCTTATTCTTGCCGGGATTGAGATAACAGTTGTTTATAAGCTCATTGAGTGTGCTATACAGATTGCGCGAAGTCTCCGTGCCCATTTGCAAGCGTGAAATCCGATTAAGCTTAGTCAAAGGAGCTAATATGTGCTAGAGGCGTTGCATGGCGCTACTTCATGAATAGTTGCCTGAGAATATATTTAAATAGATTGTAATAGGCTTACTGAACGATGATTTGTTACTATCTAATATAGTAGAATGTTAACGTGAAGTTTTACATTTAATCAATTCTATGTTCTTATTTGAAGAGTCTGTAAAAGTCAGCTTAGATTTGCTTCTTATAAATTTCAAACTATATGTGAACAAATATATATATTATAGAATGTAAACATAATATTTTTGTACTTTGAGATACATATAGTTAATGAAATTATAACATGATATGACTAATATTATTATAAATAAGAATAGTGACTAATAAACAAATTATGTAGCATAAATTTTGCACTCAAGAGAACAAAAATCTTTTATAGTTATTTTATCAAAAAAAAAAACTGTCCCCATGAAGAAAACTTAAATATCTCATACATGTTTCATCACAAGACAAATGAAGTTAAATAAGGCAACTTCAACAAAAACTAGGAACGTAGCGGGAGCGGTGAGTAAAGTCAGAATAACTTAACTCGCGACGAGTTAAATGTTAGATACTCTTAACTTACGTGCTAAGTTGATGCCAAGTTGCTAAGACACCTGCACTTGGACGCGACAGGTGCCAAGATTACTTTGAATTGCATAGGAATTGTCTTTCCAATACATTGGAAGTACTTGGCCAGGGGTCGTGTGCTGTATAAACAATACTTATGGAATATTGTTAGCAACTTATTATCTCACTTTGTGATCGTTTATAATATCAATGTACTGATTCACATAACAGCTAATAAGAAAACATATGTTGACATTAAAAGTATGAGATTTAAAAATATCCAATTTTACATACGAAATTAGAGTATTTAAGCAAAAAAAAATTTTATATATCAATTTTGTATTGCATATAAAACGAAAAGAAATTGAAACTTTAAATTATAATTGTTAGTATACAATGTCGTGCTTATTTCTAAATAAATGTCTCCCAGCCAACCAGTGGAAGTGGATGAGTGCCAAACAACAGTTCCTAGGTTACAAATGTACTCCAGAATATTTTATTTTTGTTTATAGAAATAACTGATGCTTGGCTAAAATATAATTTACGACAAAAGCAAAATATACACTGTTATTAATATACTTATTTTGAAATTTAAGTTATGTATATCGAATATGCTCGAGAAAGGTCACGTAAAAAGCATGAAGATTCCCCGGAGTGCATGTATGGGGAGGTTAATGACAATGGACGAGGTGAAAGAGATGTGCAGGGATCGCGGTGTTTAGCGCTCCGTTTTCTCTGACTACATCAATCAATTCGTTCGTCTTTTAAAAATTTTAATCGTATTTAATTTCATACTGAATTTATTTACTTATTCTTCTTATTAGCTAATTTTGTTCATGTGTTGTTGTCAAATAATTTGTCGTCCAAATTTAAAATAAACAAAAAACAAAACACAATATATAACATTACAAATGCAAATATTCTTCGTGAAGAATGTAGAGATAGAAACATATCACTGTGTTCTTATTATTTTCATTTCTCTTATTAGAGACTACTTGCTAAGTAGCACAACGACCTCTGTGAATTACATGAGAAAAAATAAAATACATTGTACAGAAGAGAAGAAACTGCTTAGCATTCCATGGATTCACCGTGCGGGTGCCGGGCCCATCGTGTTGTAGGAAGAGGAGCTCCGATCAGCGCTTGGGACTTGCGACCCAAGTGTAGGTTTAAAGGGGCCCCTTTAAAATGCATTAACGCTCACCTTCACTGTCCGAGCTCCTCCCACTACCTAACCAAATTCGAAATGATTCTGCTAATGCCGCCTTTGAAGTACGTTCTAGAAATGTATTAGTGATAGTTCTAGACAGGCCGAGATCTTTTAGCAAGCTAAAGAGAGATTTCGCTGTTATACCTCTCGCTCCTACTTCTACTGCGTATGAATTTACTCTAAACCTATTCCTGGTCAGTTCGTTAGTAAGCTCGAAATATTTATTAAGTTTGAAGCTATGACTTTTAGGTATATTAATCTCCCACGGAACTGTAAGTTCTACCAGCACTACGCGTTTTAGGTTTCGAGAATGAAGAAAAATATCAGGTCTGGATGACGAAACACCAATGTCCTCAGGGATTTTATACTATTTTTCATACGTGTTCATCAAAAGAGTCCAATCAGGAGCTGGATCTAATATTGAGAAAGGTTTTTGCGTGTGTTTTTTAACAGAACCTTCTTTCACAAACTCTGTTGAACGTTTGCTGGTTGTAATGTTTCTCTGTGCTCTTGCTACTGATAGACTAACGGCTTCACGTATAATTTCTAGTACCTTGTCATGGCGCCGCGAGTATTGACCACTTTCCAGGAGTACCCTACACCCCACCAGCATATGTTTAGCTGTCCCCACTGCCTCTTTACAGATGTAGCAAGATTTATCGGTAGCTTTACCCCATCTTACTAAATTACTTTGATCTGGAAGAGTCATTTGGAACGCATTCAGGTAGAATTTTAATAGTGCTGGAGACCAGTCATGGATTAGGGTGCGCCATTTTAAAGCTAAAGGGATACAGAATTCTCCCAGAGTTAGCCACTCGTTTTGCATTTCTAAGCCCATTGCGTGCACCTTATACCTATCATTTTCATCTTGCCGAATAAAAGATTTTATTATGTCCATATCTTGAACTTTCCTCTTTGATCCTAACCCTACTCTACATGATTGTGCTCCTATCATAAATTGTTTATGGAACTGAAGTCTTGACTCGAGCTCTGAGACACTTCTGTCTTTTGGAAGTGAGGTAACAATATCATCTCGTGATTTTCCCAGAATATGTGTTTTGGCAACTCTTAGATATTTATAGAGCTCCGATGGTTTCTTTAATCTCAACCCAAAGTAATTTTTTTCCCTAAATAAGGTTGAGGTGTCTGCCGAATGCGCTAGCCCAAGCCATAACTTCAGTATCTTTATGACGCTTGCATCTAGCTTAGCCAAGAGGGTCTGGCTCGGTATTTACGTAACCAATTTGTTTGCGAGTTCAATGTACCAAGCTTGTCAATTACTATACTTTCATATTTTATATCGTCGTCCTAAATATACACATATATTTGTAATATTTATATTTATATACATATATACATATATTTAGTATATATAAATGTAGGTCTATGCATAAATATTAGACACTGAGCCTCTGAATTGCAACTACCAAATTCCAGTATAGAAAAAATACAAATACGCGGCAGATGTATCAAAGTTTTTTTTGTGGAGCAACTCATATTATATTGATGTATGCACATTAATTAGACAGTAGTATATAGCTTCGTATACAGACATGTGTTTAGAAAATTCAGTGGCATGAATCAGGTCGATAAGCTCAGAAGAATCTCCATGACATATATTGAACAGAATCTCGCAATCTCTCGTCTCTTCGCAATGTGTCTGCTTTTTACAAATTACTAAATACCTATAAAAACTATAGAAATGATTTATTCGTTGTATGTAATCGAAAGTTTCTTTGAGTCATGGTCAGGCAACCTAGGCTGACCTTGCTATAGTCAAAATGGTGGTGGATCGCATTGGAATGTAGAAAACTTGTGCTGAGGGTTACTGTAGACCATATGCTACTTTTACCTTATCCAGAGTACTTTTTCCCGAGGAGGTTCTGAAACTTTGGACCCCTTTTGCATTGAAGATTCTTCTGCTCTCCGAGTTAACTACTTTTCTTTATGACTCTCATATTGTAAGAAAGATATAATGTAAGCGAAACGTAATGGAAAATACCAGCTTACTTAACGCCTTGACTTGACTGACTAAACAAAGACTATATGTTGAAATCAATTTTACATAATCTTATCAAATATAGTTTCTTAAAGTTCTTAACTATCACTATTGAAAAAGTTTTATCACTTCCTAAAGCTCTTTAACAGAAAAGTCGAAAAAGAACTTAAAAGTTCTCACAAGAAACATTTACTTAGGAAATTGCCAATTAAATACGACTTTGTTCATGATACAAGTTATGTATATCCAATATAAGTCAATTAGTTGCTGTCATCGTGATTGATGAGAGCATTACTGGGCCACAATGAGAATGTTACTTAAGCTTGCTTTCATCTCACCGGGCTTTGTTGAAGAAAGTTTAAAAAGCTCATTTGTAATTTTAGTCTATTTTTATTTAAAGTGATTAAGAGGATGACATTACAATTACAAACTCGTAACTTTAGTACAGTTTACTAACTAAATCTGTTTATTTTAGCACAAGTTTTTTGCACTTAGGAAAGTAATTAGTGAAGATCTCAACAAGATAAATAATTATGTTTCATTAACCTTTACAAGTTTTTAAAAAGGCGTTTAAAAGTTTTTAAAAATTGAAATTACCTGGTTTTTATTGCGTTATTATTATATTAAATTCGTAAAAAACAATTGTTTAGAATGATAATCAACTTATAACTTTTTAACTGAACCTATTATTCATGTTACAATATTGCACTCGTATCGTTAACCAATGTACCTCTATACAATTTATGTTCGTGGCAACCTAATAGATGTCATTCCGATTTATCCAAAGTATCATCAAAGAAACTTGGCTTGTCGTAACAAAATATAAATCACTTGCGCCGTTTCGCAACAATATTGCGCTCTCGGTTGTTATCAATTTGATCAATTTTCCTTTACTCCACAAATTGATTGCTAAAGTTAAATAAATAGAAGTATAGATCAAAAAAGGCTGAGCTCTGTCCTAAGCAAGTTTGAGGCTATTCACGCTTATATATAATTTATGGGGGTGTTCCGTTGTTTAGGAAAAGAGTGTCATACTGTAAATTTGTGAACATTCTATATAGGTTTAATATATTAATTTATTGGAGGTTGTATTGGTGTATAAATTATAAAGACTTCATATAAGCTCAATTTGTGAAAGAAAATCTTTTTGTATTTTTTTTTATTTTACACTTTTCTATTTTTACTCTCTTTTAATATAACAATATGTTAAGTAAAAAACTAAAAATAATAAAATAGTATATAAAGCAAAACATATATATTTTTATTTTAATTTTATTTAAAATTTCGTAATCCAACACCTCTCTAACTAAACTTTGCTGTAATTTCAAACACCAATACCGGTAGATATCTGCGTCGGGCAGTTAAATATACACCGGGCTATCGTACCGAGCAACTTTGAACACACAAATATGCATCCAAATTGTGTAACTTTTGCAGCTTTCGTAGCTCCCGTAACTCTCGTAGCTCTCGTAGCTCTTTACACGGTTTTTGGCAACGTCTGGTTGAAGCTTTGTAATAGTGTTACACCTAAATAATATTATGTTAGAGTTTTAACTGAATATTAAAACCAACTTTATTAGTGTATGCTTGTGGTAAGTAGGAAAATATTTGGTATTGATACTAACAAAAAAATTAGTTTAAAATTGCACAAATTATTTTCTATCCCATTTAGAAATGTCAACAGAGCTTTACTTTAATATGAAACATCATATATATATAACTTAGGAATATTCTATAATACTATGCATAAAATACTTTTTCATTGAGTTAAGATAGGTGTGTATAAACATGTATCAGTAATTTCGTTCTAAATTAGTTTTAATATTTTTTCAACGATTTGTTTCCTGTTAAGACATGCACATATAGATTGATACAAATCTGTGATCGATAAATAATTTTGGCTAAAAATATTTTTTTTTAGCTTTACACTTTGCTCCAAGTTTAAAGCCTAGTGTTTTTTTAATTAACATTTCCCCAAATAGTAGCTGAACCGACCTCCGTTCACGTTTTCGTTATATTGTGCCACTGTGGCACTATGTACCTATTTTAAATCATCATACACGTAACATATATTGTAATAAGTTAAGTAAACTATACTTATACATATTTCACATACATATTTCATTTGAGGCCTACATTATTAAAAAAAAGTTTTATGTTAGAGTTCTAAAATTCAAAATAAAAGTATTTAAAGTAGACTATATCTAAAACCATCCTAGAGACTGCATTTATTGAATTGTTACTATAAGTATAGAACATACCGTCTTAATCGTTTTACCCAAGCTGGATGATGAGCAATTTGCATGCCGAAGCGCGGACCAGATTAGCCATGCACAGTCTATTTAAGTTGTAAAATTAAACAATAGTTTCGTTTAAACTGTGAAATTTCTGAAATTACTATTCTAGAATGAAATTACTTAATCTAAGTGATAAGAGAGATAAAAATGTTGAAACTGTTGTGTGTTGTTAATTGTACGGAGTTCTGGGTTCGATAATGATTCCAAAAAAATTGTGTATGCTGTGTTCTACTATATTTAACGTGACTTGTTCGATAAAATATTATTATATAAATTTACTTATATAATTATGTCGCTTATATAACATATAACGAACATAAAGCTTTTTTTTCCACTCAAGAAAGTAAATTTATATCAATCTTAGTTCTGCTAAAAAAGCTTCTTAAATTGTGGTGAAAGGTAAAGAACGCAGAGCCAAGACATTAGTATCACTCTGCAATTCCATACTCTATTCGCAATAAAAGATGAAACTACAGAAAAAAATATCTTAAAAACAATTTTACATACAATACAATAAAACTGTAACAATCATATGGTAATTCTATAGAAATTTCTATAGATAGCTCCATGGAAATTTGGTTGACAGCCAAGAATCAATTTCTTCTAACATTAAATTTTAAATACAATTTTCTAACAAAAATAAAATAAATATATGCTTTCTTCTTTATCAAATTGAGCAATAATTTCAACTATTCCCCTAAAACACATTCATAATTACAGCAGTAGTTCACCAATCGCAGTAAAAGCTGCACGTCTAAGATCCAGCGTTATACTTTATTTAAATCACAGAGTACTAAGCTCGGATTTACTTCAGTGTAGCTTCTACTATAGTTTTACAGAATAAGCAGATTTATAGTTGAAAATGGGCTGAAATAAACTTCCCATTTTATTTTATGTATAGCACATAAATGGGAATTAGTGTTAAGATACTCTGTTCTTTTTCCATCCAATTTTCAGTACAATATGTTGGAGCTTTTACCCTTTTGGTATTCGAACCCGTAATAGGTGCACTTACAACCAGTCACCTCTACTATTCTTTATTGAATTAAGAATATTACCTTATTTAATTAATATTTTTATAAATATACCTTACACGGTTTAAATATTAATAAACGTCAAGTACGTTAAAGTTTTATACACCCTCGAAAAAATCAATTATTTTTGTTATACACTATGTTAAGACAAATTGCAGCGTTGAGCTCCACCTCAACACACTGTGTTAAATGCGTAACTTAACGCAGCACTACAAGGAAAAGTTGTTTTTTTTTCTTTTAAGTAGTAGTAAGTTCTCTTTAGCAATCATAGCTTAAAAATTGACATTTTTCTCAATCTACAACGGATATATAAAGAAATGTTACAACAATTTTACTATTAAATGTTCCCAATATAATATATTCTACGTAAATCTATCATGGTACCAGGCGAGCATAAATCATGAGGATGCTGTAGCAGCTGATGCCCTGGCGGTCCGCCAGCTACAACTTTACGCTTTCATTAAATCCCGCCGTTCATTGTACACGGCTTATTGCGCTAATAACCGCTCTTATGAATAGAAATGGCTTCTTACTCATTATATTATATTCATAAATTTTATTTAATTTTTCTATAACGATCGTTTCTTGTATAAACCGGGGTATGTAGTGAAGAGACACTCTATTTTTCACATTTTGCCATTCTTAAAGACACTACTTATTAAGTAGTGATACCGATGTTATGTTATTTTGATAATCTGGAATGGAAACTGAATTCAAATATATTAGTTTATAATCAGGCAAAGTGCTACTGCACCACAAAGACGTACTACAATGTACCGTCTAACTCTTCGTCACTTGGCATAACTTGATATTTTAAAATTGAACCCAAGAAGGAATGGTGCGTGTTAACCGTCACAGCTATATGAGGTCAATAACGTGAAACGTCAAAGATTTCCCCAAAGACATTATTATGCAGTTAACTTCCCAAAGATAAGGTCTCAAATCTAATTCACTATTCACTTCATTACATAACACACAATAGTGGGAATATCTTACCTTAACGTGTCTTGAACAATAGTGAGTTGATACTGAATTGTGTTACACAAGTGTATTGTGGCGAGATAACTATTATGTACCAGTACATACCTGTATATATGCGGTAGGTATTGCAAGAGTTTATTCACCAAATTACTGGTTATCGAGGAAGTTACTAGGTAGAGGATGTATAGAATTATGAAATCTAGATCTTAACTGATATAGACGTAATCCGATTTTATATATATATATATATATATATATATATATATATATATATATATATATATATATATATATATATATATATATATATATATATATATATATATATATATATATATATATATATATATATATATATATATATATATATATATATATATATATATATATATATATATATATATATATATATATATATATATATATATATATATATATATATATATATAAATGATATGATATTGATGATATATATGATATATAAATATAATATGAAGTAGAGACTATAATAATACCTTAATGTGTTAATAATGGTACCTATTTAAAGCAAGAACACGTGAGTTGACTAAAAACTTGTTTAGTAAATAAAACTATGTGTTCAGTGACAAAGTTGACGTAAGTATTATATGTATATCTGTTATGCCTTAAAAATATCGATGATGAAAAACTGCAAATTATCAGGAAAGCTAAGCAAAGTGTAGTGTTTCAGGTGTTTTTTTTTAAATAGATTAAGCAGGATAATGAAATTTTAGAACACTTGTGTACAAATTATTTATTTTCAGAATAGTATTGTATATAGCCGATACTAAATTTAATTATATTATAATTTTTAAAGAGGTAACTCCATTACGTTTTCTTTGAAATAACATGCGTATACAAAGATAATAAGACTTTCAGTAGTGACAGCACTTCCTATTACTGTACATTCGTGTCACAGTAAAAGTCGAACTTTGTAAGTTCCTAAGCACAGCCGCCCGCCCCAGTTTAGCTACAACATGATATTGTATATACTGTTACCTAAGTTAGATCCCAGTTGCTTATCTGCTGTAAACTGTTCGAGATATTGCACCAAGTTTGTCATATTAAAGAATTCTTAATGGTATTCTACTTAGAGTTTAATCTTTAATATGTGTAATTTTTTAAGTTCACCATATTTTTGGATATAGATGTACTGTACTGGTTTATTTAATTAGGCTTAGAATTCATACAAAAATTTTAAATAAATATGATATTTCTTTGAACATTTGAATTAATTTCGCCGTCGATATTCAATCCACTAAAGGAGCTCCCAAATTTCAAAAGCTAGAGTCTACCGTGAGTTATGATGACTGATTCTAAAATAATATTAAAATATTGTAGCTGTTTTAATAAAGTCTTCTTTCAAGATCACTGTTGATCGCTTGTTTTGACGTTTTTCCCTTTACCGATAGACTAAACGAAAAAAATGTTCAGAGTCATTGTTCGTTCATAAAACGTAGAGTAAGTAAAGCGCTTCCGGCGGTAAAGCGGCTGGAAAGTATGTAAAAAAGTATGGCGCGTATAGATTATGTAAAGATAAAAGGAGCTCTAATATTTTCCTTGTTGTTTCGCTCCTGAATAACATGTTACGTTTTCAAAGTGAGATTTTACTTTACAAAATCTGTATCTTAAAACCAGGAATAGCTTTAAGTGCTAGCTTTTATGCAAGCGATATAACAGCCAAATCCTTATATAGTTCAATAAAACATGTATACGTATTTGGAATTATATTATGTTTATTTCTGAAGAAAGAAGAATTTAGTTCATACGAAACTGAAATGGTAATGAATGGCACATATAGTGTAGAGAACTAAATGCCCTTTAAGCCGTGTTGACCAAACACACAAATTCTACAAGATAGATGAACCATCAAGTCAAGATCCAGAAGCTAGTATATGCTGGTACTAAAAGATAAATTATCGTGGCGATATTTAAAGGAGATCCTATATCCAGATAAGGTACAGTATGTCAAGTGATGAATCGAAACTCTTCGGTTATTTGCAGTAGCCATAATAATAAATTTTTTATTAGCTACCGAAATGCTTATATATTTTGTACTTAAAATATGAAACAAACAACCATCTAATACTTCTTTAAAATAGTCTTTACAAATAAATTTTAATAAGAATATAATGAGAATAGAAATCTTGAGAAAATAAAAATAGGTTAAATATGTTCCAAAATATTTTTTTATTGTGAGGTTAATACTTTTAGTACTACTGGTCTTGATGCGTAAACCTGAATGAGAAAGGCAACTTGTATGTTTATTTGAAGAATTACGTTTTAAAATATACTATTAGAATAATATGCATATATCATAATGGATTATTTTTCCTTTCTATACCATATGGAATAAGTATTTATGGGTATTACAAATATTTTATACTTGGGTATTACAAATATTTAGCTTCACGCGATATTCCACAGAAAGCAGAATAGACAGAGGCAACCTCACATTTAGGCCATTTTAGTTAAAAAACCTTACGCAACAACTTTCTAAAATTAATATAAAAGTACGGCAAAATGTAAATAAAAGTTGTATATTTTAATTAGTATAAGTATATATTCTGATATGTAGATTGAAGTGATCAATATTGTAATATAGCAATCTAAAGATACTAAAGGGATACCAGCAAAGTGTTTATGTCCGTACAGTAGCCAGTTACCCATTCACTGTGTCTAATCCGATTTGTTAGAGGCGTCCAGAATGGATACAAGCCGTCTTTATTGAGTAATCCTAGTTAAGATTTATATTACTGAGGTATTGTCCTTGAGATCATTTCAATAATATAATTGTTCAATTGCTCTCAAATTATCTATGTAGGACTGTAAAATAAAAAGAGTATATTCATAATTTCTCCCTAAATACGCGCCTATGAGTAACAACAGTTACTGTACTACTCGTATTTCAATGCATCTTTGGAAGATTGGAGATTTATCTCTAATACGTATAAGTTGTTATTATCGTAAAATTCCATGTTTGCACAAGACCCCATGCTTCGATGGCCCAAAGATTACAACATAAGGTTCTTTACAGTTCACATAATGCTATATGAGGTATATAATGCAGTATAGTGAATATGCACAAAGAATATAAAATAATTAGTAACAAAGTGTTCTCATTAAACGCACCCCACTATTGCATTAGCACAGTAGATATACTCGTAGAGTATGGAGGTATATTATGTGCATTTGCATGTAAATATAAAGCACACGTGCCAGTGAAGTTAGTTTTAATTTTCCACGTTGTTTTAAGTTTATTACGAGAGCGCCAGACTTTTGAAGTCGCACTGCATTTTAATTATATTCTCGTAATTTTTTGTTTCAAAGTAAATTTTGCATTTATTTGCTTTATTTTGTTTGCTTATATTATTATGCTGAAGGTCACACGTAGTCTTCACAGTATTAAACATATTTTCAAGTATTTGAATGATGTACTCGTATTTAATCTTATATGATATTTTTTACGGAACTAGAACATGAAATCGAGATAATATCAACCTTACAGTGGAAAATTACTTAACGAATAAACATTTCACGTATTACAGCATGTAGCTTTGTTGTATTCATTTAGTGAAAATCACTGTTTAGTTTGCGAGCTGATTTATAAATGTCAATTACAGTAGTTTATGTTTATAGATAGAATTTTTAGTGGTGATTTTTGGTAATCTAACATACCATAGTTTTTGTCGTCATTGCCTTCTCTCTGGTTTTTTATTAATATGACATTCGATATGAGGGCTGGAATAGTTTCCACTAAGCTCTAATATGTTGGAAATGCAGTTTTTTTTTAATTTAAATATAAATTATATGCGATTGCTCTATAGAGTTTTGATTACGGCTTATAGTTAATTTAATCTATGTAAAATGAGAAAAAACAGAAATATTATATTCCAATTAGACAATTTATACTGAAAACAATTAATAAGCTTCATATAAATTCATATAACGAAATAAATAAAGCTTTTATTTCAGCAAAGCCCGCCTCTTATTTCCCTATCGTGGAACAAATTTATGGAATTAAAAGAAGTTAAACATAGTAGTATAAATGGCCATAATATTTCACTTCAGTCAGACAGTCACTGTCTCTGCACGCGGCATCGCATTGCGGGTGTCGCGAGCTCGCACTGTTGCATTATGCATTTTTCAACCAACTACAGCGTCATATGTTTTGAAGCTTTCACATATTTTTCAGTTCTCATTATGAAAAATTCGCGCTGAAACCGAACCATTGGATATTATAATATTCTATGTTAAATTTTGTAATAACGGAGGATATTTTTATGAAAATTAAAATATTTCGAATAAAAATTAAAGCGTAAGTAGGACGTTAATGAATTCATAATAATAATATTATATAAGAATTTTTTTTTATGGAATATACTAATATAATTTCTTCAATCTCTTTTGGGGAAAATTTTTGCTATGGATCGGTATATGCTGTCAAGATGCGATCACTTTGGATTATATATAAAGTTAATTTTGCTGACTAAAGTTTCAGACTAGCAAGTAAGTAAGCGGAGAGATCGCAATAAAAAATTAGCAGTATTAACAGTATTCCCATTATCCAAGCGTGAGAGGTAACAGACATCAGAGAAGATCTTGGTTGACCTGAAAACATAATATCGAGGAATCTAAAGAAAGGTCACATAAAACCTCCAGAACTCACTGAATCCAAACCGAATGTATATACATATCGACGAGGCGGAAGTACACGAGATATAGAGATCGTCGCCTTTGACGCTTCATACTCTCTGGCCATGTCACATGCCACATACCACATGTAAATATTTGTCAATTTTATATTTTCTTAATGCTTAAACTCAATATACGAAATCTTAATTCTTTTGCAAAAAGAAAGGAAAAGTTGCAAAAAAGGCTTGTATAATTCATGTAAGTACACAAAGTATTGAGCTTTTGAGGTTTGATCTTTGATAAATTCATATTTCAGTTTTGATTCCAACAAAACTTTATTTAAACGAAAGTATTATAGAGATTTACATATTTAGCCCAAAGCCAAAATGCGATTAGATGACGCTCGTGTCTAACATCATTTGCATATAAAATACACGAAGGAGCTTTTGGTCAGAGCTTATACATATTATATCTTTTTGAAGTATTTTTTAGTCTTAAAGTATGTCATAATACTAAGGTTTAATAGAGTTGCGACATTGTGGAATGTTTCAGACTTAAGGGATTTATTATGTTCTAAATATATTTTGCAAGAAAAACTGTGGCTTGTGTTGTATGATGATCATATGATCATTGCCTGTCTTAGTGGAACAACGTTGATTGTTAGTTTTTCAATTACTTGCCTTGGTAAGATCCGGATAGAAAGCGAAGGACGAAGTATCTTTACGATACTAACTCCTTTATATACTACTATATACAAAGTAAAGAAAGCAGATGAAACAATATGTTACGTAATATTAACGTTATTTATGATCATAAATCTTTTTGTACTTTTCATAAAATATCACCAATTTTAAAAAAGTAACCTAAGTTGATATAAAGAACATATTTATTGTACAATACATAAATCATACGCCATGAGAGTATCTCTGACACTTCCGGCGCGACAGTTGTTAATTGATACGAGGATTGATAACGATGTGATTAACTCAGCTTAAGTCTGTTTAACTGAATGTTTATTTTTCCTACAAAAAGTACATTAGATAATTAAAAAGTATTTATTTCAATAAAATGTAGATGTTTAGATTATTTTGTAAGATATTTAAAAAATATGTTTTTGTTTTCGCTGTAAAAATATATTTTAAAATTATTTAAGTGTTAGTGAGTAAGAGGAGTTTCAGTTGTCTGCAAAAAAAGCTGTTGTATTAAGTGATGTCTTAATATATTAGTAAGACATTTAATTCAGCAAATCATTTAAATAAACTGATTGATATTACTGCACATTTTTATTTAAAGAATTTCCTCCTGATATTGAAACTTTTGCTTAGCATATACACTCAGCACGAAGTAACTTAAATCATGGGTACCGTAGATGATATTTAAATGATTGACTTTCAAATAACATTTTCTTTATATAGAACTTATAGATTAACAAACAAAGGAAAATTTAATTTCTAATGAAACAAAATTTCCAGTCTTATAATATTAGTATAAATTATAAATTTGTAAGAATAATTTGTTTTCTAACAGCTTTTCTATTTTGAAGCTCTTCTACGGAATAAAATTGAAAATGTATATCTTTATAATCATTAAATGACTCTCTGGTCTACAAATTAGCTAAAAGCGACCAACGTTAAGGCGTGGTTAACTAAATGAGCATTCGAGGCATCTTCTAAAATATTTTAACCCTTGATTATAGGATATTACTTATTACTTTCGTTCATTATTCTTTTATTATGATGGAGTGTTTTCTACGTATTTTCATTAGATTAAGCTTTCTTACATAAATTGGTATAATTAATTGATATAATGGCATTGCAACTGGTAAAGGTTTAATTATATACATGGTAGTAAAAGGTTCAATTCTACTTTTGGAATTAATTACGTACCCATAAGGTATGTTTTTCTGTGGAAATCAAATCCATCGTCGCGTTCACAGCAGTTGCTACACATCATGTGCCACTCATAGATCCTATAAGGACTTAAGGTCATATAATTAAGGCTTACACAAAGCGTAATATTGTTTTATCAATACGTTATATTTTTAAATTGAACTGAAACGAAGTATGGAACGGATTTACTTCTTGGATTGGATCACTTCTTAGTCTCATTATTCAGTCCCTTGATTATGTGTTCATTATATTGTTTTGACAGTAGTTATATAACATTAGTGCAATCGAAGCCCATCACGGCACAATTTGAAAGCGTCTAATTGAGAGAGCAATGTTAATGGATTCAACAATACTTTTTAAATAGATCTTTCTATACCATGTTTTGTGGCAATAAGCGTGAAACTAAAAATAAATAAATATTAATAATTTAAATTCACTATTAACATTGGCAACTTGTGAAATTATATCAAATAACCAACCTCTATAAATGTCTGCGAGAGTGTAAATAATTGTAGCGGCGACGGAACGAGTACGTGGTTCGTGCTCAAAGTAAGTTTGTATGAGCGAATGAATTTGCTTGCGGCTA
This sequence comes from Dione vanillae, assembly GCA_037178615.1. Classification (NCBI taxonomy): domain Eukaryota; kingdom Metazoa; phylum Arthropoda; class Insecta; order Lepidoptera; family Nymphalidae; genus Dione; species Dione vanillae. The sequence goes on along the minus strand of JAZFAU010000221.1, from coordinate 351,295 downwards.
GCACCTAGTTAGGGGGACGAATAATTGATAGCAATATAGTTGTATGTAACCTCTTTGGTCATATCGTGTGCTTGTATTTACTTTTATATGGAATTAAGTTTCGCTTGTAAAATCCGGCAACGTGGAAACAATTTACTATTACAACACTTACTTTTCTTATTGCTGTAGTCTTCTTTTGCCTACATAAGAAGAAAATGTTTTGTATCTCTATCAATAAGGATTTAGTAATACCTCTCTATTAAAATTGAATCGTCAATCATGACCAGCGCAGAGGTGTAGCGTCTGTCCGTTTGTAGGTTCGATGCCTACTCGCGTGAACTTTTCTATTTCCATTTTCTTCGCTCAGGAACTAGACAATGCGCAGGGTTGAGTTGTGCCTCTCAACACGCAAAGTCCCGAAAAAGGCGGAATCAGGGAACGGAGTGTCGTAACAATAGTTTCCTTAGGTTTTTGTGGTTTCCTCTGCCTACCGTTCTATGTGCGGGATAAAAGCGTGAAGCTAATAAAAAATATATAAAATCCAACCCAAGAAGGAAAGGTGAGTATTAACCGTCACAGCTACATGAGAGATATAGCGAGAAAACGTTAAAGATTTCCCTAAAAACAAGTTATCACGCAGTTAACTTCCCAAAGAAAAGGTCTCAAATCTAAACCACTATTCACTTCATTACATAATACACAATAGTGGGAATATCTTACCTTAACGTGTCTTGAACAATAGTGAGTTGATACTGAATTGTGTTACACAAGTGTATTGTGGCAAGATAACTACTATATACTAGAACATACCTGTATATATGCGGTAGGTATTGCAAGAGTTTATTCACCAAATTACTGGTTATCGAGGAAGTTAGTAGGTAGAGGATGTATAGAATTATGAAACCTAGATCTTAACTGATATAGACGTAATTTGATGTTGTATTTACATACATACATACATACATAGCTTCACGCTCTATCCCTAGCGGGGTAGTCAGAGAGAACGGAGCGTCAAACACTGCGGTCCCTGCATACCTCTTTCGCCTCGTCCACTGTCATTAACCTCTTCATGCATGCTCTCCGGGGAGTTCTCATGCTTTTTACGTGACCTTCCTCCAGTATCTTCGATACTGTGTTTTCGAAAGTCAACCGAGGTCTCCCCTTACCTCTCTTACCACTCACTTTTCCATCATATATCTTTTTTACCATTCTTTCGTCACTCATTCTTTCGACGTGCCCAAACCATCTGAGCACGTTCTTCTTCATTCTTACTGTGACATCCTCGCTGGTACTTACCATCCTGTGTACCTCTTCGTTGCGGATTCGGTCAGCTAAGCTGACTCCGCATATCCTTCGAAGAGATCGCATCTCCACAGCATTCATCTTTCTTTCATTCTTCTTCTGTAATACCCACGTTTCACTGCCATATAACAGCGTCGGAACCAAAACTGCATTGTGTACGGCCAAACGTGCAGCGACGCTGACGTTCTGCCGTCTCAACAACGCAGCTAAGGCACCGCTCGTTCTGTTACCGGCAGCAACACGTCTTTCCACATTCATTTCGTATCTACCATCTCTACTTAACATACTTCCCAAGTATACTACTTCGTTCACTTGTTCCAATAATTTTCCATTCACGAAAATCTTGCATTCCGTCCTTTCCTCGTCTCTTTCAAATATCAGAACCTTTGTCTTACTTGCACTCAGGTTTAGACCATTAGTTTCACACCCGTCTTTCAGAATGGTGACCAATGCCTGCAACTCGCTTTCTGATGATGCAATAAGCACTGCATCATCTGCGTACAGCAAGCAATTTACCTTCAAGTCACCCACTTTTACACCCATATCACTTTCTTTCAGTCCTTGGAGACAGCTATCCAAATACAAATTGAACAACCAAGCCGACATGGCACAACCCTGTTTGACACCCGATTGGATGCCAAACCGAGGCGACATGTCGGCTCCTACTCGCACACAGGCTGAGTGATCTCTATAAAGAGATTTTACAGCCTGCAGCAAGGGTCCGTTCACATTGTACCGGGGTAGTATCTCCCACAACTTCTTTCTCACAACCCTGTCAAACGCCTTCTCCAAGTCCACAAAAGCACAGAAAACCTTTTGGTTTACAGCCAAAAACTTCTCTGTGATCATACGGATGGAAAAGATCTGATCCATGCATCCTCTTCCAGGTCTAAAACCTCCTTGGGCCTCCCACAGTAGCCTTTCGGATCTGTCTTGCATTCTTCTCGCTAAAATTTTTGCATATACTTTACCACCTAAGCTAATCAACTGATTGCCCTATAGCTTGCACAGTCTATCTGTGAACCTTTGCCTTTATACAAAGGCACGATGACTGCACCTTGCCAATCATCTGGGACCTCCCCCGATTTCCAGCATAAATTGCACAGAAACCAGAACAAGTCCAAGATGCGAGGTCCACCATATTTGATCATCTCGGCAGTAACTCCATCCGCTCCCGCTGACTTACCACATTTCAAGCTTCTTATTGCACTCTCAACTTCTTTTATACTGATTTCGCCATCTACTACATCAAGACTCAGCTTGTCGCTGTCACTTGAGGCAGAAGCGTCATCACATTCATACATCTCCTTGTAGAATTCCGCCCATCGCTGCAAAACGTGTGATCTGCTTGTAAGTATCTCACCGTCCTTCGAAAGCACCCCTTTCATTTTAAAGGTTGACGAACAACTCCGTGAATCACTAACTTCTCGCCAGAAAAGCTTCGTATTATCCCGGAAGTTGCTCGTCAACCTTTCATCTCTTTTACTCTCGGTTCTTTCACGCTTCATCTTTATCAGTGCTTTCGTTTGGTGCTTTTGCAGCTTATACTCTTTCTTTTTAATCTCTCTCATACTTTTATTCTTACTCGAGGCTTTATAATCCTGCCATGCCTTCTTCTTTCTTTCTACAGCATCTTTCACTTCATCATCCCACCATTCGTCACGCTTTTTACTAAAGCCTCTTTTCCTTGTACCACATACCTCTGTCGCAGCTTCCACCATGCAGCTCCTAAGGTTCTGCCAGCATACTTCAACACTTTCATTTCCTATTTCACAACTGTCAAGCTTTTCGGAAACCCTTTCTACATATTCCTCTCTGATCGGTGGATCTTGAAGCTTCCAGCTTCTTATGCGATAATTCGATTCCAAGTATGAACACCTCGTGCGGTTACGCCATCCTACGAACAAACCCCTAAATCTAGCAATTACTAGATAGTGGTCCGTTCCCAAGTCGGCACCCCTAAACACACGTGTGTCCATCACTTGTTTTCGAATCCGCTGATCCACTAGGAATAAGTCAATCATACTTTTCTCTCCCATGCGCTCCCACGTATACATGTGAATTTGTTTGTGGTCAAACATCGTGTTTGCCACAAACAAATTCCTTTCCTTGCAAAGTTCCAAAATGAGCTTTCCAGCCTCATTCACTCTTCTGTCACCATAATGACCTAACACACCTTCGTAACCACTTCTCGCGGTTCCGATCCATCCATTCATGTCTCCACATAATATTAATTTTTCATTTCCTCTAACACTGCTTAGAACATCCCTGACACTCTCCCAAAACCCCTCAAGTTCGCTCAATGAAGCTGAGGATACCGGCGCATATGCTACCAACAAGAATATTCTTGTAATCCCCAGCTTGAAGCGAACCCAAAGCAGTCTAAGGTTGATCGCCTCGTACTCTACCACTGCACTAACCAATCGAGAGGACAATAACACACCTACACCTTGACAACCGCTTTCTCTCTCTGGAACGCCGGCCCAGAGAGCGACGCGGCTGCCCGGCAAATCGGTTGCATTATTACCCTTTCGCTTGGTCTCAGTCATACAAATGACATCCAAATCTCGCTCATCCATCACATCTAATAGCTCATTCATCTTCTGGTCCATCCCTCCTCTTATATTCCACGCAGCTATTTGTAGCTCCGTCCTCCACTTCCCGCCGTTCCGGACATGGCGTGCTGGGTGGCGGTCCCCAACGCCGCATTCGTCTCCACTTTTCACACCAGCGGGGACGCACTGGTGCGCGTCGCCTCGGGGGGACGCCCTAGCATTGTGCTCCCGTATGGTGCTCGTGGCTGATGGAATGTTGCAGGCCTAGGTAGGGCTGGCAGGGATCGCTGCGTGCAAGCCTTCCATCTTCGACCCCCGATGTTGTATTTGTATGATAAACAATTATAATATGAAGTTGAGATTGTAATTATACGTTAATATATTAATAACAGTATGTATTCAAAGCTAAGAATACGTGAGTTGACTAAAAACTTGTGTATTAAATAGAACTATGTGTTCGAGATCATGAAATTTTAGAATAATTCTGCACAAATTATTTATTTACGGGACAATATTATATACATACGGTACTATATATGTACATATAAAAAATACTTGTAATATTGTTTACAAGGTTATTTCAGTACGTTTTCCTTTATACAACATGCATAAACAAAGATACTCAACAACAGCTCTTATGACTTTCAGTCACAACACTTCCTATCACTGTACATTCGTGTCACAGTAAAAGTCGAACTTGTAAGTTCCTAAGTACAGACGCCCGCCTCAGTTTAGCTACAACATGATATTGTATATACTGTTACCTAAGTTAGATCCCAATTGCTTATCTGCTGTAAACTGTTCGAGATATTGCATCAAGTTTGTCATGTTAAAGATTCATAAAGGTATTCTTCTGAGAGTTTACTCTTTAAAATGCATCATTTTTCTTTTAAATAATGAATTAAATATATTATTTCTTAAAATATTTGAATTAACATCGTCATCGATATTCGACAAAAGGACCAAGCTATATATAAGATAATAGGCAAGAGATTCTTATCCTGTGTAAGTATTAAATGAAAATTAAAGAAAGCCAATTTGTCAAAAAGGAAATTAATAGATGAATGAATACTTATTTCGATAAATTTTCATTATTTAGTCCATGACTGTAGATGTATAGTGTCTAGTCCCATAAATAAAACAGAGATTTTAATATTATTTAGATAGTGAAGTAAACATATATAAGCGATTACAACATATTACATATAACATACGACACCTAAACACTGTACCTGGTGTTTATTTGTAAAGCACACTCCACACATTGTTGCTAACAATGAGTATGCCACATTCATGAGTCAGTCAGGCATGAGTTGCCATTATACCCATTATACTGTACGCTGTACGGAACCCAATTGTAAGAGATGGGCGTTGTGGCCAACTTGATCAAATAGATACAACAATTGCTGTGCTAGTTAGGGATTTACCTTTAAATATAATTATTTCGCAGACTAAATATACTGAGGGACGTACATATATATATATATATATATATATATATATATATATATATATATATATATATATATATATATATATATATATATATATATATATATATATATATATATATATATATATATATATATATATATAATATTATATATATATATATATATATATATATATATATATATATATATATATGTATATATATATGTATATATATATGTATATATATATATATATATATATAATATATATATATATATATATATATATATATATATATATATATATATATATATATATATATATATATATATATATATATATATATATATATATATTTTTTTTTTTTTTTTTTTTTTTTTCTATATTTTTCGCCTCTTCAACATAAATGAAAATATGTACAGATATTTTATTTGATTTGAAAAATTCCGTTCCCAATTTTTATAATTTTACATGGTTATAAAGACACTAATATATCACTTAAAACAGTGAAAAATTTAACCCTTTGCCTATTAAGAGAACTAGTAGGTATTTAATAAGCTCTTTAATCATCTCAATATTTTACACACTTCGTATGTGTGTGTATTGAAAATTGGATGGAAAGTGGAGAACAGAGTATCTTAACACTAATTCCCATTTATGCGATCTACATAAAGTACAATGGAAAGTTTATTTCAGCCCATTTTCAACTATAAATCTGCTTATTCTGTAAAACTATAGTAGAAGCTACACTGAAGTAAATCCGAGTTTAGTACTCTGTGATTTAAATAAAGTATAACGCTGGATCTTAGACGTGGAGCTTTTACTGCGATTAGTGAACTACTGCTGTAATTATGTATGTGTTTTAGGGGAATAGTTGAAATTATTGCTCAATTTGATAAAGAAGAAAGCATATATTTATTTTATTTTTGTTAGAAAATTGTATTTAAAATTTAATGTTAGAAGAAATTGATTCTTGGCTGTCAACCAAATTTCCATGGAGCTATGTATAGAAATTTCTATAGAATTACCATATGATTGTTACAGTTTTATTGTTTTGTATGTAAAATTGTTTTTTCATCTTTTATAGAGTATGGAATTGCAGAGTGATACTAATGTCTAGTCTCTACGTTCTCTACTTTTCACCGCAATTAAAGTCGCTTTTTTACCAGAACTAAGATTGATTTAAATTTACTTTCTTGAGTAGAGATTGAATCTAAAAGCTTTGTGTTCGTTATATATTACATAAGCGACATACTTAACTGACTGTGGTAATATAAAAATTATATAAGGAAATTTGTTAATATTTTATCGAACAAGTAATGTAAAACATAGTAATACACAGCGTATGTAATTTTTTTGGGCCATTATCGAACCTAGAACTCTATGCAGTTAACAACACAAAACAGTTTCAAAAGTCTTATCTTTTAATTAGAAATATCTTAGAAATTTAATTCCAGAACAGTAATTTCAGAAATTTCACAGTTTAAACGAAACTATTGTTTAATTTTACAACTTAAATGGACTGTGCATGGCTAATCAGGTCCGCGCTTCGGCATGCAAATTGCTCATCATCCAGCTTGGGTAAAATGATTAAGACGGTATGTTCTATACTTATAGTAACAATTCAATAAATGCAGTCTCCTAGGATAGTTTTAGATATAGTCTAAATTACTGTAAGTATTTAGAAATTTGGACTTTTTTTTACTTTTAGAGCTTTTACAACATACTTTTTTTTATAACTTCATTTGGGAAATATAAACTTATTAGAATCGTTATATATGTCACGCGTATGATGATTTAAAATAGGTACATAGTGTCACAGTAGCACAATATAACGAAAACATGAACGTGGTTGATTCAATTACTACTTGGGAAAACTTCAGGTACTTCAAATTAAGAAAAAAAATATATACATATATATACATATATATACATATATATATATATATATATATATATATATATATATATATATATATATATATATATATATATATATATATATATAATATATATATATATATATATATATATATATATATATATATATATATACATATATACATATATATATATATACATATATATATATATATATATATATATATATATATATATATATATATATATATATATATATATATATATATATATATATATATATACATATATATATATATATATATATATATATATCTATATATATATATATATATATATATATATATATATATATATATATATATATATATATATATATATATATATCTATATATATATATATATATATATATATATATATATATATATATATATATATATATATATATATATATTATATATATATATATATATATATATTATATATATATATATATATATATATATATATATATATATATATATATATATATATATATATATATATATATACATCTCTGTACTGTTTTATAACTGTTATTTTTGAAGGAGGTGCTAAAAAAATTTTACTACCCCATATTCCATGTACTATGCTCTTAATTATGATGTATATTATAATTTTTTCTCAAATTTAAGTAAAGACGAGTAATAAAATATATAAGTTTATTGTTATATTTCTAAAATATGTTGTGTACTATGTGAATTTCAACAAAATTTTTCGTTAGCATTTAAGCAAAATATTTGCCTATTAACATAAGCATATACTGTTTAAATTGTTTTTAATATTTAGGTAAAGCTCAAACTTAATATTATTTAGGTGTATCACTATTACAAAACTTAAACCAGACGTTGCCAAACACCGTGTAAAGAGCTACGAGAGCTACGAGTGCTACGGGAGCTGCAAAAGTTACATGATTTGGATGCATATTTGTGTGTTCAAAGTTGCCCGGTATGATAACCCGGTGTATATTTAACTGCCCGACGCAGGCACCTACCGGTATTGGTGTTTGAAATTACAGCAAAGTTTAGTTAGAGAGGTGTTGGATTACGAAATTTTAAATAAAATTAAAATATGAATATGTATGTTTTGCTTTAAATACAGTTTTATTATTTTTAGTTAACATATTGTTATATTAAAAGAGAGTAAAAATAGAAAAATGCAAAACAATACAAATGCAAGAAGATTTTCTTTCTATTTTTTCTCACAAATTGAGCTTACATAAAGTCTGCTGTTATTGTCTAGTGAATAAAAATGAAGAAGTAAATTAAAAATATAGAATATCTTTATAATTTATACACTAATATAATCTCAAATAAATTAATGTATTAAATCTATATAGAATGTTAACAAATTTACAGTGTGACATTTTTTTCCTATACAAGGGAACACCCCCATAAATTATACATAAGCGTGAATAGCCCCAAACGTGCTCAGGACTGAGCTCAGCCTTTTTTGATCTATACTTCTATTTATTTAACTTTAGCAATCAATTTGTGGAGTAAAGGAAAATTGATCAAATTGATAACAACCGAGAGCGCAATATTGTTGCGAAACGGCGCAAGTGATTTATATTTTATTACGACAAGCCAAGTTTCTTTGATGATACTTTGGATAAATCGGAATGACATCTATTAAGTTGCCACGAACATACACATACAATAAAACACACACGTACAATAAAATTAAGTAATTTTAATTCCTTTTTAAGAACTTATAAACGTTTAATAGTACATAATTATTTATTTTCTTAAGTAATTATTTAAGTTTTTATAATTATTTACTTAATTAAATTTAAAAACTTGTGCTAAAATAAACCAATTTCTTTAGTAAACTATGTTAAAATGACAAGTTTCCATCCTCTTAATCACTTTAAATAAAAATAGACTAAAATTACAAATGAGCTTTTTAAACTTTCTTCAACAAAGCCCGATGACATGAAAGCAAGCTTAAGTAACATTCTCATTGTGGCCCAGTAATGGTCTCATCAATCACGATGACGGCAACTAATTGACGTTTTTTGATATACATAACTTGTATCATGAACACAGTTCTATTTAATTGGCAATTTTCTAAATAAGTTTCTCGTGACTTTTAAGTTCTTTTTCGACTTTTCTGTTAGAGAGCTTTAGGAAGTGATAACACTTTTTCAATATTGATAGTTAAGAACTTGAAGTAACCATATTTGATAAAATTATGTAAAATTAAATTGAACATATAGCCTTAGCTTAGTCAGTTAAGTTAAGGCGGCAGCAATAAATAATGCGGTATTTTCCATTGCGCTTCGAATACATTAAATGACTTTTGAATTTTCTATTTACATATTTATGTACATAGAAAGTAGACGCAAACAGAAGCAATACACTCCTGTGTAATATCAATACTTCCAAATCAATACAATATGAAGTCCTCAAAAAATTACCTCCCCTTAATAGATCTATTAAGTAGAAATAGGTAGTTGCAATTAAAAGGCTCAATGTCTAATATTTATGCATAGACCTACATTTATATATACTAAATATTATATGTATATATGTATATAAATATAAATATTACAAATATATGTATATATTTAGGACGACGATGTAAAATATGAAAGTATAGTAATTGACAAGCTTGGTACATTGAACTCGCAAACAAATTGGTTACGTATATACCGAGCAAATACTCATTTGTACAATATCAAAGTGTGTTTGTTTATTTCTTATTTTTAGAAAATATTTATATTTTATTTTTTCTCATGTAATCCACAGAGGTCGTTGTGCTACTTAGCAAGTAGTCTCTAATAAGAGAAATGAATATAATGAGAACACAGTGATATGTTTCTATCTCTACATTCTTCACGAGAAATGTTTGCATTTGTAATGTTACATATTGCGTTTTATTTTTTGTTTATTTTAAATTGCGACGACAAATTATTTGACAGCAATAAATTAACAAAATTAGCTAATAAAGTTTCCACAAGAAAAAATAATAAGTAAGTAAATTCAGTGTGAAATCAAATACGATTAAATTTTTTAAAAGACGAACGAATTGATTGACATAATCAGAGATAACGGAGCGTTAAACGCTGCGGTCTCTGCACACCTCTTTCGCCTCGTCCATTGTCATTAACCTCTCCATATATACACTCCGGGGAGTCCTCATGCTTTTTACGTAACCTTTCTCGAGTATATTCGATATTGAGTTATATACTCAAATTTCAAAAGTAAGTATATTAATAACAGTGTATATTTTGCTTTAGTCGTAAATTATATTTTAGCCAAGCATCAGTTATTTCTATTAAACAAAAATAAAATGTTCTGGACTACTAAATCTATATAGAATGTTAACGACTATTAAATCTATATAGAATGTTAACAAATTTACAGTGTGACATTTTTTTCCTATACAAGGGAACACCCCCATAAATTATACATAAGCGTGAATAGCCCCAAACGTGCTCAGGACTGAGCTCAGCCTTTTTTGATCTATACTTCTATTTATTTAACTTTAGCAATCAATTTGTGGAGTAAAGGAAAATTGATCAAATTGATATCAACCGAGAGCGCAATATTGTTGCGAAACGGCGCAAGTGATTTATATTTTGTTACGACAAGCCAAGTTTCTTTGATGATACTTTGGATAAATCGGAATGACATCTATTAAGTTGCCACGAACATACACATACAATAAAACACACACGTACAATAAAATTAAGTAATTTTAATTCCTTTTTAAGAACTTATAAACGTTTAATAGTACATAATTATTTATTTTCTTAAGTAATTATTTAAGTTTTTATAATTATTTACTTAATTAAATTTAAAAAACTTGTGCTAAAATAAACCAATTTCTTTAGTAAACTATGTTAAAATGACAAGTTTCCATCCTCTTAATCACTTTAAATAAAAATAGACTAAAATTACAAATGAGCTTTTTAAACTTTCTTCAACAAAGCCCGATGACATGAAAGCAAGCTTAAGTAACATTCTCATTGTGGCCCAGTAATGGTCTCATCAATCACGATGACGGCAACTAATTGACGTTTTTTGATATACATAACTTGTATCATGAACACAGTTCTATTTAATTGGCAATTTTCTAAATAAGTTTCTCGTGACTTTTAAGTTCTTTTTCGACTTTTCTGTTAGAGAGCTTTAGGAAGTGATAACACTTTTTCAATATTGATAGTTAAGAACTTGAAGTAACCATATTTGATAAAATTATGTAAAATTAAATTGAACATATAGCCTTAGCTTAGTCAGTTAAGTTAAGGCGGCAGCAATAAATAATGCGGTATTTTCCATTGCGCTTCGAATACATTAAATGACTTTTGAATTTTCTATTTACATATTTATGTACATAGAAAGTAGACGCAAACAGAAGCAATACACTCCTGTGTAATATCAATACTTCCAAATCAATACAATATGAAGTCCTCAAAAAATTACCTCCCCTTAATAGATCTATTAAGTAGAAATAGGTAGTTGCAATTAAAAGGCTCAATGTCTAATATTTATGCATAGACCTACATTTATATATACTAAATATTATATGTATATATGTATATAAATATAAATATTACAAATATATGTATATATTTAGGACGACGATGTAAAATATGAAAGTATAGTAATTGACAAGCTTGGTACATTGAACTCGCAAACAAATTGGTTACGTATATACCGAGCAAATACTCATTTGTACAATATCAAAGTGTGTTTGTTTATTTCTTATTTTTAGAAAATATTTATATTTTATTTTTTCTCATGTAATCCACAGAGGTCGTTGTGCTACTTAGCAAGTAGTCTCTAATAAGAGAAATGAATATAATGAGAACACAGTGATATGTTTCTATCTCTACATTCTTCACGAGAAATGTTTGCATTTGTAATGTTACATATTGCGTTTTATTTTTTGTTTATTTTAAATTGCGACGACAAATTATTTGACAGCAATAAATTAACAAAATTAGCTAATAAAGTTTCCACAAGAAAAAATAATAAGTAAGTAAATTCAGTGTGAAATCAAATACGATTAAATTTTTTAAAAGACGAACGAATTGATTGACATAATCAGAGATAACGGAGCGTTAAACGCTGCGGTCTCTGCACACCTCTTTCGCCTCGTCCATTGTCATTAACCTCTCCATATATACACTCCGGGGAGTCCTCATGCTTTTTACGTAACCTTTCTCGAGTATATTCGATATTGAGTTATATACTCAAATTTCAAAAGTAAGTATATTAATAACAGTGTATATTTTGCTTTAGTCGTAAATTATATTTTAGCCAAGCATCAGTTATTTCTATTAAACAAAAATAAAATGTTCTGGACTACATTTATAACCTAGGAACTGTTGTTTGGCACTCATCCACTTCCACTGGTTGGCTGGGAGACATATATTTAGAAATAAGCACGACATTGTATACTAACAACTAAAATTTTAAGTTTCAATTTCTTTTCTTTTTATATGCAATACAAAATTTATATATAAAAGATTTTTTTTGCTTAAATACTCTAATTTCGTATGTAAATTTGGATACTTTTGAATCTGATACTTTTAATGTCAACATATGTTTTCTTATTAGCTGTTATATGAATCAGTACATTGATATTATAAACGATCTCAAAGCGAGATAATAAGTTGCTTACAATATTCCATAAGTATTGTTTAAACGGCACACAGCCTCTGGCCGACTACTCCCAATGTATTGGAAAGACAATTCCTATGCAATTCAAAGTAATCTTGGCACCTGTCGCGTCCAAGTGCAGGTGTCTTAGCAAGTTGGCATCAACTTAGCACGTAAGTTAAGAGTATCTAACATTAACTCGTCGCCAGTTAAGTTATTCTGACTTTACTCACCGCTCCCGCTACGTTCCTAGTTTTGGTGTTGAAGTTGCATTATTTAACTTCATTTGTCTTGTGATGAAACATGTATGAGATATTTAAGTTTTCTTCATTCACTATAAAAGGTTTTTTTTCGCTTGAGTGCAAATTGTGTTTTTATGCTACATAATTTGTTTATTAGTCACTATTCTTATTTATAAGAATATAAGTCGTATTGCTGATATCACGTTATATCATTTTATTAGCTATATGTATCTCAAAGTACAAAAATATTGTGTTTAAATCTAAGCAAATCTAAGCTGACTTTTACAGACTTAAAATAAAAACATAAAATTGATTACATGTAAAACTTCACGTAAACATTCTACTATATTAGATCGTAACAAATCATCGTTCAGTAAGCCTATTACAATCTATTTAAATATATTCTCAGGCAACTATTCATGAAGTAGAGCCATGCAACGCCTCTAGCACATATTAGCTCCTTTGACTAAGCTTAATCGGATTTCACGCTTGCAAATGGGCACGGAGACTTCGCGCAATCTGTATAGCACACTCGTTGAGCTTATAAACAACTGTTATCTCAATCCCGACAAGAATAAGCGTTCTTAATTACTGTACAATTTTATAATTTACTTAGCATAACGATATTGAAATGCCAAAAATAGGCTTAATGTCCATATTACGTCTCACTCTGCATTGTAGGGTCCATCTATCTCTATAGTCCGTTGAAATTTCAATGATAGAATTTATCGCCACTCTAGGACTCTACAGAGCGTGACTGATTACATTGCCTTGAGTAGCGATTAAACTTGTTTTATTGCAATACGAGGGATTCTAGCAAAGCTTTAATTTAAACTCACGTATTCATACAGCCACTTCTAACTTTTCAACAGTGCAGTGCTTATGATACAAATAGAGGCACCTTTAGGTAGGTAGGTATCTCTTCGATTCCATTGATATTGCTTTACTTAACTTACATAAGAGACATTATTAATAGAGTAAACAGACGATGCTTTATTGTGTGATAATGTTAAATCTGCAATATAAAATCAATTTTAAAATTAAAATTTCGTTAATTAATATAATTAAACCATTTTTGTAGTTTTTTTTATTATATATAATATTTTCAATAAACATTAGCTTTTCCCTTTAAAACATTTATAAAAGTAAGTAAATAATACGAACATTGTATGTATAAAAAAATAATTTTAAACAAATACTATTTTCAGTAATATTTTCTTTCGAATTTTGATTGGTCTCTGATGTAATATTTTTTATTATAAAACGATTAGTCCCACCCACTAGATTGCTAGCATGAGGCTTGCTTTCTTTAGATGTTTCCAAAATAATTTATTCTATTTGCTTATTAAATGTTTTAAGTTATATAAGCACTACGTGATCCGCAATGCATATTATGTTATATTTGCCATACACTATGTTTATCAAATGAAATGAAGAACTAAGTGTAAGTTTATAAATCCACTATATAGACTTGCAAAAGATCAAGGACTTGTCTTTTGGCCCAAAAATTTTAATAAGGTTGACAAAACTCGATAGACCGGTGAAAAGACATTGTGAAGATCCTTGCTCTATGTTTAGCAATGGGCCTTACATATATAAAATTTAAAACGAATAATGAAATAACAATCATTCAATTTTAACAAGAAATTTTTATTAATATTTTGTATTTAAAAAAAACAATATCGTTATGACAAGTTTCTTGGTTTCCCATCCATTATATTCCCATCGCACCATAAAATACACTCCAAAACCATGGATTATGTAAATTACTGGTGCAGCTGTTCTCATGCTAGTTTAACGCACACGTTTTTTCTGACGACGAGTTCTTTAGAAACCAACTGTCACCCCTCTTACCTAATCTGAATAAACCAAGTGAGATAACTTTTCCTGCATTTACGTACTTTAAAAGTTATCTTGTTACATTCTTATTTCGCTACTTAATATTAAAATATTCATCTTTTTAATGCTTTTGCTTGCCAGAATATGACTAGGGTAAAATTTAGAAGTAGACTATCTATACATATAAATGGGAATGATAAAATTTAAGAAAACAAATAGAAATGTCACAAAATCAAGTCAATATCAATTTTGAAAAAAAAATTACAATTTATTTTAAATCATTTTTAATTACTATAATCAGTATCATAATAACCTCAAGTCTCTCTAAAAGATCTATTCCAGATGGATTCCCTTCGCGGATCCTCATTTCAAATTGATGAGTTCCCCACTCACTCACACACACACACACACACTCTGTCTTTATGAAACACTATAAAAATCACATGACTAAGATTATATTTTCTTGCTTGCTTGCTTGGCTTTTTTACAAATTTTAATCTTCATAGAAAAAGTAATGGCTATAACTTATCACGATACAAAAGCTTGTAGGCTGTTGTAAAAGAAAATGCTATTCTTCTTTAAATAATTTCCTTTAAGTTGGCTTTTTCATACAAAATGTTCAGAGTCATTGTCCGTTCATAAAACGTAGTGAGTAAAGCGCTTCCGGCGGTAAAGCGGCTGGAAAGTATGTAAAAAAGCATGGCGCGTATAGATTATGTAAAGATAAAAGGAGCTCTAGTGTTTTCCTTGTTGTTTCGTTCCTGAATAACATGTTACGTTTTCAAAGTGAGATTTTATTTTACAAAATCTGTATCTTAAATCCAGGAATAGCTTTAAGTGCTAGCTGTTTTAAAGTGAGTGATAGGAAAGCCAAATCTCTCTTTAATCTATTAAAATATCTAGATGTATTTGCAACTATCTTCTGTGTATTTCTTAATAAAGAGGAATTTTGTTTATACAAAACTGAACTGATAGGTGATGAATAGGATGTAAAGAAAATAGAGCCAATGGTCTTTCGAGCGCTGTGGTTTTCAAGTGACGGCCACAAACCAGACACATTGTACAAGGGCTAGATGGACTTTCATATTGATCAAAAGCCACCAGATGCTGAACTGTCTGATCTTTGAAGGAGCCTTATGTCCAGATGAGAGTGAAGGCAGAAAAGGGTCATTTATATAAAATATGCTTATATAGCCATATCGAAATGTTTTCATATTTCGTATATAAGATGTTTAACAAAATACAAAATCTTTTAACTAATCATGATGGAATGAAAGTATTCCATAATACATACACATAATGTATTTAAACCAAAATCAAGGGGCAGATAGAATTACACTTAAGAATTCTATATATTTATAGTTCCATACTGTATTCCGTGTTATGTGTTTTCAGAAAGTGGGATCTGTAGAGGGAACTTCATATTTAGACACTCTCCTCCCTATTCTAGGAACAAAGCTGTTGGAACAATTTTCTAAAATTGACAAAAAAGTGCGGAAATAATATTCATCAAAATGTTCTTCTAATATGTAGATGATATATTGAAGTGAACAATATTGTAATATAGCAATCTAGAGATACTAAAGGGATACTAGCAAAGTGTTTATGTCCGTACAGTGGCCAGTTACCCATTCACTGTGTCTAATCCGATTTGTTAGAGACGTTCAGAATGGATACAAGCAGTCTTTATTGAGTAATCCTAGTTAAGACTTATATTACTGAGGTATTGTCTTTCTAATCATTTCAACAGGATAATTGCTTAACTGATTTTGAATTATCTGTGTAGGATTATTTTATGATATTCAATCTATAAGTTGTTATAACGTAATATTCGTAAAATTCCATGTTTGCTCATGACCCCATGTTTCGATGGCCCAAAATTACGACAGTAAAGTTTTTTCCGCCTACGACTCACATAATGCTATATGAGGTATATGATGTAGTAAAGTGAATATGAACAAAAAATATAAAATAATAAGTAACAAAGTGTTCTCATTGAACGCATCCCACTATTGCATTAGCACAGTAGATGTACTCGTAGAGTATGGAGGTATATTATGTGCATTTGCTTGTAAATATAAAGCACACGTGCCAGTGAAGTTAGTTTTAATTTTCCACGTTGTTTTAAGTATATTACGAGAGCGCCAGACTTTTGAAGTCGCACTGCATTTTAATTATATTCTTTTGATTTTTTGTTTTAAAGTAAATTTTACATTTATTTGATTTATTTTAATTGCTTATATTGTCGTGCTGAAGGTCGCACGTAGTTTTGACAGTATTAAATGTATTTAAGTACTTGAACGATGTACTCGTATTTTATCTTATATAATATTTTCTAAATTAAAAGATGAAATCAATATAATATCAACCTTACAGTGGAGAATAACTTTACGAATAAACATTTCACGTAAATCAGCATGTAGCTTTGTTATATTGATTTGGTAAAAATCGTTTAATTTCATTATCATAATCGTTTAATTACATATGGATGAAAAAGTGGCGCAAGGCAAGTGCACAGAAGTCGAGTCACATAACATTCTCGCTCAGAAACGGAACCTGCCCACCTGTCAAACTTGGAAGCGACTTATTACCAGAAACGGAGGTTGTCAAGTATCTGGGCTTCCATCTAGATAAGAAGCTGACCTGTCATATCAAAAAGAAACGAGACGAAGTCAACCTTAAGTTCCAAAAGTTATACTGGCTCATAGGGAGGAACTCGGTCCTATCAGTAGACAATAAGCTGTTGATCTACAAGGCTGTGTTAAAACCCATATGGACATATGGAATAGCCCTATGCGGCTGCACCAGCAAGAGCAATGTCATGTGCATCCAACGGGTTCAAAATAACATTCTGAGATGTATTGCCAACGCTCCGTGGTTTTCCAGAAATGACGAGCTACACGAATACCTGGACATTCCAACTGTACAAACAGAAATAGAGCTACATAAAGAAAAATATCGTGTTCGACTCTCAACTCATCCAAATATCCTAGCTAAGGACCTTTTGAAATCCTCTCTTACAGCGAAAAGGCTTAAGAGGAAGGATGTGCTCTGAGGAGGCAGATGTGATACTGGTCTCATCGCCTAATCGCCATTATTACTTTGAACCCATCCGCTTATAGTCTTGTGACTGATTGCAGATATTATAGGAAAGAAAAAAAAAAAATTTCATTATTAAATTTCAATTATAATAGTTTGTGTCTATAGATAGAATTTTTAGTAGTGATTTTTGGTAATTTCACATACGTAAAATAAATACATATTTTGTCGTCATTGCCTTTCCTCTGATTTTTTATTAATACGACATTCGATAGAAAGACTGGAAGAGTCCCCGTTATACCGTAATATACAGGAAATGCATGCAATGTTTTTTTTTATGAATATAAAAATATAGAGGACCGTCGTGGCGCAGAGGCGCAACGTCTGCCTGTAACGCGACGGTTACTGGGTTCGATCCCCAGTCGGAGAAGATAGATTTTTCTATTTCCATTTTCTTCGCTCTGGCATCTAAGGCAAAGCGCGGCGTTGAGTTCCGCCACTCAACACGCAATGCCTCGAAAACGGCGGAAAGTGGGGACGGAGTAAGCAGGGACTAAGTAACGGAGTGTCTTAACACTAGGTTCTTATGGTTCCTGCAGTTCCCTCTGCCTACCCTGCCATGTGCGGGATAAAGCGTGAAGCTAAAAGAAAAAAAAAATATATATATATACAATCTCGGTTACACATATTGATTCAAGATTGGATCAGACCGTTCAGACAATTTAACTGAAATGACTTAGGAACCTTCATGAAAATTCATATAACGAAACAAACAACGCTTTGATTGTAACAAATCTCGTCTCTACATTTACTATGGTAGATCAAATTTATGAAATTAAAATAAGTTAAACATAGTAGTATAAATGGCCATAATATTTCACTTCAGTCAGACACTCACTGTCTCTGCACGCGGCATCGCATTGCGGGTGTCGCGAGCTCGCACTGTTGCATTATGCATTTTTCAAGCAACTACAGCGTCATATGTTTTGAAGCTTTCACATATTTTCAGTTCTCATTATGAAAAATTCGAGCTGAAACCAAGAGCCATTGAATATTATAATAATACGTTAAGTTTTATACCAACGGAGGATGTTTTTATGAAAATTGAAATCAAAATATTTCAAATATAAATTAAGTAATTAAAGCGTGTCTAGGACGTTTATAAATTTGTAGTAATTTTTTAATTTTGTATTTATTTAGATAATTTTATAATGAACATACTAATATAATTTGTTCAATCTGTTTTAGGGAAGATTTTTGTAAGGAATCTATATATACTGTCAAGATTGTGCGATTACTTCAGATTATATACAAAGTCAATTTTGTTGAGTGAAGTTACAGACTAGCAAGTAATACTAAGCGGAGAGATAACAATATAAATAAACTAGTCCAGTAAAAGCGGTGTTCCTTCCAAGAGTGAGTGTAAACATCGAGATCGGAGAAGATCTTGGTTGACCTGAAAACATAGTATCGATGAAACTAAAGAAAGAGCACATAAAAGCTCAAGGACACACCGAATTAGAACCGAATATGGACGAGACGGTAATATATAAAGATCGTCGCTTTTGACACTTCGTACTCTGTGGCTATGGGCTAACATATATAACTTGTTAAATATTTGTCAATTTTACATTTACATTTTAGTACGCGGTAACTTAATGCTTAGCATCAATATACAAAATCTTAATTTTGTTAGAAAAAGAAATTTAAAAGTTGCAGGAAGCCTTCTATATTTTATGTAAGTACACAAAGTATTGAGATTTTGAGGTTTGATTTTTTGATAAATTCATACATTAGCTTTTATTCTAGCAAAACTTTATTTGAACGAAAGTATTATAGAGATTTACATATTTAGCCTAAATTCAAAATGCAATTAGATGGCGCTCGTGTCTAACATCATTTGTATATAAAATACACGAAAGTGCTTTTGGTCAAAGCTTATACATATTATATCTTTTGGAAGTATTTTTAGTGTTTTGAAATATTTTTGCATGAAAATCTGTGGCAATGCTACCATTGCCCGTCTCAGGGGAAAATCGCTGATAGTCAGTTCAATTCCCACTCACGAGAATGAGTACTTTTCATGTACTTGCCATGGTAAGATCAGGGCAGAAAGAAAAGAACGGAGTACCTTCACGATACTGACTCCTTTATATCAAGCTGATGAAACAATATGTCAATTCCAACAACTCCAAATGTGTCGTTCTAATAAATGTTATTTATGATTTTAAGAATTTTCGCAGATCTTACAAAATATGCAAGAAAGCCAAAAATTTTTAAAAAAGCAACCCAAAATGATATATAGAACATATTTATTATATAATACATAAATCGTATGCCATGAGAGTATCTCTAACACTTTCGGCGCAACATTTGTTAATTGATACGAGGATTGATAACGATGTGATTAACACAGCTTAAGTCTGTTTAATGAATGATTAATGTTTATGTTTCTTACAAAAACTACATTAGGTAATAAAAAAGTGATTTATTTCATTGGAATAAATGTAGATATTCAGATTTATTTTGTATTCTTCTTTAAAAATAGTCTTTTGTTTTCGCTATACAAATATATTTTAAAATTATTTAAGTATTGGTAAGTAAAAGGAGTGTTATCAGTAAACAAGCTCTTGTATTAAGTGACGTCGTAATATATTACTGTTACAGTATTTTTGTTGACCAAAAGTTTAGTGTGCATCTTTATTGTGAAAAACGGCCTCCTAATATTAAAACTGGCTTAACACATACATGCACGAGGTAACTTTAACCGTAGGTACAGTAGATGACATTTAAGTGATTAAACTTCATATAACACCTTCTTTGGATTGGAATGATAAAACAAAAGGAAATGGGAAACAAAATTTCCATTTTTATAATATAAGTTATCAATTTGTAAGCATAATTTGTTTTTAAAAGCTTTTTTAGCTTTAAGCTCTTCTACGGAATAAAATTAAAAATGTATATTTATATAATCATTAAATGACTCTCTGGTCTACAAATTAGCTAAAAGCGACCAACGCTGAGGCGTGGTTAACTAAATGAGCGTTCGAGGCATCTTCTAAAACATTTTAACCCTTGATTAAAGGATGTTGCTAAATATTTCGTTTTAAAATGTACTTCGTTTATTATTCTTTTATTATGATGGAGCGTTTTCTACGTATTTTCATTAGATTAAGCTTTCTTACATAAATTGATATAATTAATTGATACAATGGTATTGCAACTAGTAAAGGTTTAATTATATACATGGTAGTAGTAGGTGCAATTCTAGTGTTGGAATTAATCACGCACCTTATAAGGTTTCTTTTTTTTGTGGGAATCAAACCCACAAAACGTCGTGTTTTTAGCACGACCTCTGCGCCACGATGGCCTATATATATATATATATATATATATATATATATATATATATAATATATATATATATATATATATATATATATATATATATATATATATATATATATATATATATATATATATATATATATATATATATATATATATATATATATATATATATATATATATATATATATATATATATATATATATGTAAAGTACAACTAACGATGACAAAACACAATATATCAGTTCACACATATGGGAATCGGGTGAGAAATATAGTCTTTAACATTTAAATACAAATATTTATATAAAAAAGAGAATTTCCCGAAGGTATTCCAGAGAAAACAAGAACAGCTCATCTAAATGTATAACATAAAATCTAGCACAATTTTCTTTCTTTTTACCTTTATTTGGCCTAACGATAAGCACTTTATACTTCATCGCTTAACAACGCCTTAATAAATACAGCGGGTAAAGAAATCTTTGCAAATCGAATCACCACAGAACCTGTTTACTAACTTTAAATGCTTTTTCTCCTTTAAACATTTTTCTTACTGGAATAATTAAGCGGTGGAAAAAAGGTAGATACACACTGTGATTATTTAGTACTTGTTTTAGATAGCATTTATATATGACTTGTATGGATTTAAATTATGGATATATTGTCGTGTTAGTCTAAGTTTACGTAATTTACAAAAATGTATATTTTAAAAAATTATAAATGTTAAAGATTACCTAATAAAAATATGATTATTTTAGCTTGAAGCTATACAAATTAATAATTTGTATATAGAAGGTTCTAAACAAGCGTATATTAATTTTACAATAACTTATCTGATTCTGTTAGACTGCAATAAAATATAAATACAATTACCAGTCGTGATAACAAAACCATTAGCAAACCACATAAAAGCTTTTTTAAGCCAAGGTATCTAATTTATAATGAGCTTAAAAATTACTGCAATAAATTGTCTGCACTAACTCTGCAATAAAAAAGATATATCCATATAAATAAGAAATTGCTAAAGCTTACCGCTTACCAGCTTAAAGCTCTTGAAAATATTATATAACACGAAACGATGATAAATGTGAATCGAGCTTAAGATCCACAATGCGCTATACAATGGTAGTGGATTTAACAAATAGAAAATAATGTTCTACTTTGCAAGTACTCAATTAACTTTTTATAGAAGCTTTTTATTAAGAACTTTCTCTAATACTTATCAGACTTTAGCGAAAGTTAAGTACTGTCGTTTACATGTCGAGCACATAATATTATTATAACAATTAGTTGTTATCAATTTATATGATTATGTGACAGTTATAATTTTGCTTCACGTTCATAGGATTAAACTATGTAATTTTCTTTATCTAGTAAAAACAAAAAAACGCGGCGTTTAGCTCTGACACTAATTTTAGCGGAAGGCGGGTAACAGAGTGTTTTAAATCTATATTCCCTCTTCTTACCCACAAATATGCGCGAAGTAGAATGAAACTGCTAATATGTGCTTGACTTTGTAACTTAATTTATAAGGAAAGTTTATAGTGTGTTAACACACACAATATTTAGGCTTCCGAATAAGTAAAGGTGATTAACATCACCTTTACTTATTCGGAAGCCTAAATATTTTTAAAACAAAGCAATTTTTTTTAACTATAAAATTCTTGGAGATTTTTAGAAAATTTGACAATCAATTCGAAAATGATGCTTTAAGAAGTAAAATATATAGTATAAACCATATATAATTTTTAAATCCCCAAGCTGAATTCGTATCTCGATCAAAATTAAGCGTTGTACACTTACAAAAGCTTTTTAACAACCACTATAGCCTTTTAAATAAGAAATTTGATGTAGAATAAGATTTTTTTCCTCAAGAAAGTATAAAAGGAGTCATATTTACCATCTTTTATAAATGCTTACGTCACAATGTCTGTATGCATGCGAAATTACACTTCCCCTTCAAGATAAATGTTGATAGATTAATGATCATTTACATTACGGACATATATACATTACGTATATATATTTAGAATATAGCATATAAATATTTTTTTAGCTTCACGCTTTTATACCGCACATGGCAGGACCGTCGTGGCGCAGAGACGCAGCGTCTGCCTTTAATGCGACGGTTTCTGGGTTCGATTCCCACTCGGGGAAGATGAGTTTTTCTATTTTTATTTTCTTCGCTCTGGCAACTAGGCAAAAACGCGGCGTTGAGTTCCGCCACTCAACAAGTAATGCCCGAAAACGGCGAAAAGCGGGAACGGAAAAAGCAGGGAGTAAGCAACGGAGTGTCTTAACACTAACTTCATTATTTTGAGATTCTTGTAACATAAGGGTACACTGTAACTGTGACTGTGAGTTCGATTCCACTAGTGTAAAGTTAATTATTTATATTTTCGTCGCTCTCGTGTCTAAGAAGCAATATTTCAGAATCGAAAATCGGAAGACTGAAAATTCTATGTAGGTTCCCTCTGCATACAAACAAGAAAGCTTACAGTGTAAAGCTAAATAAAATAGCTTTATAAGACGCATAGGTTCATAATCTTTTCACGTTCGGTGAAACACAACGTCGTGTTGCTGGAATAAATTATTCACAGGTATCGAATTAAGAGGAACTTTTGGTGCTTACATACAAATTTAAAACTTTACAACGCCACACGGCTACGTGGTAACTTCATCATCACACACTGGAAGAAGAAACTTTCCGAACTGTGGGTAATGCTCTATAATTTAATTTTAGTAGACATAAAAGCATTTTTGTGTACATCCTATTTTTGGAATGACCTAAAAACTTGTTTTAAATATAAATAATATGAGAACCGTCATGGCGCAGAGGCGCAACGTCTGCCTGTAACGCGACGGTTTCTGGGTTCGATCCCCAGTCGGGGAAGATGGATTTTTCTATTTCCATTTTCTTCGCTCTGGCAACTAAGGCAAATCGCGGCGTTGAGTTCCGCCACTCAACACGCAATGCCTCGAAAACGGCGGAAAGCGAAGATGGAGTAAGGAGGGAGGGGAAGAATACTTTCCTAGCTATGATAATAGCAAATTACGATTTTAAGCTCAGTAGCTTGAAATTCAGCAAGCACAATTATAAGAATCTCAATCTCAATTAAGTTACTTTAAATTAGAAGGCCAGTGGCAAAACAAAACCAAAAGTTAGTTTGAACGAAACAAAACTATTAAAACATTTAAATTATAAATTTAGTTACAGCTTACACGTATCTAATCCCCACAAGTGTGACAGTTGCATTGATTAATCCTCAACCTAACTTACCCTATCTTCGTCGCCATCAATATAATATGCCTGTATGAATAATGTATGGCGCAAGGACATTAAAACAACCCTTCGCTTCTACTGAATAATTTGCCACTTGAAAACCTAAGTTAGATGGCTCCCTTACTTATTGATTGCTTTATTAAATTATAACTTAAGGGATGCAGAATTTCATTATCGTCTTGACACGTCGGAATATTTGTGCAGAATATCAATTAGCTTTAATATCTTGTCAGTTCTTCAGATTTTCTTACATTTTATATAGTTTATGCGTCCAATTATTATTTACGTTAACGGTTACTATCATTTAAATTATGTACACATCCACTCAACATATCTATCTAAGAAAAAGTCAATTTTAAGAGTATACATACAAGCATACATACATACATACATACATACATACATACATGGCTTCACGCTCTATCCATAGCGAGGTAGCCAGAGAGAACGGACACCAAACTATTAACCTCTTCATGCATGCTCTCCGGATAAGAGTATACTTTGCTCTAATAATTACTATGGTGACCAGAAACAGTGAGTACCTACGTGGACAACAGACCCATCGAATTACATATTCTATAAATTTTATTCTATAAATTTTATATTATTTTTTTTGGTGCACTTTGATTTTGCGTACGTATTATATACATCATATGCTTTCAGATTCTTCTGGAATGCACAACATTAGTATCGCCCTAGTAAAAGATAACTTACTTAATTATAGTGAAAAAATCTATATGAACATTTATTTGTAATTCGGCATATACCCATATATTTTATATAGAGGCAAATTGGCTTACAAATTGACTCCGTCCTTATAATATCCTCGGCGGAAATATATCATTGTATGTATTTTTTCTCATTTAAACATGTATTAAAAAATATAATATTCAAAATATAATTTTTTGTGTTATTATTTAAAATATAATATATCGAAATATAAAAATGTGGAGATACATACAACTTACATGTTTATCTAACGTAAATACTGTCTGTACTGTTACTATTCTTTAAATTGATAAGAAAAACGACGTAGAAAAAACTTTTGTTTTGTTTTCTATTATTCCTTCTGATATTCTTGGTACAGGGGGTTTTGATTTATTGACTAATGAAGAAATCGTTTACATATATTATTTTGGATCGTTTACATATATAATCGTTTACATATATTATATGGATATACCAATACCAATACCAATGAAGTTGCAACGTCTACTTACCGTAAGTGAGAAGAGATAACATATATTCTCAAAGTGGGAATCCAATCCACACAATAGCTGTAATATTCAGGCGCTGCGCCACGAACGCATTAAACATTTTTTTAGCCTCACACTTTATCTATCACATAGCAGGGTAAGCAGCGGGAACCGCAGGAACCATGCGAAACTATTGTTAAGACACTCCGATCCCCGCTTTCTGCCTTTTCGAGGCATTGCATGTGGCGGAACTCAACGCCGCGCTTTGCCTATTTGCCAAAGTGAAGAAAATGGAACAGAGTAAACCATCTTCCCCGAGTGTAAAACGAACCCACACACGTTTCTTTTTATACAATATTTCAATATAATCTTAAAGTAATATTTCAAACTAATAATAATCAAAAATACTAATAAATCCTGTTTATAAACACTTTCTTTTGACTCTAAGAGGTAAAAACAATTAAAAATAACAGTAGTATTACCGTTCAGTTTCAGATCTGACCAACAGTAAAGTAGCTTTACTCCCAAAGATAACGTATCCCATACCACACCGCAATATGAATAATTCATTATCATTCATAGGGACATTAATGCAGCCCCATGTAAATGGTTTACTGCTCTAGTAGTTGTGTGTTTTGAAAGATTGCTCTTTTGCAAAATAAATATGTTTAAAGTTGATCCTTCTCAATTTGTATTATGTGTATTTTTCATAACTAGGTCTTGTTTGATTTGTTATACATTAAATTTTTGTGCAGTTTTAATTGCGTTCACTTAGAAGGCGTGTTTTTGACCTAGAATTTTGTTTTTGGTATAGTTTTAAGCATCACGAAAAGGCAGATTGGTGGAAAATATAACCGATATTTGAACTTGAACAGTTGATTCACTTGATTAAACAAATTTTACGTGCTAAGATTTGCTTAAAGAACATTTACGCTCGTTTTTCATCAGTCTCAAAAATTTTGTCTTTTAACAAAAAAGATTTCTAAGTTTGCCACCCACAGCTAATAAAAGGAAATGCGGAGGATACTCAATAGTTAAATAAAATAATATTGACATACATTGACCATTGGTCAGACAAAATCTCATCTCGTTCGGGTGGACGCAGATCAAAGTACTCTAAGTTCTCTGTGATAACAATATCAACTCTGTTACATTTTTTTTATTTAAAAGAAGACAAATTTTTATATATTTTATTATGTTCTGTACAAATTACGTTGTTGCTTTCTCTATATTTAATAAGACAGTGTCTGTACATTGAATATTTTTGACGAAGTAATTATACAAGGCGTTGTAAGAAGACTAACAAATTATAAATCGATGATTTTTATATCGTCACATCTACAATTTTCGTTCTAGAACACCTTATATATTTGAAAATAACAAAGGAAGGTAAAAATCTAAATATTAGTAAATGAAAAGCGAATGTCAACCATCATAAAGTACACAACAACGTAGTTGTGAAATCTACTAGATGTTAAAACATCTTTAAATGAAACTTACCATTTGTATATAAATAAAATAAAGAGAATAAAAAATAAAAATGTTAGATTCAAATAAAAAAATAAAGGTTAGGATATATTTCAACAAGAGGCTTACATTTAATGAATTACAGCAAATTTTCCCGTTTATGTTCTCCACAAAAATTGGTGAACAAATTTAAATATTGATCTTTGGCTTTTAAACAATATAAACAATGACTTCCGGAAATCTGAAATTTTAGAAAGCTCTTTAAAGCTTCTTCTACTTAAAAGTAAAGCTCTTTAAAGAGTATTTGGTTCTTAATTTAGCTTAACATAACAAATTATTTTTAAATTCATACATCGTATACATATTTAATTGAATAAAAAATTAATTAATGTAAGTAGCTTCAAAGACATATAACATATACTTTCAAAAAGGACTAGAAATTTTACTACACTAGAAAGAGTCTAACGAATTTGGTTATTTAGATATTTTGGTTCCTGTAAAAAGCTCAATATAGCTTTATTCACCCACAATCGGTTGACACCTCCTAGAATTACTAGCAAATAATCCGCAGCTATATATTATCTGGAAATCAGTATTTATGTATGTAATAAGATCTGATTACTGACATGATATAGACATTTTTTACAGCTCAATACCTTTATCCTCTATATAGTAAGGTAAAGGGATCGTTTAAGACTTTGCATGGTAAGTGGCAGGAATCAACACCGAGCTTATTCCCAGCCGTGGGAATTGAACTCACAATAGACACGGTTACACACTCAAATCCTAGACTAACTCACTGCAGCAAGATTGTTGTATCAACTTATTTAAAATATTGTTTATATGTGTACAAATAATATCAGGAACACCAGGAAACCATAAATCATGAAGATACCATTTTGTTCGTAACTGAGCACCTTAGCTTAGCCGACACTGGCGTGTTGCCAGAAGGCAAATTTTTATTAAAATCTGTCATCTACGCTAAAGGAATAATTTCATTTTCTACACAATATTTTACCCTCTAAAGTTACTGCTCCTTCCCTCTGGAATAGTAGAGAGTGATTCATCACTTAAATATTTTTAATAACCGTTTCATATATTAGTAACAAGTAGTTGACTTTATATTTATATTACTTTTTATCAAATGTCTCTATTTTAGTTGCATTGTTCAAATATATCTGATTAATGCAATAGTTATAGATTCTCATTTTGAAAAGTACATATTAATTAAAAAGTTTGTCTCATATTTTAAAAAGAAATAGCCTTTTGGTTTCTAAATAATCCTAAAATTAGCCGAACAATGAAAAACGTAGTGTCTTAACACTAAGTAACGTTACTTATGGAAGATATGTGAAATAAAATCTATCTTTTTAGGTAAAATCACTTATATATACACATACTTGTATACTTACAATATTTCAGTAAAGCTAAGTTGTTGAGCGGGTCGCATGAATGCGTCCCACAGGAGTCGTTATTGCCAACGCCAAGAGGAAAACATTAAAAAAGTCAGCAAATTGTATTGTATATACAAATTTTCGCACCTTCTTAAACAATTACAAATGTATTATGAATTTTAAGGCTTACAGTGGGTTAATTTCGGTTAAATATTTATTTTAAGTAATATAGTAATCTCATCTGTAAAATGTTTATTCTGAAAACTCTAAACAACTCTCTACAGAAACCCTAAAATCTTGACCAATTTCTAACTAGAACGCACAATTAACAGTTTATTTAAATGGTTTCCAAGAGGCGTGAGTTCAAATCCCGCAACGCTAAAGGATTTATACGTTGGATAAGTTTTTAATAAAATTATCACCCCAAGCTTAAATTTGAATCCACAACTAACTTGGTTAACGATAACGTTTTAAGAAGAATGTGTCAATTGAAAAGTAACAGGCAAGCCACTACGTGTATATAGCATATATGTGTGTGTATAATAGGTATAAGGAGCGGGTGTTTTGGATGGCTTGTAATTGACAAGTAATAACGATAACCATTTACGGTGTACTTTTACGTGTATTTTTTGGTATAAATGTTGTTTTTGTTCGAAATATTATTTTTTAATATGATTTTTATAGTTTTATCGCAAAACAGAAGAATATTAATTACTAGGCCAACCCAGTGTCACCACCAAATGTTCTAGGCTTTTCTGGTTGAATGTCGTAACAATAAAAATATGATTTTATATAACTGAGACAAAAAATGTAATAACAATGTTGTTTGTTTACATGAAATTAATTTATGAGTTATTATGACATATTGCAACATTGGAACATATATATATATATATATATATATATATATATATATATATATATATATATATATATATATATATATATATATTATATATATATATATCTATATATATATATATATATATATATATATTATATATATATATATATATATATATATATATATATATATATATATATATATATTATATATATATATATATTATATATATATATATATATATATATATATATATATATATATATATATATATATAATATATATATATATATATATATATATATATATATATATATATATATATTATATATATATTTATATATATATATATATATATATATATATATATATATATATATATATATATATATATATAAGTAAAGATGTAAGATTTTTCAAGCTTTACGCTTTATCCCGTACATGGCAGAGTAGGGTAGGGAACTGCAGAAACCATAGAAACCTAGTGGTAACACACACTCTGTTGCATAGTCCCTGCTTTCTCCGTCCCCGCTTATCGCCCTTTTCGAGTTTATGCGTGTTGAGTGGTGGTGCTCAACGCCGCGCTTTGCCTAGTTACCAGAGCGAAGAAAATGGAAATCGAAAAATCCATCTTCCCTGAACGGGAATCAAACCCAGAAACCTACATGTTACAGGCAGACGTTACTCCTCGACGGTCCTCTATATGTAAGCTAAACAATTAAAATATTATTATTGTATAAATATAATTAATAATTACAAATAATAATTTGAATTCAACTGCAGTCCATTACCTCATTCATGTAGCACACGTTATATGATT
The DNA here is from genome assembly GCA_037178615.1 of Dione vanillae. Classification (NCBI taxonomy): domain Eukaryota; kingdom Metazoa; phylum Arthropoda; class Insecta; order Lepidoptera; family Nymphalidae; genus Dione; species Dione vanillae. Next base: position 321,019 of record JAZFAU010000221.1, on the reverse strand, counting down.
AAAAACATCAGAATCACGTTTCAGTGAAATAAAAATTGGCCTTTGATAATATATAGTGACAGGAAATTTGTTTTTGGTTTACGTAAATGAAAATTTGTGGACCGTTTTTGAATGAAATATATGTACGTGATGTTATCGTAGTATTTGGGTTACAGGTTTCATAATAAATGCAAAGCATAAAAATAGACGTGATTCTCTATATAAGGCTTTTAAGAATACTCATAAAATATGATTTTACTGCTAAATAACTTAGATATTTTAATAAAGAACGTCAATTTCTAACTTTTCAGACCGACAATACTCTGTTGGTTAAAATAAAGATGAAATTTACTAAGAACTAGCAAATATAAAGCTTCTTATATCCGATATAAAATTATTCTAGAAAAGAAACCTATCATTTGTACTTCAAAAATTACTACTTAAAAGACAAAGGCTTGCCATCTCAATTACTTTGTTGAAGTATAACAAAAACTCAGGTACCATGAAGAGAACAAATAATTTCAGGAAAGAAAATCTGAGTTTTAATATTTAATATAAAGCGAAAGCAAATTTGGGAGAAACATAAAAATGTTCTCAGAAACCCGTTGAAAGTGTTTACAGCTAAAAGCTGTACTGAAAATTACCTCGGTCAAGATCAGTATTATAAAGAACAGTGCAGCATTTCTCAAGCAATTACATACAAAATATATACGAATGTTAGGTTAATTAAACCTTGAATAAATATAGTATCCAAAAATTGTTATTTATTTATAAATTTGTATTTTTTTTATTTAAATATATTTCTTTATTCCGTGGACCGGAAGCCACTAAAGTTTAGGAGCCACTAGAATATAGTATTGAGCTTTCAGATACCTTCTAATCGGGCCCGAGGGAAGGGTAACTACACATCAGCGCCAAAATACGCTATTATATCATTTACTTAGCTACTTGGTGTTGCAGATTCATTAAGGCCTACCAATAAGCCGGCTTCGCACAATGAACTGAAATGTGGTAAAATTTAATCACTAAACCGTTAAGACTTAGCAACTGTTATTGGAAGTTTATCCAAGTTCCAGATTCGATTTAAGTAGGGTAGTTGATGTTACATTGATTTTTTGGATCTGTGATGAAGTGAACTTTATAAGATTATTATTATACTGCTCCTAATAATTTAATTAAATGTACAAAATCGGTTAAAATATGTTAATTGGTCTTGAATTTGTATTACTAACAACAACCTATATACTATTTATTTCTTTCTTTTAAAATTCATAAAGAAAAATATTTTTTTTCTATTATGAATGAAACCAATATTTGAAAGTCATTTCGAGTTCTAGCGAATCACTAAACTAAGATCCTAATAGTTGTCTACACTCACAACAAATATTTTTCCAATAATTTCATTGAGAACTATTGTGGCCTTGAAGTGTTGAGACGTCTACCTATAAACGCGATGGGTTATGGGTTCGATTCTCACTTGGAGAGGACGGATTATTTATTTCCATTTAATTGCTCTGGCAACTAGGTTAGCGTGGCGTTGAGTTCTGCCATATAATGCCATCAATGCCTTCAAAGGCAAAAAGCATATCTTAACACTATGTTTGCCCGGTTCCTGCAGTTCCCTCTACCCATCCAGATATGAGCTGGATAAAGCGTGAAGTTTAAAAAAATATATTTACCATTAAAATATTTACTTAAATATCTAAAATTATCTCCAAATCTACAATTTTACATAAATTAACAGCCAGTCCCAATTTTTTCCTATTAATTGAAACAAGAGCTTCCAAAGAACGGAGGCACGTAATGTGATTTTCTTATCTCACCAACGCAACGTAAAATGTAGTTCATTTTATAGCTCGGGCATTCCTGAGAGGTCCGGGCGTTGCCCTCACCGCTATTTTCATTCCTCATGCTTTCTCAACGTTGCTCGTTTAGTGCGTTCCTGAAAATCGGGCTACGCGTCGTAAAACCTGCACGTTTAAGTAGAGCTTACGTAATGTTATACTTGCTTTTACTTACGAGTAAGAAGGTGCCCGAAAATTTTTGTACAGTGTCTATTATATATTCTATATTCTTGGTGAATACATATTTCTTTTATTGTAATTCCCATATTAAAATATTTATATACATGTATATATATTTTGCAGGATAGGTAAGAGAGTAAATATCCGGATCTATCAAGTACTACTTTTCCCGCTTTCCGGTTTTAATATATTGTGTATTGAGTGGCGGAACCCAACGGTGTGCTTACTTTTGTTAATAGAGCGAAGAAAACGAAAATAGTCCATTCTCCCCTTACTACGATCAAACGCAAGACGATATGCCGTTGTATTTCCTTTAAAGGAAAATTTCTTTTGAAAATATTTTATAGGATTATCGTTCCTTAATATTTTAGATTGACTAACAATAGTTTCTAATTTACTAATATAGATCTGAATTTACAACAAAATACTTTCTAGTTTGTGGATTAGTAATGTGTATGAAAATAAGAGAATAAAGTGTAGCGAAACGATGCTTGAGATTTATGAATAAATTAGATGTCTGTATCGTATGTGCCTTTGGAGAATGTGAATGTGTTGAACGGGGCGAGAGACAGATCGGATTTATAAGGAAATTTTAAGTTTACAAGCTCTCATAGCGTATGAAAGCGAACCGTTGTAAGGTAAATTTAGAATGCAATATATAAATCACATTATAATAATATCGAAACATTTTTAAGTAACTTACATCAATGGTAGTATTTTTTTTTATGTCTTATTAGTAGTATATAATAGTCAAGCCCATTAAAGCCCAGTTGTAAGCTCAAATGTCACTTGAAAGAAGTTATTTCTTTCGTTTTCTCTCTTTGCTCAAGGTGTGGCTTTAAGTTTTTCCTATCAAAAAATGCATAATAAAAGAGTTCATGGAAAATGTTTTGGTAGGTTATCTCGTCCAGTCTTACTATATACGACGTACGGCTTGCCTTCATTCTAACAATAATGAAAATAGTGACCAATCTCTAATAATCTTCATATTTTATATATTTATACCATGTTTTTATGCCAAAATCAGTTGTTACTACAATAAATTTTGAAATAAATCTACACGTAATGCCTTTATACTACTATTGGGAATTTAAAGAAAAGCCAAAGTCCACAGAGTACACAACACTTGCCTACGTGAATACTCTGATCGCATTATTTACAACAAGCATGTGCACGACACGGGATAGTCGATATAGAAAATATTCACATTTTATTCAACTATATTTTCTTTAACGTCTGTGGGAAAAGAGATATAAGTCCATTTTTTACAATTTAAAAAGCGTTAATAATAAATAAAAATGTAAAAAGATAAATAATTTCTTATGTTATTTATGCTAAAGCTACATACATAAAAAATATATACAAAAAATATAGCTAAAGTTAATGCCTCAGATCTGAGAAAAACCGGCGCAAGAAACTCAGCGGAACTTTAACTGTCTTTTTTATATTGTTTTAGTAAAATCGTAATTACATCCACTTTGGACAAAGGTAGAAGTTTTAGTTTGTAAATTCTGCACTTTTGTAGTTTGAGATACATATTAGTATTATCGAAGTACTATCAACTGTCACACTGGCTGCATTGGGATCAATTTAAAAATAACACAAAGTAAGGTTTTTATATTCGGATTTACTAATTTGATTTTCATACAAAACCTAATAACGTTTCACATTCACCTTTTTCTTCTACTGTTGTAGCTACAATTATAATAAAAAGTGAATTTCGATTCAAAAGTATATATATTTTTTTAGTTATTTTAAAATGATGCCTAATGGACATATAAAAATATTATTTACAATCCCTCTTACTCGGTTACATTTACAATCTTAAGTATGTATTAATACTTACCAGTGATGGCCAGCACTGCTTCACAAACCCCCAAATTAAAGGATTAATTAAAAATAGGTAAACAAAGTTAAAATTCATTTAGCAAAAAACAATTTATATTCACATTTTTTTACGCTTTTCATATTTCAAATAAAAATGTATGTAATAATAGTGATCAGTCTGATTTTTTTTTTATTTTTTTTTTTTTTTTTTTTAGCTTCACGCTTTATCCCGCACAAGGCAGGGTAGGCAGAGGGAACTGCAGGGACCGTGGAAACCTAGTGTTAAGACACTCCGTTGCTCAGTCCCTGCTTTCTGCGTCCCCGCTTTCCGCCGTTTTCGAGGCATTGCGTGTTGAGTGGCGGAACTCAACGCCGCGCTTTGCCTAGTTTACCAGAGCGAAGAAAATGGAAATAGAAAAATCCATCTTCTCCGACTGGGGATCGAACCCAGTAACCAGGGAGACGTTGCGCCTCTGCGCCACAATGGTCCTCAACGGTCTGATTTTTTATTATTTATTATCGACATTGATTTGTCTCAGTACCATTTTCTTTGGTTTTATTGACCACTTTGCTAACCCAAAAGCCACCGGACTCAAGACTTGCTATCCAGTATAGAAATACTTCAATTACTCCCGAGGTCGTCAGAGAGAAAGAAGTCTTCATCGCTAAAGTTACATATTAAGTTCGCCTTGTCTCTTCCGCCGCCGTCCGGGATATCTCTTTTTATAGTGATTTGACTTGCCTCCAGTTTTAATCAGCACTTATTTTTTTTGTAACATTCTCAACAGTACGGAGCTATCTCAAGGTGGAGGTCAAGGATGTTTATATTTCTCTTTGTAAATTTAAATTACACATCTAATTAAGACTCATTCTTATCAAAAAGATTACTCCCATGTATCATAAGTAGTAAATTGGCAACATACTATGTTTTATTTTGTATATTTTATCAAAATATTTATTTTGATATCGTGAAATTTGGCTCCGTTCCATTTATATTACAACAATATTAATAAATTACTTATCAACTTTTGTCTCTTCTGTAAGATCATTTTCCGTTGTTTATGATACATTATTGACGTTTATTATAACACGGATTACACTAAATGATATGCATTCTTTCCAATCCCACAAACTTGTTACATAAGTAAATAATATTTACTAAAAATCAAACGACAAAACAACGGTCATGTTTGTGTCATGCAAAAAGTTGATCAGAATTTTGGTCATTTGTGGGTTAAAAAGTTAAATTGAGTCCATTAATAAGTACGTTAATTAATTCTATCTGTAGCTGCCTGTAAACGCGACGGTCAGTGAGTTCAATTCCCATTCGGGATGAACCATATATTTTTTCATACCCATTTTCTTCTCTCTGGCAGCTAAGCAAAGCGCAACGTTGTGTTACACCATTTAACATGCAAAGCCTCAGAAAAGGTAGAAAGCAGAGAATGGAGTATCTTAACACAAGGTTGCTACGGTTCCTGCAGTTCCCTCTGCTTACATTGCTATGAGCGGGATAAAGCGTGAAGCTATAAAAAAACATAAGTAACAATTCACAAAAATATTTTTAAATAAAGTAAGTAAAATATTATTATTAATATAATATTGAAGACCGTCGTGGCGCAGAGGCGCAACGTCTGCCTGTAACGCGACGGTTTCTAGGCCGATCCCCAGTCGGGGAAAATGGGTTTTTCTATTTCCATTTTCTTCGCTCTGGCAACTAAGGCATAAGTGCGGCGTTGAGTTCCGCCACTCAACACGCAATGCCTCGAAAACGGCAGAAAGCGGGGACGGAGTAAGCAGGGACTAAGTAATGGAGTGTCTTAACACTAGGTTCGTATAGTTCCTGCAGTTCCCTCTGCCTACCCTGCCATGTGCGGGATAAAGCGTGAAGCTAAAAAAAAAATTGAATATATGAATAAATAAAAGATGAATTTCTAAAATACAATTGTTTTTATAACATTTCATAAGAACGCAAACTTGCGTCCACGAGACGTGACAGACGCGTCTCACAGTAACTCGATGTAGAGATTAAGCAAACTTTGGAGATGGGATTTAACACATAAGTGCCTCTAGCTTGTTTAGATGAACGGTAAATCATATATGAAGGCGATTAAATTTCTCACTCGTAGAGGTAATATAATTTGTACGAAGTAAAGCTTTTTATATAATGTTCTAGATTAAATATAAAGAAAATGGTCAAAATTAATGTTTTTAGTTCATATAGTTTTTAACTCACGTATAAGGTAACATAGTGTCAAGACTCTCGTTTCTTTGTTTTTCGTCTAAATTTGAGATACGGCGAAATTTATTGGGAGATCAGATCCTTACTTAGAAAATAATTAATTCCCTCAATTTGGAACAGAACCTAAATGCATCTTGCTAACTGTTATATATTCGACATGTACCACTAGGTCCTCACTATTTTAATTTTTAATTTTTTTTTATAAATATTTTAAAATGACAAATACGAATAATAATTTCATCGTTACTTATGAAGTTTAGTTACAAATCATGTACAGATAATGTTTCCTTCCGATGGAGCATCGTAAATAAATATATAGCTATTAAATCTCAACAGGCGCTATTCAATAAAATATAAATTTTACAAGTAAATTGTGATAACATACACATAAATGAGTCATCGTACTCATATGTTTTTATGTCTCAGGTGAATTTCGAATTACCGTTCACATCGTATAGTATATATCCCAAATGCGTAACAACGGTTCCGATAACCAGAAACAGTGAAAATAAAGCTTAGCCCCTAGAGACCAACTTGATCGCGATCGTGACATAAAGTAGGCTTTACAAGTCGATAGCAGTTGACAAGAAATGGTATACTCTGTTGAGACAGATATAACTGAAAAAAAATGTATATTATATAACATGGTATAAGTAAAGTAACTCTCATATATCACTTACTATATGTTTTTATAACAGGGAAATCATAAAGCTTTTTTTATTGACAAAATTAATTGGTTGATTTTGAATGTGAATTATTAATAGATACAGGCAGTATTGGCGTTGCCATAGCAACGTGTACGTCAAGCCATACTGTAGTGTAAGTTGTCAAACTCATAGCAGTGTGTATAATGTTTTATTTATTGATTCAATGTATTTTACATGCATTATTAATAAAATTATTAGCCTTTTGCACCTCTCCTAAACATAAACTATAAATGCACCAAATTTTATACTCATTCATCCAGAATTTTCTTAGAAACAGAACAAGTCCAAAGAATTTGCTTTACTTATTAATATATAGATTATATAAAATTCCCCACACGCTTTATTCGTTATCTTGTATCAGTATAGGTCAAACACCAAAACGATACCTATTTACAATTTGAACTAATTGCTTAAATATGTGTTATGTAACGGCAGCAGTATTATGTATTAAATTTAAGAATAAACATGTGTGTAATGTGTATGTGTGTGTTATGATGTTTTTTTAATATTTCTTTATTCTTTAGTTCTTCTCGTTATCTGTATAATTTTATATTTCAATTGATAAAAAATGTGTATTAAAATAATATAAAGATATTCAGGACCGTTTAGGCGCACAGGCGCATTTCGTTGTAACCGCGACGGTTCATGGGTTCGATTCGCTCTCGGGGAAGGTAGACTATTTCATTTTTATTTTCGTTGTTCTGACATGTAGTCAAGCGCTACGTTGAGTTTCGCCACTCAACACGCATTACCTCGACAGGCAGGAAGCGGGGAACAGACATACAGATTTCTCACGGTTCCTGCCTTCCTGTGAAACTAGAAAAGGAGGGAAAATATCCTTTTAACTGCTTTTAAAATTATTAGCCTCGATTATTGGCGATTTATTCTGTTATTTTATTATCTTCAATACATAAGTTTGCGTTACATTTGGCTTCGCCACTAATATTTTTTATATATACCTGTAACACGTTGAGGTCTTTCTACTTTCAACAAACTTTCAAGCCATGATACCAAAAATAACAGAGAATTACAGAGGACAAAGTGAATACATTTTAACAATTTGTATCATAAATATTATGTAAATTTTTTAAGTGAAAGAGACTTTTTCAGATATCCATGTATTGTGTTTATGTATTTTTATAATAAAGATTAAATTTTTATACATCTGAATAATCTAGGTGAAACCATGGCTTAAAATTACCACCATACCCAAAAGACTTAGGCCACAAACAAGTCCAGTATCATTTTTCTACAAATACAACAAGATATGTATGGGTCATCGTAGCACAGCAACGTAAAGTCTGACAGTAAACTTAAAAATTGCAGATTCCATCCCACTTTCACTTGGGGACAAGCGATTGTTTTTATTTCCTCGCTCCACTAGCAACACAGAGCGAATTAAATTCCACCACTCAATACGCACTTTTGAACACTAAGACGAAGGTGGAATGGATTGTCTTAACACTACGTCGCCTTTTCCTATCGTATTATATGTAGAATAGGCTACGTGGACTATAGATATTAAAATAAACATATCTGTGTCCCTATAGATTCTTCTGTTAAAGATATTATGCTGCCACAAGATCAACACTTGTTTCTTTCACTATATTCTTTTTCTTATTAGACAGATATTATCTCTCTCAGACGAGTTCGTCGTTCTACCCCTAGGATTTCCAGGTTTGACTTATTTTGTATGCAAAAAGTATATCTATTTAGTATACCAATCATGAATGCTAAGATCGTACCAGATGTAAGCTCCTTTTAACGTAGCAGGAGCGTCTAGTACTAAATACACCGGATTAAGGGCTGCTTCGTCAGGTGTAAAATCTCCTTGACCTTCGGTCATATCAGTTTTAATATGACCAGGATTTAAGGTGTTGACACAAATATTTTTTTCATCGAACTTTCTCTGTTGTACAATAGTTAATGCACTTAATGCCACTTTCGACACTCTGTATGCCGCAAGAGTTCCACCATCGGCAATGATCCGACGTAGAAAATGTCTCAAATCTAGACGATTCCAAAAACCAGTCTACGAACTCGTTTATGTCATTCACATTCAGATCACTTTTAGACAGTCTTTTGATCCAATATTGGTTGCGGATGTTGAGAAGGTGTCCGCAGTCGCTGGATATGTTCAGGACGCGGCCGTTGTCTCGCAACAGAGGCAGGATGTAGTAGTGTAAGCTGAGCGGGCCCTTGTAGTTGACGTCGATGACACTCTTGTCCTCGGTGTAACTGTGTCTCACGACGCAGCCCAATATGGCGGCGTTGTTAATGAGGATGTCGAGTCCTCCATGCTGGATCTTGAGGTGGTCCCTGAACCTGATGATGCTCTCCCGGTCGGTGACGTCGAGCTGATGATACTGTGGGTGTAGACCCAGCTCGTTCAGATCTTTAACAGCATCTCTCCCTCTGTGCTCGTTCCGCGACGTCAAATACACAACGCCGTCGTATCTTCTACACAAAGCCTTCACTATAGCAAACCCTAGCCCCCTATTTGCTCCAGTGACGACGGCCACATTATTCGACATGTCCGTCTTTGTAGACGTAATAATAAAAACTGATTAATCTTTTGTCAATTATTATTTCTCCTTGGTTGTTATCAAAAGTAATGATAATGTAAATGTAGAATATGGAAAACATGTTATTGATTACATTAGTGGCTCAATTGTATTAGATATAATGTTTCAAAACACAAATCTATTAAACTACTGCTCAAAATGGCGAGTATTGGCCTGTATTAGTCATTTATAAAGAATGCTCTCCTTGACGCAAGGTACAGGACACAGATATCTCTTATGTATGTCTCATAAGAATAAATATAGCAATAAGAAGAAATATAAGTTTATTATACTTTTGACGACAATATTTCATTATATCTATATCTGATTGTAAACGAGACGATTGTGAGTTCCTATCCCAAAATGAGGATAGGTTTTTTTTTATTTCATCGCTGTATAAAACCTGTAATATCCTTAAAATTATGTAAAACATTTTCTTTTAAAAATTAAGCGGACAGTGGGCATTTAATATATGTAGTATTATAATTAAATAACTTTTATTACTAAGATAACCCTCACAACGTATCTTAGTGGGTGTTATATTATCTAAGTAGTTGCATAACCGATATGGGCTATCTATATTTTTATAAGCGCTTATTTCTAATACATTGCTTAGACAAAAATTATAATTGTTTCTCACCCATAGTTTTACGTAAATAAAGTAAATCTCATAGTCCATGGTCACATTTAAAATTAGTTATACTCGTATATATTTTTAATGTCATCGTAGTGCAGCTGCACAACATCTGTTTACGCTATGTTAACGTTGTGGGTTGGTTATGTGACTTCAATCCTCACTCCCACACATCACACACATCCACAAAAATAGAGACACACACACACACACAAACGCGCACGCAACGAATATACGTAATTTGTTTTTTTAGCCTCACGCTTTTGTCCCGCACATAGGGCAGAGGGAACTGCAGGAACCGTGTAACCTAGTGTTAAGATACTCCGTTGTTTAGTCCCTGCTTTCTCCGTCCCCGCTTTCCGCCTTTTTCTAGGCATTGAGTGGATTGAGTTGAGTGGCGGAACTCAATGCCGCGCTTTGCCGAGTTTTCCAGAGCGAAGAAAATGGAAATAGAAAAATCCATCTTCTCCGAGTCGGAATCGAACCAACAAACATGCTATACATACATGCTTTCAATATATTGATGGGTATTTTGTTAGTATTAGCTGAGTAAAGTGCTTTTTGATTTTTAATGTAACAATGCAATATAGAGATATATTATATAATTATTGTTTAAAAGGCAACGACGCTGATAGTTGAACTGTGTTATAACAGTTTACACTATTACGGTTGCCATCGCTCACCTTTACATTTAGATAGTATGTAAATCACTTTTTTTTTGAATAAATTACTTAAAATTTTTCTCGTCAACTAACTATAAAAATTTGTAAATTCCTGACCGCGATGGCTATAAGAGGCCGACTTCCTTGTCAATATCTCATCTCTATACTATCTTTTTATCTATACAATTTTTTGTCACTTTGTCTTTCCAATCTGGTTTCCATGCTGAGCACAGCACAGTTGCAGCTGTTAATAAAATCTGTGATGACATCATTTATAGTATTGATCAAAAATTATTTGATAGGGTTTGCTCGGAGGACAGTGAATTTCGAGCAGCTTTCGGCTATTCTAGTTCTAGTAGCTAGCTAACTTAAATTGTATTTTTTTGATAAATCAGTAGTTTCCACGTTTTATCCCGCACATGGCAGGGTAAGCAAAGGAACCACCAGGAACCTAGTGACCTAGTGTTAAGACTCTGCTCCCTGCTTTCCACCTTTTTCGAAGCATTGCGTATTGATAAATTTAAACAATTCAAATTTTTCATGGACAAATTATATCGATATCGATTATGACTTATGATATTATGTAAACTGATAGAATCTGATACTAATTAAGTACGGTGGCAGCGGAGGATCCAAAAACAAACAAATTATAAAAAGTATTTATTAAAAAAATTACAATCTAACTTATAACTAATTGACAACTTGCTTGTTCAATGTTAGAAACAAGAGTGTCTTATAATTGAAATTACTTATTAATATATTGTTGAAATTATATTAATAAAAAGAATACATGGAAAATGCCTTTGAGTGTTAAATTACATGCCGCTATTATTCTTAGATCTGATACAATAGTGAACAAGTTATGCGGAGCCTGACTAATTGAAATTATATTAAAAAGAATACATAGAAAATGCCTTTAAGTGTTAAATTACATGCCGCTAAAATTCTCCGATCTAATGTAATATTGAACAAATTATGTGAAGCCTGACTAAGCGATCCCAGGGTAGTGTGGGTACGTAACATACTCACTTGCTCAGTCGTTGATTGTAAACATTAAATATATACCAAAACTGGACAATAAGTGTAATATGAATATTTAAGTTTTTCGTTTACTTTTAAAGAGATAAGTACTATCTTATATTTAAAAAAAAACGCATTAAAGCTATATGAAAAAATGTTCTGGTTTATTTGACACCATCAACAGCTAAGATTATTTACGATTAGTGTCTCAATGTCCCGTATACTTTTTGTAATTGTAAGTTATTGAAAAAATTGAGACGAAAACCGGTATTTGCCAATCTTAAGTAATAGTTGCAATAATGCATATCATATTGACATGTTAGTTGTTCTGATATTCGTATCTTTTCCTGTTAGAATAGTAAGTATATATATATATATATATATATATATATATATATATATATATATATATATATATATATATATATATATATATATATATATATATATATATATATATATATATATATATATATATATATATATATATATATATATATATATATATATATATATATATATATATATATATATATATATATATATATATATATATATATATATATATATATATATATATATATATATATATATATATATATATCCCGTACTTAATAAGATGCTCTGTTTCACATTTCTTGTTTGAATCTTTAGATATGATGTGATTCAATGAGGTGTTTCTATTTCAAACATAAATATTTACCAAAACGTTTTAGATACGAAGCCCCAACAATTAGTAAGGCATCCGTTAACCATGATATACTATCAACTTTAATTAAATAACTTTATTTACAATATATACAAAATTTTATGTTTATTTTATCACAGCTTCTGATAACAACCGAATCTAAGTAAAAAAATAAATTATTCAGTTTGTATTATTCCGTTTGCCAAGACGGACATGTCGAATAATGTGGCCGTCGTCACTGGAGCAAATAGGGGGCTAGGGTTTGCTATAGTGAAGGCTTTGTGTAGAAGATACGACGGCGTTGTGTATTTGACGTCGCGGAACGAGCACAGAGGGAGAGATGCTGTGAAACATCTGAATAAGCTGGGTTTCCACCCGCTTTACCATCAACTCGATGTCACCGATCGGGAGAGCATCATCAGGTTCAGGGACCACCTCAAAAGCCAGCACGGAGGACTCGACATCCTCATCAACAACGCCGCCATACTGGGCTGCGTCGTGAGACACAGTTACACCGAAGACAAGAGTGTCATCGACGTCAACTACAAGGGCCCGCTCAGCTTACACTACTACATCCTGCCTCTGTTGCGAGACAACGGCCGCGTCTTGAACATATCCAGCGAATGCGGACACCTTCTCAACATCCGCAACCGATATTGGATCAAAAGACTGTCTACAAGTGATCTGAATGTGAATGACATAAACGAGTTCGTAGACTGGTTTTTGGAATCGTCTAGATTTGAGACATTTTCCACTTCGGACATCGCCGACGGTGGAACTCTTGCAGCGTACAGAGTGTCGAAAGTGGCATTAAGTGCATTAACTATTGTGCAACAAAGAAAGTTTGAAAATAAAAACGTTTCCGTAAACTGTATACATCCAGGATACGTACAAACAGATATGACAGAAGGTATTGGAGATTTTACTCCTGACGAGGCAGCTCTTAAAATTGCATATTTAGTACTAGACGCACCTCAGACACTAAAAGGAGCGTACATTTGGCATGACCTAAAAGTTCAACACTGGTATACCAAATAGATACGTCAATTGTTCCTCGAAATATATTTAGTTATTAAGAAAAATGTGATATTATATGATTCCTGTATATTGCTTTACAGTAAATTAATTGGTATTTTATAATAAAATTAAATAAGAACATTGAATGTGTTTTATCTAATAATTTATAAATTAAATGCTTGTTATTTTTTTATGTCTTTATCCCACACATGGCAGGGTACGCAGAGGGAACGGCAGAAACAGAACAGGACAGGAACATAGTGTTAAGACACTCCGTTGCTTAATCCCTGCTTTCCGATTCCCCGAATGGAAATCGAACCCACAAACTGTCACTTTAACAGATAGACGCTACACCTTTGCGTTACGACGCCATTTATTATTTTGCCTGTTATTTATTGATTATTATATGTAGTTAAAACATACTAATCTATATTCTAAAATGTTGATTGAAGCCGGCGTGACCTTCAATCGCCAACAACGTTGGAATAATATTTAATGTTCAAACACTATTAAGTATTGAGCCGACTGGTGAAATATTTATAGAACATATAAAAATCAAAATTACATAATTTATATAAGGCTATTTGTACAATTATATACACAAACTAAAAAAATAACATACCTTACCTTAAACAAATCGAATTTCAATATCCTATGACCAATAATTTACGTGCTGCGTTATCAGTCACACAGTACGTTAAAATAGACTTATATAAATATTAGTATGAGATAAAATACTCTATTGGATTACTTATAAAATTATTCTTACCTTAGCTTCAAAGATCACTCAGTTGTCCTTATATCGATATCGATATCGCTATCGATATCGATATCGATCTGTCTGTTGAAACTCTTTTTTCAAAATTACATTGAGGTATCAATATGATTTAAATGTTTAATAAATAGGTTAGCACTTTTTTCATGGGACGGAACAAAACGTAACTAAATGAAATAAATCAAAATAATTATGATCGCTAAATGCAAGAGTGTCTATGTTTCGTTTTTGGCAGATTTCTATTAAAATCGTGGCATAATTTAAAAAAATTAACACGAAGTTAATCAATAATACATATTTTTACGTGACCTTTCTTCAGTATCTTCAATATTTTGATTTCGAAAAAATTTATAAGTGTAAAATAACTTTATGTACAAATTTTAAAAGAATATAACCATAACAAAATAATTGCTTAATATATATCCGAGTAAAGGTTATCTTTTTGATGCCAAATTTATATTCATAAAAGAAATTAAATATACAAACTTAATTATTACACCGCTTTGTTGTTATGTCTTACATCATTTTTTTGGTTACATATACCTATAATATATATATACATATATGAGTGCTTTCTTTTGCTTGCTATTACTCAAGGTATTTGTTGCTAAGGTCTGCCTCCTCACTCCTTTTCTATAAATCATGAGTCATCAAGTCCAAGTCAGAAAATCATACATCATGTGAAACTAAATATGTAAATTGACAGTAAGTTCTTCCCGCTTGCGAATTATAAAGACCCAGTTATAAAATATTTATATATCACAAAGTGTATTTTAATAATTCTTTATCACATAAACTTATCGAATTGTACAAATTATTGAAATATTCTATACAACCGATTTATCTTTTAAAATGTAGTTACAGGTTATGGAACGATAACAGGTACCTTACATACTTTACCTTGTGTTTATATGCCTGAAAATTTTATAAATTATTTTAATAAGAAAACAAAACCTAATAAAGATTATTTATAGGTCTCTTCACAAATCAACGTTTCCCAAGAATGTGAAGTGGTATCATGTCGAAATGAATATAGCATACTTAAGTTAACCAACTAGCAGGTATATAAATTTTACTAAAAATAAGTAAAGTGCTCAAAAATAAAACTTCTAACACCCACAGCCCATAAATCTTATTTACTTACACTAATTACCAGTTGTACGACACTGTCACTGTCCACTGTCTCAAGGCTCTAATCAAGAGTAATAGAAAATTGGAAAGTAGAAAGAGAGTATTTCGTAACTAGTCACAGGATACTCCAACCTTCACTTTTCACCACCAGATTTTGAAACGTATTTAGTAGAGGGGCTTAACTCTAACTTCACACTTTGTCTTATCAAAGCGACGAAGTGAAATTAACTTATTACCAAGGATTTTTTATAGAGCTTAAGCTTCTAAATATTTGTCAATCGTCGACCGAAGGTATTTCTGTCAGACTCAGTTTAACGTAAACAAGCTCTTTGTTGCTTTGGATAAGGCAATGTTCGATCTTTCATTCAATGATCTAAAACTAGTAGATAAGTAAGTCAACGTCAAGATTCCAAATACAAATTACACAAGCTTGAACGCTCTTATCAAATTATATAGAAACCAGCATAACTACGTTGTAACTGAGTCACTACCTTATAATCTAAATTAAATAATTATATTTAAAAATATATAAATAATAAATATTTATTTATTTTGAAACTATACTTAACTACGTAAGCTGATTAGAATGCACTATCACGAATGAATAGAAACAACTCAAATATAAACCTGTTTTCAAATTGCCGCATTTGGAACTACTCATTAGGTCAAGTGGTTCAAGGTAAATTATGGATGCATATAAGTATGTTGACAGAACTAATAGAACATCGCTTAGAGTTATGACAAATTCATTTGCATTTAAAGTGAAAAAAGATATATATATATATATATATATATATATATATATATATATATATATATATATATATATATATATATATATATATATATATATATATATATATATATATATATATATATATATATATATATATATATATATATATATATATATATATATATATATATATATATATATATATATATATATATATATATATATATATATATATATATATATATATATATATATATATATATATATATATATATATATATATATATATATATATATATATATATATATATATATATATATATATATATATATATATATATATATATATATATATATATATATATATTCCTCCGAGTTCTTCCTAGCATTTAACGAAGATATTTTTTTCGACATGTAAACACATATCAATAATATTATCTTAAAATCAGTAAAAGATTGTGTAATTTTATCATATAAGGTTATCATGAAACGTACATTAAATAATTTAAAATGATCATTACTTATCAGTAAAATTACAACGTTTTGTAAGAACAGACATGTCATGTGTAGCTGTAGTTACCGGTGCAAGTAAAGGGATCGGTTTCGCGTTGGTAAAAGCTCTATGTAAGAGATTCAATGGCATCATTTACCTGACATCAAGAGATGAAAAACGCGGGAGGAATGCTGTGCAAGAACTTAATAAACTTGGATTGTTTCCTGAATATCATCAGCTTGACGTTACAGATAGAGAGAGCATAATCAAGTTGAGAGATCATCTGTTAAAAGAACATGGAGGATTAGACATTCTTGTCAATAATGCAGCAATGATCCATGATTTTAATGGAGCCACAAATGTCGTTGAGGAGAACAAAATGATCATAGAAACTAATTACTATAGTCTTCTAAGTATGCGAGAATTGATAGTTCCCTACATAAGATATAACGGGCGCATACTAAATATGTCCAGTGATTGTGGACATATTTCTAACGTTACAAACAAATATTGGGCAAATAGATTAATCAGTCAAAAGTTAACGATTGACGATATAAATGAATTTGTTAATTGGTTTCTTGAATCTTCTGCAAAAGGCAAAATTAGTTCAGATGATATTTATGAAGCTGAATACGTCGCCGCTTATAAAGTTTCTAAAGTGGCTTTAAGTGCTCTAACAATAGTTCAACAAAGAGAACTGCAGTTAAATAATATTATAGTAAATTGTGTACATCCAGGTTTTGTGCAAACTGACATGACGTTGGGTGTTGGAACGCTGACGCCTGATGAGGCTACCGATACCCTCATTTATTTATTGTTCGAAGCGCCTTCTTCAATCCGAGGTGCATTTGTTTGGAGTGATAGAACAGTTGTTAATTGGAGTGATTATAATGCGTTAAGTTAATAAGACATTAACCTTAGATAAGTATTGTAATTTGGTAGCTTTTAGATTAAAGACTTTATAATAATTCTTTGGATAAACTTAAAATATAATATAAATTAATCATTTGTTTTTTTTTACTAAATATTTATACATGATTACACAATAAATGTAGAAGATAAAAATATAAGATAAAATAAAAGTGAAAATGCTTCTTATTAATGTAAAATATATAACTAAAGAGAAGAGAATGTAAAAAAAATCTTCAGTCACGTATTTCATTTATAAAAGTATTTTTTTTTATTTTATCACAAATAAAATATCCAGGATGAACAAAGAATCTGCTGAATGAATGAAATAACTTCAAATAATTCACATCTAATATTAATATTAATTCACCTGAGAGCGGTTATTATTTAAACGTCAGAAGCGCACTATCCAGTCTTCATCCTTTCTACAAATACCCATTGTTCTCAGATCTTCTCGTAGCTACAGCTATATTTATTTTCGCTGACTGAATGAATTAGATTAATTTAAATAAAAAAGAATCATCTGTCATAAATATTGGTATATAAATAGGCAATTATAAATAAACTATTTACTCATGAAGGACCAAATTGTAGTATGATCATAAGTCGTTCTAGATCTGACAAGCGTTTATCTGTATACGTTTTGTGGGTTCGATACCCACTTGTGGAGAAGAGATTCTTCGATATCCATTTTCTTCTCTCTGGTAAGTAGGCAAAGCGCGGCGTTGAGTTCCGCCATTCAACACGCAATTCCTCAAAACGCGGAAAGTGGGGGACAGAGTGTCTTACCATATTTCACGGTTTTCACTTTCCAAGTTTCCACGGTTTCTGCGGTTCCCTCTGCTTACCCAGCATTGTGTAGGATGATAAATATTATAATTAAAAATAATAATAATAGAAAAAGGGTCACATTAGATTTTCTAACGATAGGTACAGACTGTGTCTGTCTGTGGCAAATAATTATCAAGGGTGGCCTTCTCAGTGCAATGAGAGCACTATAAATTCCATTAACTGATTGTTTATTCCATTCTTGCTGTATTAAAACGTATGCGCCGTTTATTTATATTAGCACGTCATCACTCAAATTTTAAAACATGTACATGTACAAGAACAAGGTAGACATTAATAGAAGTATATCTTTAAATTAATGTATTTAAAATTTTAATTTATATACAAAATTACTATAGTTAAAAGGTTTCTGTTTTCAGAAATACCTACCTTCTATATTCCAATTTCAGGAAAAAATAAAACAAGAAAAAATTGATAAAATGAATAAAATACGTACTAGCGCGGATCCATCCCACAAAGGTTTATATGGCTCGAGCTCTTTCGCTAATAAAATAGTTCTGTGAGTGACGACCAATTTCGTATATTTTGTAAGTGAAAATATATATCGGAGCTTGCTAAAAATACGTTGGTGTCACAAAAAGTGTGGAACTGAAATATTTTAATTACACTCTGCTTCACTGTGAGTGTATGTTCAATATACTGTATATATCGTATTAAGAGGATACACGACGCTCATAGTAAAGCCACCACGATGACTTCAAATCTAAAGAATGTTAAGAAAAGTAGAAAATATAATTTATGAATATTGAGTATAGAAAAAAATATTTAAAATATATACAAATACTGTCAAAACAACACTTTAAATAAAAAAACACACTTTTATAATAACATAATATCACCACACAATAAACATATATAACATACAATATATATACATACATACACAATATAAACAAACATCATACACGTTACACACAACATTCACATTTTCCATACAATGGCTAAAAGCTCCTCTACCAGCTGCATGACTCTTACCGCATCGCTATAAAGGGCAAGTCGATGCAAGATGCTGAAATTCAAAATAGATTTTTCAATAGTGAATATATTTCAGCGTATTATACAGGCCCGGGTACGCGCCAGGTGGGAATGTGTTGCACATTTCGAGGCGTACTTCCAATGTTTTACATGTAATATGCGGCGTGTCAAATGGAAATTGAAAAAGAGCGAGGATTTTGCTAAAACTGAGCTTTGACGTTGTTCGATGTTATTAAATATTAGTTTTATTTGCTATTAATGCATGAGTTAAAAATTTTATGTGCTTTTAATGATTTATAATGGAGGTCTTTGATTATAAAATTATTAATGCGACATATTCCAAGTACCCGAAGTAAGTCTGACAGCAGGTACAGTGGATCAAGTTTAAAAATAAATGTGTAATATAGTCCATAATAACCTTTTCTGTAAATTTACTGTCCACCTCATTTAGAAAACCTGAAATCGAAAAAAAATTTTTAAATTACAATATTACTATTTATTTGATTTTAGTAAATATAAAACTGCTATGTTTGTTTTATCTTCACACTTTATCCCACACATAGCAGGGTAGGCAGAGAGAATCGCAAGAACCGAACAGGAACAGGACCTAGTGTTGAGGAACTCAACGCCGCGTTTACCTCCTGTCTTAAAATATCAACAATATTGTGCTAAAATAACTTATATTAGGTATAACAATCTTTAATTTACTTACATTGTTTACTTCAACATTGTATTTTGTGCTCTCCAGCTAGTAACTATAGTTGTAGAAGCCAAAGTAATCTAAAAAGATCTTCGATTTATATTAGTGTTTCTTTTTAAAGAAGCTTTTGATAGTTGAATGGAACTTCTTTCAGTGGTTATTCTTTTATAAATTATAGTGTCATTCTTTTCAATCTTCAATTTTTTCTGTCAATCTGTCAATCTTTTCAGCATAACTATAAAATTCTGTCCATAACAGATAGATATAAATATAAAAAGGCACGAATTTACCTCAGGGTAGCCGCGAACACTCGTGACTACGAATATTCAATGTTATTTCATATTATGAGGGTAGTATAAGGTTCGTCTTACTACATAAGAAAAAATAAGCCCGACATTAAGTTAATAATCGAAATTAATCAATATCAAGTACTTGTGGAGGAAGGACTTCAAGGAGCAGTCGAGAAGTGACGACTTCGAGTTAGTGTTTTCAGTCAGTGGATGTTTATGGTATTGTGTGACCAATGAGTCATAAGCAGGACGTCACGACTCAGTTACCCAGTGTATCTATTAATTGATATATATATTTATTTATTTATAACTTTTTCACTTAGAATCAATAAAATGATCACATGTGTACGTCAGATAGAGCGAACGGAGATGTGTCAGAGGAGCCCCATTTGATAATAAATAAAGGAGCCCCTCTGAAACCTACACACTCCACGACTTTAGGGTTCCAAGCGCGGCCTGGTGAGAAGAGCCCACAACAAACTCAACGAGTTTTCCCTAAACCTATTGTGATCACTTCACAAATGCCATTCTAACTTATGAGCAATTCATTAATTCCATGCCGTTTTATCATTTTATATGTAATCCTTTAAATTATATAATAGGATTTATAATAGGATTTACTAATTAATTGCCGTTTAATAAAGATTTTAAAATTTATTTAACGAGAGATCAAATATTTTCGTGATTTTTAAAGTGAAAGTGAGAGATCAAATACTTCCTTCGGCAGTTTATTGTAGAAACAGACACAATTAAATGGGAAGGAGTTACCTGTTTTCTGGAGCCTAGTGGTGCGCATAACAAGTTTATACTTATTTCTCGTATTAACATTGTGAACATCACAATTTATTCTAATTTATCAATATTTTTATGATACTTAATGCATGTCATTAAGTTTTCGAATATATATTGACTGTGAAGAGTTATAATTTTTATATCTTTAAATTTATCCCTAAGAGAATGTCTGGGCCACATATTATAGATTGATAGATATTTCAATATGTAGATAACATCAATTAAATCAGTTGATGTTATCTAAAATTATATTAAATCAATATATTCGTCCAAAACCAGTAATCACATATTCATAAGTAACATTACACTAGCTCCGATACTTATAGATTTTCTCCCTGAAGATTAAAATTTATAGTATTTACAAATAGGGCAGAATTGTGCAAAGAACAGTGTTTTCTTTAACAACTTAATTTCGGCGTCTTGTAACAGTCGGATTTAGACTTAACGCGTTGAGTACAACTCCTTTAAGCAAGCGATATCACTTGAGAAGTTGTGCTTTTAAGCTGGCTTACTACGAATGATTGTAGTTCTCTTATAATGAAGAAGATGAATAAATTCAGGTTAATAAATTTTATTAATCACAATGGCCTCGTGCAGCTGTAAAATGTGTGGTTTTAAACTAGATATTAGAGGTTTCGTTGCTAGATATTTTTTTTAAACAAAAGCGCTTCCTTAATGGGTTCTTCTGAAATGTTCAAATACTCCAATTTCCTTAACAATAATATACGAAAATTAAAAAAAATAGTTAAAAAAATTTCTATATAGTAAATTTATTAATTATGCATATTTAAATAGTAACACTTACTTTTTAGTTGTTTTATATCAAAACAAAACAAAGTAAATAGAATTCCATCGAAATCAGTTCTATATAAATAACACCACATACCTGTCGTAATACAGCAAATTGTAACTTTTATTATTGAAACAGGATTTTTCAAAGCTTACAGAAGCTTTTCAGCTTCTAAAAATGTCTTAATACGTACGAGGTTTCCAAAGCTGGCTGTATGCCAACGAAACTCAATAGACAGTTTAAGCTCGGAGCGGAGCTTTATGCCATTACAATTGGCATAATTATCGTTAAAAAGAAAATGCGCAGCACCGATGGATTGTAGTCTCATCTTTTTGAGCTTTTTATGGTTTTAGTTTATATTTGTTTGTTTCTAAGGAAATTTAAGCTCTTGTTATTATGGGCTTTATGAAGGAATATCTGTGATATTATAAAGGCATTGCTTCGATAAGACTGCAAGTGAGGAGAGTAAATCAAATGATTCGTTATTTGTGAGCTTAAATGCTATATAAATAATAATATAGAAAGATCAAATGTGCAGTTAATTTCGACCATGTGCTTAGAAATTGAGTGATAAAAGGAATGTATTTTAAAAATATTTCACTCAAACTATTACAAGAGAAATTTAAAATTTTAAAATTGAATTTTGCTAACATTACAGTATTATACACGTACATTAAAGTGACGATTATTCCCAGACTCAGAGACTCGTCGCTGTTTAGACAAAATTTTGCATTGTAAAGCTCATATCAATTTACATTCTATCAATTTATACTCTCAGACACTGGCTACAAGGAAAAATTTGTGTCGTCGGCTCCGAAGAGACGAGCATATCTGTTGATACAATTTATTTCAGTAGTAGCAATATCAAGTATCGCGTGAATTCTATTTTATTAACTAACTCTTTTCTTTTTTCTTTTCTTATTAAATTAGTTAAGTTAATAATAAATAAGTTAAAATTATTAAGTTTCACATTTTTACTAACATTTTCTGCCATACAAGTCGCAGGCCAATAGTCAGTACCAATTTTACGTAAGAAAAGTGAATTATTCGCACCTTCAAAGCTATTTTAACATCTTTTTTCTCTAATTGACGATAAACGCTTTGAATTTCAAGCGTAATGAATGAGGGCCGTGACCTGGAACTCAGAATGATCATATTCTTCGCAGGCAGTATTGAGATCGCTAAAATTAAAATAATCTGTTGTTTGGTTCTATTTTTAGAACATTCCACGATATATTTTACAAAGAAAATGAAGAAATATTTGTAATTAAATTAAATCAATCCGTCGTCTTTATCTATTTTAAAGATATTAAATCTAACGTTAAGTTACGTGCACCCTTTCTACTAATGACAGTTATCTGTAATCCAGATGAGATAGTAACTTACAGAGAAGTACTAAAACTACAGCAAATATTTATTAAAAAAGTAAAAAGAAATGAAAGTGGGTAATATAATTAGCGTATGAAATATATTTTAATCGAGTTTTGTAATGAAAACAGTTAAAAAAGGACTTATACATGAGTTGATATAGAAAATGTATGTTCAACAAGCAAAAGCAAACAATATAAACAGCATTAAAGCTATAAATATGAACATATAAGATAAAGATATCTTATAGTTTAGATATACTTCTGCCAAAGAGTGCTACTTGCAACCTGATTTAGTCCTAAAATATTATAGAACCTCATTTAGTATCCCTTTTACTTGTAAGTTTCCTTCACATTACACATTTCATGGTACGTAAGTTGTTTATTATAAGTCAAATTTGAAGCTCATCCAAAACACTAAATAGCTTAAAATGAAGCTTAGAGCTTAAAGTTTGTTATTTATAAACTTTATTTCTATAGTTGAAATGGTTCATTTTAAGATCAGTCAGTTATAAAAAATTTAGAACTTTCTAAGCATTGCTTCAGCCACATGTTACTTAGTAAATACGTAATGTAAAGGAGTCTAAACTTTGAGGTAAATTTGACAGTTAAAATTGTAAAATAAAACGTTAAAGTCACCATTTCCCTCTCTATGAAATAAAAAAAACTAAAAATTTTAACCAATAAAAATATAAAATTAAACAAAAAAAGCTCTCAATCAACATTTAATGTTCATATTTTTTACTTTAGAAGTTACAAAGTCGTTCTGTACACAAAGTATGAGAACGATCTCCTGACGACAGATTTTTTTTTTATTTTTTTTTTCATACTTTTATTAATCCATAATATAAACTCGTTACAGTTTCTCGTTACGCGTTTAGGCGTTTTTTTATAATATCTCAGTCGTTTTCAAAGAAATAATTGTGTCGCTTCTAATTACCTACCTATTGTTACCAAAGAAAAGTATATAAAATCTAAATTTATTATCAAATTATAGATTCATATGAAATTGTCTTGATTCAGTTTAGAAATGTCAGTTATCGAGAAGTTGACTAGAGCGACACAGCATCTTACTGTAAACGCGTCAGTTGTCGCGTCGTCATTTCGTTTTTGTCGTTCTGGTGACAAATACAAAGCGCGAGGTTGAGTCCCGCCACCTGATTAAATATGATAAATAATGCGCGTAATAAATGCACAATATCTAGAACTGTAAGCAACGAAGTGTTTTGACATTAGGTTCCCTTTACGTACCTCGCTATGCGGGATACCGTGTGACACTGCAACAAAATCAATCTCTATTCAGTAAAGTATTATATTAGGTTCCACATCGCAACGACCTCTAAAATTAAAGAAAAATGAAAAACTGAGCGTCTTATTTAATGACTTAAGGCGCTTCACATTACACGTCAATTTAAATTCCACTGCGTTAAAATTAAAGAACCAAAACAGGAAGTTGTACTTGAAATGATTTTAAACAACAGCTCCACGCTTTGTCTCTCGTCTTAATTCCACGTGAATAATTTCAGATCAAAATCTTATTATATCAGAGTCACTACACCAAGTATTATAATAAAGATATATTATAGTATAATAGGTCTCTTACTGAATGCCCATTGTTCTACAAATGAAGAATGGCACAAAGGCCCGTCACGGCCACCCGTAATACGATCGACGTTATTGAATTTGTATAATAATTGAATTTATGTTACATCGTGGCGCAGTGAGAGCCTCTGAGTGCTGTAACTGTAAACATGTTCGTATGTTTCATTTCCGTATGGGGGCTTATTATGTTTATACTTGGTCTGGTAAGAGCAAAAACACCTAAAATTTGGATGACCTGTGTAAGACTGTCATATGAAGGCAGAGCTTTTTAATACTTGGTCATTTTGTTCACACTAATAAGAAAAAATATAAATAAAAAAGGAAAATGTTACTTTTTGTTTCTTTGTTTTAACTTCACGCTTTATCCCGCATACGGCAGGGTAGGCAGAGGGAACTACAGGGACTGTGGGAACCTAGTGTTAAGACACTCCGTTGCTTAGTCCCTGCTTTCTCCGTCCCCGCTTTTTTATTGCTGAAATTATAATATCAAATATACAAGAGAAGAGAGTATGATGTTAAAAAAAAAAAACAAAGATTAAATATTTATTAAGTAATAATTTATATATATTTATATATTTTAGCTTCACGCTTTATCCCGTACATGGTAGGGTAGGCAGAGAGAACTGCAGGAATCATACGAACCTAATGTTAAGACACTCCGTTGTTTTAGTTTCTGCTTTCTCCGTCCCCACTTTTCCAGGCATTGCTTGCGCCGATTTTCTAGGCATTGCGTGCTGATTGGCGGAACTCAACGCCGGACTTTGCCTAGTTTCCAGGTCGAAGAACGTGGAAATAGAAAAAATCATCTTCGTCGTGGGAATCGAACCCACAAACTTCTAAAAAAATTATTTTATATTCAAGGTAGGTAATTTTTCTGATAGTTCTTTGTGAACCAAATAGTGATTTGTATAGTACCCCGCATAAAGAAGAGTAGGTCATTAGTGTCACAACACTCTATTTTCACTTTCAGATTATACTCGTAGACAACTTTCACAGAATAAACGAAAATCACGTTTAAAAAATGAAATGTTTTTTTACATAAAATTATTTGACTTTGTCTTTAAAGCTCCTCAGTTGTGTTTAAACCGATAACGACAACACTCTACTCTGATGCTTTTACACTCCACAGTCTTTTACTCTATATAAAGCGTAGAGTTTATCTCTGTATATATTTATGTATGTTTGTATTGCTTCACTCTTTATCCCGCACAAAGTAGGAAAGGCAGAAGAAATCGTAGAAACCGTGGAAACCTAGTGTTAAGACACTACGTTCCATTCATTCCACCTTTTCGACACATTGCCTGTTGAATGGCGGAACTCACTCACTGGCGCTTTGCCTAATAAATACTTTCTCCAAGCAACTTTATTTAAAATTCTCTAAGAATAAATTGTCATATCCAAATCGCATCGCGTCAGCAAAATAAAACTTGAACTAAATATGAACCAACCTACATTTGTATTTACTCTAATAGAGCTATTTACAATACGCGCGCAATCAAACTATCGAGCTCGTGCTGACGTTTTGTTGAGAGTTCACTAGTTTAACCTCTCTTAGCAGAATATTATATGACAAAATATATTCAATCAAATTTATATCTTATTGTTAAACGTATAAAGGTTAATTTTGATTTCTCTCATTTGCACATAGAATTCAATGTCATTGCTAGAACTGTACACGTAAAAGATCCGGATGCAGAACTAAAGACAAATTGTTTTAAGCTTTTAGGTAATTTCTAAACAGCAAATATTTTTGTAATTTGGTAAATATTAGAAATTAGATAAGGATAATGTTATAGTTTTGTCTGTATTATGAAAAACATAGGCAAGTCTAGACTAAAAAACGATTAATGGTTCTTTATTTAGGCCATTTCTAAGTTAATCAAAATATATTACAAAAAATATACCAATATAGCTATTGATGTCATCGCATGTTATAGTCACGTACATAGTGACCGTGATTCGAGTCCCACTAGGAGACGTAATGTAATGACTTGTGGAATGTAAGTGAAAAACGGAATGTTTTAACACTAGCTTCCCTCTACTTATCTTGCCCTGCACTTTTTTTTATTTTTTTTTTTATGGAAGGACAAGGAAAACGAGCGGTCAGGTCACCTGATGGTAAGTGATCACCGACACCCACGGCTCTATGTAACAGCAGAGGTGTTACAAGAGCGTTGCCGGCCTTTAAGGTGGACGTAGAAGCGCTTTTACAAGGTACAAAAGGCACTGTACAGAATGAATATAAAAAAAAACTATAGAAATAAATTTGAAATATAAATAAACAAACTTTAGATCGATACTAATAATTACAAAAAAAATACATTTTTAATCCTTAAACATAAAATACTTAAATATTTATATATATGTACATAAGTTAAGCTTAATGAGCTTTAGAGCTAGGCCATAACTAAAAACGTCTAATAGTTAGAACTATTCATATTTAAATTTAAATGATATCAATTAAAGGAATTTTCGGTCACAGCGATATAATCTACCGTATGCAATGGTGGCATGTAATTAAATTACAGGGTAGTATTTATGTCTAAGCCTGGAGTAGACGTTAAAGTTTTTGAGGAGTAGATAGTAAGGGTTAATTGACTTACACGAATATTAGTGATTCAAAGTTTAGTGATTTTTTAGTGAATATAAAAAACTACAATTTTTTTTTCTTATTTTTCTAGCCTCTTTCCCTAATTACTGTTTCGTTCTAGTCTAACTCCATTTTGCTGTTTCTGCCTTTTAAGATGCATTTTAACTACAGCATGTTATCTGATAGAACTCAACTTCGCACTTTGTTCTATAAGATCAGCAATAGAAAATTCCATTCCAATCTTAAACTTTGTCGTTTTAAAACAGCTTAAAAGATGCAAAATGACTAACATATCCATTTTACGAAGCTTATAAATAAGTAACGCTTGCATCGTGCTTTTATCCCGTTTTAAAAGCATATACAATATCAGTGCGTTCACTACACTGATGTAGAGCTATTGGAGGCTATGTAAAGCGATGCTTTTGAATATAGTCCTTTGGGCAGGAATTTGGCCTTGAACTCAATTTAGATTGTGCTGGATTCAAAATAGATTGATATAACAGTAGATTTGCTACTGTACTATCAATTTATTGCTGTTCTGTCAGCTGATATTGTAAAATCAATTTATACTTGAGAAAAAAATAAATTAAATTCAATTTCATATTACGGCATCTAAAATCAATATTTCTGTTCTTCGCGTTTTAGAGAATCGAACAGAAATATTGATGACATTTAGCCATTTTTATAAGACATATAGTGATCTTGGTATATATATTTTATCTTTGTCTTTGACATTCAGTGGAAATAGCTCTTATTATGCTTTAAGCTTCGTCAGCTCTGACCTTTACTGTGTTTTTGAAAGAAGCATAACTAGTTCATTGTTTTATGTATTCATTACTGAGATGGTATATATATTTATATGACATAGAATCAATTTTCAATGCAATTATTAGCTATTTAAAATGTGCCTAGATAATCTACAGATAGAGATTTACTAGCAGGCCCAAGTGACATTGTCCTGCCCAAAAAGTATATTAGATATCAAATTTTAATTCAAATCATTTCACTAGGAATAGCTTAGGAGGAACACATAAAAGTTTAAACATATTTGCATAAGATTAGCATGCTTAGTCTTCCTTGTAAATAAACGTGAATATTCTCTTTTATACTCATATATTACTCAAGCTTTACGGGCAAAATTTTAATGATTGCAAAACATAATATTTTATATGTAGAAATAATATTTAAAAGGTGGTTAGAAAATGTACGCTAGAATAATATCGTATATACGATTATGAAGAAATTTTAATTTGATCTCACACCGCGTTACCATCTCATTTACAGGCTGGAAGCTGGAATGTACCGAAATAACGACCCAAAACAAACCTTTTCACCTTGTAATAAGGAACACGAAAAACAGATTAAATAAAAGAGCCTTAAAATGAAACAGGGGTACATTATTATATAAGTAGGGCGTTTAAATGTTATTATAACTCATAAAGATAGACAAAATTTTGACTTTATTGTTCATAGTGTATTGTAAGTTTAAGATGCAGGCAAAGTTCTTTGGAATTCAGACTTTTGTTATCAAATAATGATAATAATGAAAGTTTTTTATTTGTTGGAAGGAACCACAGAAAACATGGAAACCTAGTGTTAAGACGCTCCTTTCTGTGATTTTTTTGTCTTATTTCTAATCAATTGTCGTTATGTGATGATTACATACATACAAAGCTTCATGCTCTATCCCTAGCGGTACCCCGCTATAGAGCGTGAAGCTTTGTATGTCAGAGAGAACGGAGCGCCAAACGCTGCGGTCCCTACGTACCTCTTTCGCCTTCGTCAACTGTCATTAACCTCTTCATACATGCTCTCCATGGAGTCCTCATGCTTTTTACGTAACCTTCCTCCAGTATCCTCGATACTGTGTTTTCGAAAGTCAACCGAGGTCTCCCCTTACCTCTCTTACCACTCACTTTTGCGTCACTCATTCTTTCGACATGCCCAAACCATCTGAGGACGTTCTTCTACATTCTTACTGTGACATCCTCTCCATCTCTTTGTTGTGGATTCGGTCGCCTAAGCTGACTCCGCATATCCTTCGAAGACATCGCATTCTATTTACTTTCCTTTCATTCTTCTTCTGCAATACCCACGTTTCACTGCCATATAACAGCGTTGAAACCAGAACTGCATTGTGTACGGCCAAACGTGCAGCGACGCTGACGTTCTGCCGTCTCAACAACGCAGCTAAGTCACCGTTCATTCTGTTACCGGGAGCAACACGTCTTTCCACATCCATTTCGTATCTACCATCTCTACTTAACATACTACCCTTTACCCTACTACTTCATTCACTTGCTCTAATATAAGTGATGATTATTTTTTATATTATATTTATATATTTACTGTAAAGATATATGTAGCTGAGTTGTGAAAAACCACCAATAACTTTGGGAAGATAAATAATTAATTTTTTATTTGAAAAAGCCTGACGTATTTGAGGATTTTATGTTATGCAAGAGTTAGTCGCAAGTGAGGTTAACATTATAGATGATAGTGGATGAATGTCATGCTAGTAACATGATGATGAGGGATCTCGGGATAAATCGTTAATTTTTCGTATACACTTTTAAACAATAATATACATTATTAGTAGATAACACTAAAATTTTAAATATTTATTTGGCGAGGG
The DNA here is from genome assembly GCA_037178615.1 of Dione vanillae. NCBI lineage: Eukaryota > Metazoa > Arthropoda > Insecta > Lepidoptera > Nymphalidae > Dione > Dione vanillae. Next base: position 291,021 of record JAZFAU010000221.1, on the reverse strand, counting down.
TGGATTTTTCAATTTCATTTTATACGCTCTGGCAATTGGCCAAATTATGGCGTTGAGTTCCGCCACTCAACACGCAATGCCTCGAAAAAAAAACAGAAAGCAGGGAACGAAATATCTAAACACTAGGTTTCCACGGTTTCTGTGGATCTAAAAAAATAAAACATTCTACCTAGTACGATTCACATCAATATTGACCTTATATATTCATGCAAATGTAAATATGATATGACAGTCAAAGCTATAAGCATGTTTAGGATTAAAACAAATCACGCCTTGACTCAAACTGCGGTAGATACCGGTAATTAAGTCACGTATGTGCTTTAAAATGTCAGAGCAAATGTACACTGAACATGTTGCTGTAACCCTTTGATATGTGAATCTAATTATAAATGTAATGAAATATCTTAGTGCAATGATAACGATGAAGTGAAGTCCAAGGTTGCAGATTCGATTTCTACTAAAGGAACAACTGTACATACATATGTATATTTAAAAAAAATTCCAATGTCATGAGAGAATGAACTCTACAAGTAGGACATCCCTCTAGAGTAAAAGAGAACAGAGATCCTCGTCAACTACCCTGCTGCATATCAACCTAAATATTATATAATTGAAGAGTTAATAAATTATTTACTGCGTATTATTATTGTTTTTTTGTATTGTTGTACATGTACTAGTGGGTCGAAGGATGAATGATTTAGTCTAAGTAAATTCAATTATAAAAAATATTCTTATTAATTTTTTTTTATCAAACATCAACTTGCCTACTTTTCATAAGTTACTACTACTTTTCAGGGTGACGCTAAAAACAATTTTCTAATATAACCATAAAATTATGCAAATGATCACGTCCCGGAACATCAACATAGCAGTGTTCAAACCACTCGTCTCTATCTCATCGCGTTTCATCTCATCTATTGAGATCGTGCAGAGATTTAAATGCAAACAGCTTTCTTAAATAACATTTTAAAGGCGCTCTTATATTGTTACGCGAGGGTTACGAAAACATTCCGGCATAATTATAGTCGTCTGTTCTTTTCTTTTGTTACATTTGTACCCTATTTTAAGAATTTCAGTGACTTCTAGTATTTCGTTCGTATTTTTTAAACTTCATGCTCTAATGTACCTCTTTCGCCTCGTACACTGTCATAAGTTATATTAATGCTAGTAAATCATTTGATTTATAAGTATAATTGTAAAATTCATTATAAAAGCATATTTCTGTGATTTGATCCAGTCCATTACATAAACTAACAATGTAATTAATAAACTTAATTATAAGCTATAAAACAAATAATAACCAAAAGATGAGGCCATCGTGACATAGTGGGTGAATAGGAGAAATTTTTAGACAAAACATATGATAAGAAATAAAAATTGTGCACATAAATTTACTTTCCCAGAAAGGAAATCTAACTCTTTTACTTAGTTCTAAACTACGTGAAAGCTCTCTCACAGGTTCATTCATTATTCACTGAACGTCTTACAATGAATGTCTAATGTGCTTTATTTCGTCCTTTGTCTCGATAATTAGCTACAATTTATGGTTTGGATAATCTTATAGAAATCTTTGGAGTCTAGACGTTTTAACTTTAGTTCTAGAACTTTTAAAGCTACAGCTATTTAGCTTAAATTATCATTAAAATACTCAAACATTCTGTTCAAGCACTTTATTATAAAGTATATTCGTACTGTTATAGTTTGTAAGAAACCTTCTACTATGAAGACTTTCCTTACATCCGCATGTATATATATGATGTATATGAATCGTACTTGGTAGAGTGTTTTAATTTTTTTTGTGTCTTCACGTTCGATTCTGTACGTAGCAGGCATACGGTCCACATAAACCGTGGAAACCTAGTGTTTGGAGATTCCATTCCCTGCTTTCTGCTTTTTTTTTCGAGGCACTGCGTGTTGAGTGGCGGAACTTAACGCCATAATTTGGCCAATTGCCAGAGCGTATAAAATGGAAATGAAAAATCCACCTTCGCCAAGTAAATATTTAGAATTTTAGTGTTATCTACTAATAATGTATATTATTATTTAAAAGTGTATACGAAAAATTAACGATTTATCCCGAGATCCCTAATCATCATGTTAATAGCATGATTTTCTTCCACTATCATCTATAATATTAACCTCACTTGCGGCTAACTCTTGCATAATATCTTCAAATACGTCAGGCATTTCCAAATAAAAAAACTCTAATTATTTTTCTTCCCAAAGTTATTGATGATTTGTCACAACTCGACTACATATACCATTACAGTAAATATGTAACTATAATATAAAAAATATTCATCACACCACGACATTTGATTAGTATTATTATTAAACAGCTGTTAACGAAACCTTCTTGGATCCCCTCTTTAAAGTGATGGTTACAAAATTTTTTCTTACCCTCAAGCTGTTTGAGTTCATTTAGGTTGATTTGATAGCCTCTGGTATAAATGCGGAGTTTCTGGGTTCAATACACACTCGATAGGGAAAATAAAAAAAACATAAGCCAATACATTACACTTCACTGTATTCTCATACGGAATATATAATTGCAAATATTTTTTATATATCTTCACACTTTATTCTGCTTACGACAGGGTAAGTAGTGTCAAAACACTCTTCTCTTAATTATTTACGCGTGTTTAATTTAAAAAACGGAGCGTCTTAACACTAGGTTCCCATGTTTTCTGTGGTTCCTACTACCTACTTTATATTTCTATCTATATTATAATTCAACCGAACTCTTCCAACAAATAAAAAACTTTCATTATTATGATTATTTAATTTTGTCCTGACAAAAGTCTGAATTCCCATGAATGCCTGCATCTTAAACTTACAACACACTATGATCAATAAAGTCAAAATTTTGTCTAACTTTATGATTTATAATAACATTTAAACTCCCTACTTATATAATAATGTACCCCAGTTTCATTTTAAGGCTCTTTTATTTAATCTGTTTCTCGTGTTCCTTAATACAAAGTGAAAAGGTTTATTTTGGGTCGTTATTTCGGTACATTCCAGCTTCCAGCCTGTAGATGAGATGGTAACGCGGTGTGAGATCAATTTAAAATTTCTTTATAATCGTAAATACGATATTATTCTAGCGTACATTTTCTAACCCCTTTAAAATATTATTACTACATATAAAATATTATGTTTTGCGACCATTAAAATTTTGTTCGTAAAGCTTGAGTATTTATAAATATTTACATTTATTTACAAGGGAGACCATCCTCCTAAACTGTTCCTATTGAAATGATTGAAATCTGAATAGTTTAAAAATACAAATTGTTCCAGTATAGGCGCTGTAATCAATATATACACTCTTATACAACTCCTACATCCAAAGGTTGCCTGGAAGAGATCGCATTAAGCGATAAGGTCGCCTTGTTGTGATTGTGTTCCCTACATAAGATGTAACGGGCGCATACTAAATATATCGAGCGACTGTGGACATCTTTCTAATATTAGAAACAAATATTGGATTAATAGATAAACTAGTCCAAAGTTAACAATTGACGATATAAATGAATATATTAATTGGTTTCATGAATCTTCTGCAAAAGACAAAATTAGTTCAGAAGATATTTATGAAGCTGATTACGTCGCCACTTATAAAGTTTCCAAAGTGGCTTTAAGTGCTCTAACAATAGTTCGACAAAGAGAACTGCAGTTAAATAATATTATAGTAAATTGTGTACATCCAGGTTTTGTGCAAACTGACATGACGTTGGGTGCTGGAACGCTGACGCCTGATGAGGCTGAGGGAAAGGTAAATTTCTTTGAAATTTACTCACAAGCCAAATATCCAGAATGAACAAAGATTCTGCTTAATGAATGAAATAACTTCAAAAAAATTCACACCTAATATTAGTATTAATTTACCTGAGATCGGTTATTGTTTAAACATCAGAAGCGCATTATCCTATCTTTATCCTTTCTACAAATACACATTGTTCTCAGATCTTCTCGTAGCTACAGCTATATTTATTTTTGCTGACTGAATAAATTAGATTAATTTAAATAAAAAAGAATCATCTGTCCTAAATATTGTTATATAAATAGGCAATTATAAATGAAGTAATTACTCTTGAAAGACCGAACTACTTACTTACTTGTATACGTATTGTGGGGTCGATACCCACTTGTGGAGGAGAGACTCTTCGATTTCCATTTTATTCTCTCTGGTAACTTGGCAAAGCGCGGCGTTGAGTTCCGCCACTCAACACGCAATGCCTCAAAACGTGAAAAGTGGGGGACAGAGTGTCTTACCATATTCCACGATTTTCACTTTTCAAGTTTCCACTATTTCTGCGGTTCCCTCTGCCTACCCAGCTATGCGTAGGATAATAAGTGTTGTATTAAAAAATAATAATAATAGAAAATTACGGGCGAAAATTTTACGTGACAACGTCTTTTTCTCGGTAGAATATTTATTGATATGATTAATAATTATAATATGATTAATAATTATAATATAAATTGCACAAATTTTAACTATAGAAAATATATTTTGTTTACTAAAACATTGTACATGTGTCAAGTGATACGCGCGGCGGACCGATCATAGTTCGGTGACAGTTGACACATCGTTACGTTACCTTTTTCATATGTGACTCCGAGCCGCAACCTAATTTAAGACGTTGTCACGTCAAAAAGTTCATGTTAGATTTTCCAACGATAGCTACAGACTGTGTCTGTCTGTGGCTAATAAATATCAAGGGTGGCCTTCTTAGTGCAATGAAAGCACTGTAAATTCCATTAACTGATGGTTTATTCAATTCTTGCTGCATCTAGTAAAAAAGACATTATTGAAATAATAAAAAAGCAAGCAGCTGTAGCACATGCCCAGTACCATTACTGGCCACGTGTCACAAGAACAAGGTAGAAAATAACAGAAATATATCTTTAAATTAATTTTAATTTATATACAAAAAAACTACAGTTATGAGTTTCCTATTTTCCGAAATTCCTACCTTCTATATTCCAATTTCAGGAAAAACATAAAACAAGAAAAAATTGATAAAATGAATAAAATACGTACTAGCACGGATCCATCCCACAAAGGTTCGTTTGGCTCGAGCTCTTTCGCTAATAAAATAGTTCTGTGAGTGACGACCAATTTTGTACATTTTGTAAGTGAAAATATATATCGGAGCTTGCTAAAAATACGTTGGTGTCACAAAAACTGTGGAACTGAAATGTTTTAATTACACTCTACCTCACTGTGAGTGTATGTCGTATATACTATACGTCGTGTGAAGAGGACACATCAAACCTTTTTTAAGGTTTAACTTGAAATGAAAAAATGTTATAAAAGTAATAAATATATACATATATATAACCTAACAATGCTACAATAATCTCTCACCTATCGCGTGGTTAAGAAAGAGAGAAAAAGAAAAAAGAGAGAAAAAGATTAGTGCTAAGACACTCTTTTCTCCATTAATTATTGAAATATTGAGTGTAGAACCAAAAATATTTAAAATATGCACAAATACTGCCAACACAACACTTTAAATACAAAATACATACTATTATTATAACCTACCATGAAATGCCATACATACAATAAACACACAATAAACATATATAATATAAATAAACATCATACACGTTACACACAACATTCACATTTTCCATACAATGACTAAAAGCTCCTCTACCAGCTGCATGACTCTTACCGCGCCGCTATAAAGGGCAAGTCGATGCAAGATGCTGAAATTCAAAATAGATTTTTCAATAGTGAATATATTTCAGCGTATTATACAGGCCCGGGTACGCGCCAGGTGGGAATGTGTTGCACATTTCGAGGCGTACTTCCAATGTTTTACATGTAATATGCGGCGTGTCAAATGGAAATTGAAAAAGAGCGAGGATTTTGCTAAAGCTGAGCTTTGACGTTGTTCGATGTTATTAAATATTAGTTTTTACTTGTTATTAATGTGTGTGTTAAAATTTTTATGTTTTTATAATTTATAATGGCTTAGAGGTGAGACAAAGCGTTCGGACGGATTCCATGGGTAGCGGGTTCAAAAACTGTCTACGTTCAAAATTATTTTGTTTTCTTATAGATATTTTTATGTGACCTATAACCCGAAGTTTGTCTGACTGCAGGTACAGTAGTTTCAGCTTAAAGATAAATATGTACCTAATATAAGGCTATAATCGAAGAAAATTTGTAATTTTAAAATGTTTACATTGATATTGGTTAAAGTAAACATTTATAACACTGCTCTATTTTTTTTATCTTCACACTTTATCCCACACTTAGCAGGCTAGGCAGAGGGAACCGCAGGAACAGGATTGTTTTAAAATATTAAAAATGCTGTTTTTAAATTACTAATCGATATGTATAGTAGTATAAGATAATCTTTAATTTACTTCATCGTTTATTTCAATATTACATTTTCTGCTCTCCAGCTTGTAACTATAGTCGTAGAAACCAAAGTAATAACATTAGGTCTTTATATTAGTGTTTCTTTTTAAAGAAAATCTTGAAGGTTGTATCGAGCTTCATTCAATGGTTAAACTTTTATAAATTATATAAACATAATAAGACACGTATATAAAGATTTAAACAATTTTTCTATTTATGGATTGATTATTTGTATGTCATATATGTTAGGATATTCGTCCAATACCATTATAATAAAGTACAGACCAACAGGAGTTCATTATTTAACAGACAGACCCACACTTTGAACGTGTGCTGATGATAAACCATTCTTCAAGAAGAATAATACCTAAAATATATACAAATAAAGCAAAATTATACAGCAAACAGTGTTTTCTTTAACAACTTAATTTCGCCTTGTAACAGTCGGATTTAGACTTAACGCGTTGAATACAACTCCTTTATGCAAGCGAAATCACTTGAGAAGTTGTGCTTTCAAGCTTACTTAGTAGTAATGATTTTGGTTCTCGCAAAATGAATTTAAATTTATTATTAACCTAGGTAAATTTACATATTATTGATCACAGAGGCCTCTTTGCAGTTAAAAAGTATGCAATTGTAAACTAGGTGTCTGTGGTTTTAAGGCTATACTCTTGTTTTTGTTTCACACTTCCTCAATATTACCTTGAAATGTTAAAATATTCTAGAAAATTATTTAAAAAAATAAAAGTAATTAGTTTTATGTGATAAATATATTGACTATATATATTTAAAAAGTAGTATTCACTTTTACTTCTACTTACATTTTTGTTGTTTTGCTTCAAAAAAAAAACAAATAGAATTCCATCGAAATCAGTTCTATATAAATAACACCACATACCTGTCGTAATACAGCAAATTGTAACTTTTATTATTGAAACAGGATTTTTCAAAGCTTACAGAAGCTTTTCAGCTTCTAAAAATGTCTTAATACGTACGAGGTTTCCAAAGCTGGCTGTATGCCAACGAAACTCAATAGACAGTTTAAGCTCGGAGCGGAGCTTTATGCCATTACAATTGGCATAATTATCGTTAAAAGAAAATGCGCAGCACCGATGGATTGTAGTCTCATCTTTTTGAGCTTTTTATAGTTGTAGTTTATGTTTGTTTGTTTCTAAGGAAATTTAAGCTTTTGTTACTATGGGCTTTATGAAGGAATTTCTGTGATATTATAAAGGAAGCATTGCTTCGTTAAGACTACTAGTGAGGAAAGTAAATCAATTATTTCTAAAATTGTAGACTTAAATGCTATATAAGTAATAGTATAGAAAGATCAAATGTGCAGTTAATTTCGACTATGTGCTTAGAAATTGAGTGATAAAAGGAATGTATTTTAAAAATATTTTACTCAAACTATTACAAGAGATTTTTAAAATTTTAAAATTGAATTTTGCTAACATTACAGTATTATTAAAGTGACGATTATTCCCAGACTCAGAGACTCGTCGCTGTTTAGACAAAATTATGCATTGTAAAGCTCATATCAATTTACATTTGACGTAGCGAGTGTTGTTTACTCTGAGACACTGGCTACAGGAAAAATTTGCGTCGTCAACTCATTTATTATATATAAAAATGGCTCCAAAGGCACGAGTATATCTGTTGATGCAATTTAATTTAGTAGTAGCAATATCAAGTATCGCGTGAATTCTATTTTATTAACTAACTCTTTTCTTTTTTCTATTCTCGAGTTGGTATTATTTTTAACTGTTCCATGAAGTTTTATAAAAGTTTAACATTTATACAAACATTTTCTGCCATACAAGTCGCAGGCCAATAGTCAGTACCAACTTTAAGTAAGAAGAGTGAATTATTCGCACCTTCAAAGCTATTTTAACATCTTTTTTCTCTAATTGACGATAAACGCTTTGAATTTCAAGCGTAATGAACGAGGGCCGTGACCTGGAACTCAGAATGATCATATTCTTCGCAGGCAATATTGAGATAATTAAAATTAAAAGGAATTGTTTTTTGGTTCTATTTTTAGTAAGTTTGTCGATTCAATTTACAAACAGAATGGAGAAAAGTTTATTAAAATCATTCGCTTGTTCTATTTTTTATTTTAAAGTTCTAGCGTTAAGCTACGCGTCTTTCTAATTATGGCAGTTACCTGTCATCCAGATGAAATACATCATTTTTTTTTTATTCATTTATGATCCTATGTCCCCTAGATGGGGCAGAGGGCACCCACAGTGCTCCGCCAGCCGGTTCGGTCTTGAGCTTCGCGCTTGATTTCGCTCCACGTCTTGCCTATGGTCGCCGCTTCTGCGATGACTGTACGCCGCCAGGATTGCTTAGGGCGACCACGTTTTCGCTTTCCTTGGGGAATCCAGTCTAGGGCTTGCCTCGGGATGTGTTCAGGATCCCTTCGGAGCGTGTGGCCGATCCAGTTCCACTTGCGGCGTTTGATCTGTAGGTCGATCGGAGTCTCACCGCAGCGGTCCCAAAGATCTTGGTTGGATATTTTCTCGGGCCAGTATACACCGAGAATGCGGCGAAGGCAGCGGTTGACGAAAACTTGAAGCCGGCGCGAGATGTCTTTGGTGACCCTCCACGTCTCGCATCCGTACAGCAATACGGTTTTGACATTGGACCGGAATATTTTGAGCTTTACTCTTCTGGTCAATTTCCGCGATTGCCATACAGGACGGAGCTGTGCGAAGGTTGCTCTCCCCTTGGCGATTCTCGACGCGATGTCCTCCTCGGTTCCTCCGGTTTCCGACACTACGCTTCCGAGGTAAGTAAATTTGTGGACTCTCTCCACCCCCTCTGTGCCGACAAACAGCGGCTGTGAGTTCGTTGCTCCACATCTCATTTCTTGGGTCTTCCGGGTGTTGATTTTTAGTCCCGTCGCAAAAGCCTCTCGTCGTAGGTCATCTATTTTAGCTTGCATGTCGGCGCGTGTGTGGCTCAGTAGGCATATGTCGTCGGCGTAGTCTAAGTTTTCCAACACGTTGGACAGTCCCCACTCTATGCCGTGGCGCTTGTTTTTGGTGGTGTTTTTCATAATGCCATCAAGGACGACAAGAAAGAGGAGAAGTGAAAGTAGACACCCCTGGCGAACACCCGCATGGACCGGTATATCTTCCGAGACAAGGCCGTCGTGAGTCACTCTACAAGAATAATTCTTGTAGAAGGCCTTAATTAGGTTCGTAATTTTCTCGGGAACGCCGATTTCATGTAGCCGGTTCCAGATGCAACTCCAACGCAGCGTATCGAAGGCTTTTTCGAAATCCACAAAGGTCAAGTACATTTCCTTCTGCCATTCTGATGCCTGTTCGAGGATTATGCGTAAGGTGACGATCTGGTCCGTGCATGATCGGTTGGGCCGAAAACCAGCCTGCTCTTTGCGAAGGAGAGGTTCGACGGCCCTCGACAGCCTATAAGGATGATCCGGCAGAGCACTTTCGAAGCAGTCGGGAGCAAAGTGATGCCTCTCCAATTGCCACATTCACTTAGGTCTCCCTTCCTGGGCATAGTGATGAGAAGACCTATCTTCCAGTCGTCGGATAACTCTTCGGCTAACCAGATGTTCTGTAGAAGGGGTGTTAGCGCGTTTACGGCGGTGGAGGACTCCTGGGGCTTTACCGTTTTTTAGTGCTTTGATGGCCTTCACTACATCCTCCCGTGTAGGGGGAGAAACGTCAATGTCCAGGCTGTTTGCGGGCTGGTTGGTGGCGGGTGTGCACGAGGTGATGGGGTCGTTCGGGACTCGGAAGATCTCCTCGAAGTGCTCGCGCCAACGTTCAAGCTGTCCCTCGGATGTCGCGATCAGCTGACCTCCCTTGTCTTTCAAAGGCTTCTTCTTTCCCTGGTTCTTATTTCCGGCTAAGGTCTTCGTCGCCACGTACAGCTCCCTGGGCTTGCCGGAGTTGGCAGCACGTTGGGCGCAATCCGCAACACTCTCAGCCTATATTCGCCGGTCGTGGCGTGTGCTGCGGTAGATTTTCCTGCGAATAAGTCTGTATTGCAGCCTCAGGTCTTCGCGCATTGCCTCGTCATTAGTAGCCTCGTCATTAGGATATTCGTCCAATACCATTATAATAAAGTACAGACCAACAAGAGTACACTATTTAACAGACAGACACACACTTTGAACGTGTGCTGATGATAAACCATTCTTCAAGAAGAATAATACCTAAAATATATACAAATAAAGCAAAATTATACAGCAAACAGTGTTTTCTTTAACAACTTAATTTCGGCGCCTTGTAACAGTTGAATTTAGACTTAACGCGTTGAATACAACTCCTTTATGCAAGCGAAATCACTTGAGAAGTTGTGCTTTCAAGCTTTCTTAGTAGTAATGATTTTGGTTCTCGCAAAATGAATTTAAATTTATTATTAACCTAGGTAAATTTACATATCATTGATCACAGAGGCCTCTTTGCAGTTAAAAAGTATACAATTGTAAACTAGGTGTCTGTGGTTTTGAGGCTATACTCTTGTTTTTGTTTCACACTTCCTCAATATTACCTTGAATTGTTAAAATATTCTAGAAAATTATTTAAAAAAAATAAAAGTAATTAGTTTTATATGATAAATATATTGACTATATATATATTTAAAAAGTAACATTCACTTTTACTTCTACTTACATTTTTGTTGTTTTGCTTCAAAAAAAAAACAAATAGAATTCCATCGAAATCAGTTCTATATAAATAACACCACATACCTGCCGTAATACAGCAAATTGTAACTTTTATTATTGAAACAGGATTTTTCAAAGCTTACAGAAGCTTTTCAGCTTCTAAAAATGTCTTAATACGTACGAGGTTTCCAAAGCTGGCTGTATGCCAACGAAACTCAATAGACAGTTTAAGCTCGGAGCGGAGCTTTATGCCATTACAATTGGCATAATTATCGTTAAAAGAAAATGCGCAGCACCGATGGATTGTAGTCTCATCTTTTTGAGCTTTTTATAGTTTTAGTTTATGATTGTTTGTTTCTAAGGAAATTTAAGCTTTTGTTACTATGGGCTTTATGAAGGAATTTCTGTGATAAAGGAAGCATTGCTTCGTTAAGAGTACTAGTGAGGAAAGTAAATTAATTAATTCTAAAATTATAGACTTAAATGCTATATAAGTAATAGTATAGAAAGATCAAATGTGCAGTTAATTTCGACCATGTGCTTAGAAATTGAGTGATAAAAGGAATGTATTTTAAAAATATTTTACTCAAACTATTACAAGAGATTTTTAAAATTTTAAAATTGAATTTTGCTAACATTACAGTATTATTAAAGTGACGATTATTCCCAGACGCAGAGACTCGTCGCTGTTTAGACAAAATTTTGCATTGTAAAGCTCATATCAATTTACATTTGACGTAGCGAGTGTTGTTTACTCTCAGACACTGGCTACAGGAAAAATTTGCGTCGTCGACTCATTTATTACATATAAAAATGGCTCCGAAGGGACGAGCATATCTGTTGATGCAATTTAATTTAGTAGTAGCAATATCAAGTATCGCGTGAATTCTATTTTATTAACTAACTCTTTTCTTTTTTCTATTCTCGAGTTGGTATTATTTTTAACTGTTCCAAGAAGTTTTATAAAAGTTTCACATTTATACAAACATTTTCTGCCATACAAGTCGCAGGCCAATAGTCAGTACCAACTTTAAGTAAGAAGAGTGAATTATTCGCACCTTCAAAGCTATTTTAACATCTTTTTTCTCTAATTGACGACAAACGCTTTGAATTTCAAGCGTAATGAATGAGGGCCGTGACCTGGAACTCAGAATGATCATATTCTTCGCAGGCAATATTGAGATAATTAAAATTAAAAGGAATTGTTTTTTGGTTCTATTTTTAGTAAGTTTGTCGATTCAATTTACAAACAAAATGGAGAAAAGTTTATTAAAATCATTCGCTTGTTTTATTTTATATTTTAAAGTTCTAGCGTTAAGCTACGCCTCTTTCTAATAATGGCAGTTACCTGTCATCCAGATGAAATACAAACTTTTTAAATTAATTAACAAAAACAAACGTTCAAAGCGAGTTATTATCCATATTAATTGATTGTGTTCAACTCACATATGTATATTTTAAGTTTTTTATTTTATATATTATATAGAAAATAATCAAAAATTACTTTTATTTGCAAAAATAAAAGTCCAAAAATATTAACATACGACATCAAAGGATAGATGCACTTTTACCAAAGAGTACTTCTTGCAACTTGATTCAGTCCTAAAGTATTATAGAACCTCCTTTTTCTCCCTTCTTCTTATAAGATTCAAATTAGATATTTCATGGTATGTAAGTTGTTGCTTATAAGTCAAATTTGAATAAATCTTATCCGAAACAGCATATAGCTTAATGATTAAGCTTAAAGCTCAATCTTTAATTATTGTTGTGATGGTTCGTTGCTTGAACTTATCATTCTGTTATAAAGTAAAAAGAGCTTTCTAAACAATGCTTCAGTCATATATCGCTTATTAAATAAGTAACTTAATTTAAATTAGTGTAAACTTTGAGGCAAATATGACAGTTATAATTGTAAAACAGAACATTGGAGTCACTCTTTACCTCACTATCTAATGAAAAAGGGTCAAAATTTAACCCAAAAAAAGTATAAAAAAGCTCCCAATCAACATTTAAAGTTAGTATTTTTTACTTTAGAACTTACAAAGTCTTTCTGTACACAAAGTATGAGAACGATCTCCTGACGACAGATTTTTTGTCGCATTTTTATTATATTTTTCATACTTTTAATTAATACTTAATATAAATTCGTTACAGTTTCTCATTAATAAGCGTTTCTTTTTGAATATTTCAGTCGTTTTCAAAGAAATAATTATGTCGCTTCTAATTAGTCAAGTTTTAATAAATCGATGGCACTTCAACACTGGAAATAGACATTGTCTTAATTAAAGCGACGTAAGTAGCAAGTTAGTATCCGTTATATGGCCTAGATACGGATGTTAAAACTATATTATACTTAATTGAATTGTGAATATTGTATTTTTAAATTACTCTTCTATGACCTACGTATGTCTAAAGCGCGGTGTTTAATTACGCGACGAGTTAGAAATTTCTTTACACGAAGTTGTTTATGGTACATCATATGTATTAAGTTCAAATTCGCAAGAAAGCCTTAATATGTGTTTGTATTGGAAATGAGAGCGTTTCGTATTGTTTTGTAAACAATCACGTTTTAAAGCGTTTCCTTATCTCTTAACATTTGCTATTTAAATGCAAATGGCGTATTCCCCACACGTGTATTTCTTAAAGTAAACTAAAGGATTGTTGGACTTTTTGTAACTTGTATTTCTATAAAGAAAAATATATAGAATCTAAATTTATTTTCAGATCATGGTATTATATTATGAAATTGTCATGACTCAGTTATGAAATGTCAGTTATCGAGAAGTTGTCATGAGCGGCGAGCTTAATGTAAACACGTCATTTGGGAGAGTAATTATTTCGTTTTTGTCGTTCTGGTGACAAATGCAAAGCGCGAATTTCAGTCCCGCCACTTGATTTAAATATGATAAATAATGCACGTAATAGACGCACAGTGTCAAGAGTGGTAAGCAATGAAATATCTTAATATTTGGTTTCCTTTATCTACCCTGCTACATGCGGGATACCGAGTGAAACTGTAAAAAGAGTCTAACTCTATTCAGTAAAGTATTATATTACATTCTACCTCGAAACGTCCTCTTAAGTTAGTGAAAACTGAAAACGAGGTCTAAATTCTTTTAAGAATGTTGACTAACTTACTAGATTAAGTTAAAATAGTAAAAAATTATAACAAGAAATCGTGATTGAAATGATTTTAAACAACAGCTCCACGCTTTGTCTCTCGTCTTAATTCCACGTGAATAATTTCAGATGAAAATCTTATTATATCAGAGTCACTACACCAAGTATTATAATAAAGATATATTATAGTATAATAGGTCTCTTACTGAATGCCCATTGTTCTACAAATGAAGAATGGCACAAAGGCCCGTCACGGCCACCCGTAATACGATCGACGTTATTGAATTTGTATAATAATTGAATTTATGTTACATCGTGGCGCAGTGAGAGCCTCTGAGTGCTGTAACTGTAAACACGTTCGTATGTTTCATTTCCGTATGGGGGCTTATTATGTTTATACTTGGTCTGGTAAGAGCAAAAACACCTAAAATTTGGATGACCTGTGTAAAACTGTCATATGGAGGCAAAGCTTATCAATACTTGGTCATTTTGTTCACACTAATAAGAAAAAATATAAATAAAAAAGGAAAATGTTACTTTTTGTTTGTTTGTTTTAGCTTCACGCTTTATCCCGCACACGGCAGGATAGGCAGAGGGAACTACAGGGACTGTGGGAACCTAGTGTTAAGACACTCCGTTGCTTAGTCCCTGCTTTCTCCGTCCCCGCTTTTTTATTGCTGAAATTATAATATCAAATAAACAAGAGAAGAGAGTATGATGTTAAAAAAAACAAAGATTAAATATTTATTAAGTAATAATTTATATATTTTAGCTTCACGCTTTATCCCGCACATGGTAGGGTATGCAGAGAGAACTGCAGGAATCATATGAACCTAATGTTAAGACACTCCGTTGTTTTAGTCTCTGCCTTCTCCGTCCCCACTTTTCCAGGCATTGCGTGCGCCGATTTTCTAGGCATTGCGTGCTGATTGGCGGAACTCAACGCCGCATTTTGCCTAGTTTTCAGGGTGAAGAAAATGGAAATAGAAAAAATCATTTTCGTCGTGGGAATCGAACCCACAAACTTCTACAAAATTTATTTTATATTCAAGGTAGATAATGTTTCTGATAGTTCCTTGTGAACCAAATAATGATTTGTATAGTACCCCGCATAAAGAAGAGTAGGTCATTAGTGTCACAACACTCTATTTTCACTTTCAGATTATAGACAATCTTCACAGAATAAACGAAAATCACTACGTTTAAAAAATGAAATGTTTTTTTACATAAAATTATTTGACTTTGTCTTTAAAGCTCCTCAGTTGTGTTTAAACCGATAATGCAACACTCTACTCTGATGCTTTTACACTCCACAGTCTTTTACTCTATATAAAGCGTAGAGTTTATCTCTGTATATATGCATGTATGTTTGCATTGGCTCACTCTTTATCCCGCACAAAGTAGGACAGGCAGAAGAAATCGTAGAAACCGTGGAGACCTAGTGTTAAGACACTACGTTCCATTCATTCCACCTTTTCGACACATTGCCTGTTGAATGGCGGAACTCACTCACTGGTGCTTTGTCTAATAAATACTTTCTCAAAGCAAATTTATTTAAAATTATCTAAGAATAAATTGTGATATACAAAATCGCGTCGCGTCAGCAAAATAAAACTTGAAGTAAATCTGAACCAGCCTACATTTGTATTTACTCTAATAAAGCTATTTACAATACGCGCGCAATCAAACTATCGAGCTCGTGCTGACGTTTTGTTGAGAGTTCACTAGTTTAACCTCTCTTAGCAGAATATTATATGACAAAATATATTCAATCAAATTTATATCTTATTGTTAAACGTATAAAGGTTAATTTTGATTTCTCTCATTTGCACATAGAATTCAATGTCATTGCTAGAACTGTACACGTAAAAGATCCGGATGCAGAACTAAAGACAAATTGTTTTAAGCTTTTAGGTAATTTCTAAACAGCAAATATTTTTGTAATTTGGTAAATATTAGAAATTAGATAAGGATAATGTTATAGTTTTGTCTGTATTATGAAAAACATAGGCAAGTCTAGACTAAAAAACGATTAATGGTTCTTTATTTAGGCCATTTCTAAGTTAATCAAAATATATTACAAAAAATATACCAATATAGCTATTGATGTCATCGCATGTTATAGTCACGTACATAGTGACCGTAATTCGAGTCCCACTTGATGACGTAATGTAATGACTTGTGGAATGTAAGTGCAAAACGGAATGTTTTAACACTAGCTTCCCTCAAGTTATCTTGCCATGCACTTTTTTTTTACTTTTTTTTATGGAAGGACAAGGCAAACGAGCGGTCGGGTCACCTGATGATAAGTGATCACCGACAACCACGACTCTGTGTAACAGCAGAGGTGTTACAAGAGCGTTGCCGGCCTTTAAGGTGGACGTAGAAGCGCTTTTAGAAGGTACAAAAGGCACTGTACAGAATGAATATAAAAAAAACTATAGAAATAAATTTGAAATATAAATAAACAAACTTTAGATCGCTACTAATAATTATAAAAAAAATACATTTTTAATCCTTAAACATAAAATACTTAAATACTTATATATGTACATAAGTTAAGCTTAATGAGCTTTAGAGCTAGGCCATAACTAAAACCGTCTAATAGTTAGAACTATTCATATTTAAATTTAAATGATATCAATAGTGGCATGTAATTAAATTACAGGGTAGTGTTTATGTCTAGGCCTGGAGTAAACGTTAAAGTTTTTGAGGAGTAGATAGTAAGGGTTAATTGACTTACACGAATATTAGTAATTCAAATTTTAGTGATTTTTTAGTGAATATAAATAACTACAAAAATATTTTCTTATTTTTCTAGCTTTCCCTTATTACTGTTTCGTTCTAGTCTAACTCCATTTTGCTGTTTCTGCCTTTTAAGATGCATGTTAACTACAGCATGTTAACTGGTAGAACTCAACTTCGCACTTTGTTCTATAAGATCAGCAATAGAAAATTCCATCCCAATCTTAAACTTTGTCATTCTAAAACAGCTAAAAACATGCAAAATGACCAACATATTTATTTTACGAAGCTTATAAATAAGTAACGCTTGAATCGTGCTTTTATCCCGTTTTAAAAGCATATACACTATCAGTGCGTTCACTACACTGATGTAGAGCTATTGGAGGCTATGTAAGGCGATGCTTTTGAATATAGTCCTTTGAGCAGAAATTTGGCCTTGAACTCAATTTAGACTGTGCTGGACTCAAAATAGATTGATATAACAGTAAATAGATTTGCTACTGTACTATCAATTTATTGCTGTTCTGTCAGCTGATATTGTAAAATCAATTTATACTTGAGAAAAAAATAAATTAAATTCAATTTCATATTACGGCATATAAAATCAATATTTATGTTCTTCGCGTTTTAGAGAATCGAACAGAAATATTGATGACATTTAGCCATCTTTACAAGATATATAGTGATCTTGGTATATATATTTTATCTTTGTCTTTGACATTCAGTGGAAATAGCTCTTATTAAGCTTTAAGCTTCGTCAACCCTGAACTTTACTGTGTTTGTGAAAGAAGCATAACTAGTTTATTGTTTTACGTATTCATTACTGAGATGGTATATATGTTTATATGATATAGATTCAATTTTCAATGCAATTATTAGCTATTTAAAATGTGCCTAGATAATCTACAGATAGAGATTTACTAGCAGGCCCAGATGACATTGTCCTGCCCAAAAAGAAGGTTAATTAATGAAGAGAAAAAAATTGTATATTTACGCTATTCAGATACTTATTATATTACATACCAAATTTTAATTCAAATCATTTCACTAGGAATAGTTTTGGAGGAACACATAAAAGTTTAAACATATTTGCAGAAGATTAGCATGCTTAGTCTCCCTTGTAAATAAACGTGAATATTCTCTTTTATACTCATATATTACTCAAGCTTTACGAGCAAAATTTTAATGATTGCAAAACATAATATTTTATATATAGAAATAATATTTAAAAGGGGTTAGAAAATGTACGCTAGAATAATATCGTATATACGATTATGAAGAAATTTTAATTTGATCTCACACCGCGTTACCATCTCATTTACAGGCTGGAAGCTGGAATGTACCGAAATAACGGCCCAAAACAAACCTTTTCACCTTGTAATAAGGAATACGAGAAAACAGATTAAATAAAAGAGCCTTAAAATGAAACTAGGGTACATTATTATATAAGTAGGGCGTTTAAATGTTATTATAAATCATAAAGTTAGACAAAATTTTGACTTTATTGTTCATAGTCTATTTTAAGTTTAAGATGCAGGCAAAGTTCTTTGGAATTCAGACTTTTGTTATCAAATAATGATAATAATGAAAGTTTTTTATTTGTTGGAAGGAATCACAGAAAACATGGAAACCTAGTGTTAAGACGCTCCGTTCCGTGATTTGTTTTTAAATTAAACACGCGTAAATAATTAAGAAAAGAGTGTTTTGACACTACCTACCCTGTCGTAAGCAGAATAAAGTGTGAAGGTATATAAAAAATATTTGCAATTATATATTCAGTATCAGAATAAAGTGTTTTTTTTATTTTCCCTATCGAATGTGTATTGAACCCAGAACCTTCGCATTTATACCAGAGGCTATCCC
This sequence comes from Dione vanillae, assembly GCA_037178615.1. NCBI lineage: Eukaryota > Metazoa > Arthropoda > Insecta > Lepidoptera > Nymphalidae > Dione > Dione vanillae. The sequence goes on along the minus strand of JAZFAU010000221.1, from coordinate 272,263 downwards.
ATCAACCTAAATGAACTCAAATAGCTTGAGGGTAAGAAATAATTTAACAATCAGCACCTTAAAGAGGGGATCCAAGAGGGTTTCGTTAACAGCCTATAAGTACATATTTGGCTTGGCCATTAGAAAAGATTTCACAATTATGTGTGTATATACAGAGTGTATCAGACAATCTGTTATATGTTATATAATAAGCTTCGTCGTCAGCCAATTGCTGTCCACTGCTGGACATAGGCCTCCCCAAGTTTGCGCCAAACATCCCGGTCCTCCGCAACCCTCATCCAGCCTGCTCCGGCAACCCTGCGTATGTCGTCGGTCCAGCGGGCCGGAGGGCGTCCTACACTACGTTTGCCAAGACGCGGTCTCCACTCCAAGACTCGTCTGCTCCAGCGGCCATCGGTTCTGCGGCAGACGTGGCCGGCCCATTGCCACTTCAGCTTGCTAATTTTGCGAGCTATGTCGGTTACTTTCGTTCTCTCACGGATAACCTCATTTCTGATTTTATCCTTGAGAGAGACCCTGAGCATAGCTCGCTCCATAGCACGCTGAGCGACTTTAAATCTGTGGACCAGCCCCTTTGTCAGTGTCCACGTCTCGGCAGCGTATGTCATCACCGGTAGGACGCATTGCTCGAAGACCTTGGTCTTCAGGCTTTGCGGAATTGTCGACGTAAGGACTCGACGGAGCTTGCCAAATGCCGCCCAACCCAACTGAATCCTCCTATCCGCTTCCTTCTCAAAGTTGTGTCGGCCAAGTTGTATTGTCTGGCCTAAGTAAATGTAGTCTCAGTACAACTTCGAGAAGAACGCCGTCGACCCGTACCGGTCTCGGCATGACAATTCTGTTGAACATTACTTTTGTTTTGTCCAAGTTCATACCAAGACCCACACGTCGGGAGGCCTCATTTAGGTCGTTCAGCATTCGGTTCAGCTCTTCCAGCGTCTCTGCAAAGATGACTATATCGTCGGCAAAACGAAGATGAGAGATATACTCTCCATTGACGTTGACGCCTCGTTCAATCCAGTCCAGGGTTTTAAAGACATCCTCCATCGCGTTGGTGAACAGTTTCGGGGATATCACGTCCCCCTGTCTCACTCCACGATGGAGCCGAATAGGTCTTGTTTGCTGATCTTGGATTTGGACGGTCATCGTCGCAGCGTTGTAGAGACATCTCATCACTTCGATATATCGCCAGTCGATTTGACATCTCTGCAAAGACTCCAAAACAGCCCAGGTCTCGATGGAGTCGAAGGCTTTCTCATAGTCCACAAATGCCATACACAGCGGCTGATTATACTCCTCGGTCTTCTGTATAATTTGCCGAACAGTATGTATGTGGTCTATGGTGCTATAGCCTTTTCGAAAACCGGCTTGTTCCGGAGGTTGGTATTCGTCGAGTTTAATGGCGAGACGGTTCGTAACGACCCTTGAGAACAGTTTGTAAATATGACTCAGAAGCGTAATCGGCCTGTAGTTCTTTAGGAGGGTCTTGTCACCCTTCTTGAAGAACAAGATGAACACACCCCTGGACCACGCTTCTGGCGTTATGCCCCGGTGGATGACGGCATTAAAGAGCTCCGCTAAGGCTTTTTGAACCGGTAGTCCACCAGCCTTTAGGAGCTCAGTTGTAATGCCGTCATCACCCGGGGCCTTCCCATTTCTAAGCTGTTTAAGAGCCGCACTAATCTCGCTTACGTCAACGTCCGGGATGTCTCCCGAGTAGTGGTGCGTCGGTGGTGCACGCGGATCTTCAGCGTCCTGAGCCATAGGCTTATGTGTGCGCGATGAGTAGAGCAGATCATAAAACTTCTCAACCTCATTCTGGATCTGGGGTTTTGACGTGACTATTGTGCCATCCGCTGTTTTAAGCTTTGCAAGGTGGCTTCTCCCTAGCGGTCTTTGGAGAACTTTGGACCCCCTATTTTGCTCAATGAGGGTTGTAATAGCCCTCGTGTTTGAGCAACGGAGGTCCCTGCGTGTGAGTTTCCGTATCCGCTTAGAGAGGTCCCGTTGTTTCGGCGAAGCTGCTTGAGCAGATGGCATTTCACGTCTCTGCCTCATCAGTTCCAGGGTTTCGGGAAAAAGTTTGGATTGCTTAGCGGTACTCGTCGACGGAAAATGCCTACGGCCTAGTTTACACACCGTCTTCACCACGTTTTCGGTTATCCTGTCCACATCGCCAGTGGTTTCCAGCGAGTCGAATCGATTTTGCAGTTCCAATTGAAACTGCTTGGACACACGGTCTACTTGGGGCTGCGTAGGTCGGAGAGTAGATCTTAGCAAGCGCAACCGCTCGGCCCGGAAGGATATATTCAGAGTGCCTCGTACGAGTCGGTGATCACTGCCGGTGTTAAACCTGTTGATCACAGAGACATCTCTGAATATATACTTTTTGTCCGCCATGATGAAATCTATCTCGTTCCTTGTCACAGTATCTGGGCTTTGCCAGGTCCACCTCCTTTGGGGCTTCTTCTTGGAGAAAGAATTCATCAAGTAAAACCCCTGCATCTCGAGGAAGTTGACCAGCATTTGCCCCCTGTGATTTCTGCGCCCCAACTCATGTGGTCCAATCTTCGATTCGTCGCATTCCTGTACTCCCACTTTTGCGTTGAAGTCTCCCATGACTACGTTGTAGAAGCATGAGGTCGTACCATGGATGGCTTTAGAGATGTCCTCATACATGGCTTCAACCTCTTCATCGGAGTGTGTCGAGGTTGGCGCATATACCTGCACAACCTTTAGGCAGTACCTATCGGTGAGCTTGACTACGAGGTACGCTACCCGGGTCGACACACTACTAACTTCCACCACATTGCCAGCGAGAGCTCTGTGAACCAGAAAACCGACACCACCTTGGGAGGCCCTATCACCTTCCCGGAAGTAGAGCAAGTGGCCAGAATCCAGGGTAATGGTATCCTCCCCCTCTCTTCGGACTTCCGATAACCCCAAAATACTCCAGCTGATATGACTTAACTCTACTTCCAGTTCTGTAAGGTGATGGTCCAGCCGAATCGTTCGTCCATTGTACGTCGCCAGGTGTAATTTTCGGGTCTTGCAGCCTTCACTCCGGTGATTCTTAGCACCCTCTGCCCCGCCGTGACTACGACCGCTGCCTTGGCCGGGAATAGCGGGGCTGCCGGGCACTGAGGGCCGTATCCTTGACGCTGTGATCATGGGGGTAAATTGCCATAGTCACCACGCTTGGCAGGCGGGTTGGTGACCGCAGTAGATGTTCTTGATATGCAGGGTCACGCTGCTGCCCATGCCCTGATTTATTTCCCTTAGTCGCCTCTTACGACACCCGCGGGAGGGTATGGGGTGATGCTATTCTAAGCCGGCATCACACGGCAATATAATAAGCTTACAAAAATAAAATAAATTCTTATAGATCTTATAAAAGAATGTTTCATAAAAATGATGATTATTCCGTTATTTTTGGAACTTTTAATATTTTAGAAAGTAATTGGCTTATTTTTAATCAATTGTCGTTATGTGATGATTATATACATACAAAGCTTCACGCTCTATCCCTAGCGGTACCCCGCTAGGGATAGAGCGTGAATATAGCGTCAGAGAGAACGGAGCGCCAAACGCTGCGGTCCCTACGTACCTCTTTCGCCTCGTCAACTGTCATTACCTCTTCATACATGCTCTCCATGGAGTCCTCATGCTTTTTACGTAACCTTCCTCCAGTATCCTCAATACTGTGTTTTCGAAAGTCAACCGAGGTCTCCCCTTACCTCTCTTACCACTCACTTTTGCGTCACTCATTCTTTCGACATGCCCAAACCATCTGAGAACGTTCTTCTACATTCTTACTGTGACATCCTCACTGGTACCTACCATCCTGTGTACCTCTTTGTTGCGGATTCGGTCGCCTAAGCTGACTCCGCATATCCTTCGAAGAGATTGCATTCTATTTACTTTCCTTTCATTCTTCTTCTGCAATACCCACATTTCACTGCCATATAACAGCGTTGGAACCAGAACTGCATTGTGTACGGCCAAACGTGCAGCGACGCTGACGTTCTGCCGTTTCAACAACGCAGCTAAGTCACCGTTCATTCTGTTACCGGCAGCAACACGTCTTTCCACATCCATTTCGTATCTATCATCTCTACTTAACATACTACCCTTTACCCTACTACTTCATTCACTTGTTCTAACATAAGTGATGATTATTTTTTATATTATATTTATATATTTACTGTAAAGGTATATGTAGCTGAGTTGTGACAAACCACCAATAACTTTGGGAAGATAAATAATTAGTTTTTTTATTTGAAAAAGCTTGACGTATTTGAGGATTTTATGTTATGCAAGAGTTAGTCGCAAGTGAGGTTAACATTATAGATGATAGTGGATGAATGTCATGCTAGTAACATGATGATGAGGGATCTCGGGATAAATCATTAATTTTTCATATACATTTTTAAACAATAATATACATTATTAGTAGATAATACTAAAATTTTAAATATTTACTTGGCGAGGGTGGATTTTTCAATTTCATTTTATACGCTCTGGCAATTGGCCAAATTATGGCGTTGAGTTCCGCCACTCAACACGCAATGCCTCGAAAAAAAACAGATAGCAGGGAACGAAACATCTAAACACTAGGTTTCCACGGTTTCTGTGGACCTAAAAAAAATAAAACATTCTACCTAGTACGATTCACATCAATATTGACCTTATATAGGTATTCATGCAAATGTAAATATGATATGACAGTCAAAGCTATAAGCATGTTTAGGATTAAAACGAATCACGCCTTGACTCAAACTGCGGTAGATACCGGTAATTAAGTCACGTATGTGCTTTAAAATGTCAGAGCAAATGTACACTGAACATGTTGCTGTAACCCTTTGATATGTGAATCTAATTATAAATGTAATGAAATATCTTAGTGAAATGATAACGATGAAGTGAAGTCCAATGTTGCAGATTCGATTCCTACTAAAGGAACAACTGTACATACATATGTATATTTTAAAAAAATTCCAATGTCATGAGAGAATGAACTCTGCAAGTAGGACATCCCTCTAGAGTAAAAGAGAACAGAGATCCTCGTCAACTACCCTGCTGCATATCAACCTAAATATTATACAATTGAAGAGTTAATAAATTATTTCGAAGGATGAATGATTTAGTCAAAGTAAATTCAATTATAAAAAATATTCTCATTAATTTTTTTTTTATCAAACATCAACTTGCCTACTTTTCATAAGTTACTACTACTTTTCAGGGTGATGCTAAAAACAATTTTCTAATATAACCATAAAATTATGCAAATGATCACGTCCCGGAACATCAACATAGCAGTGTTCAAACCACTCGTCTCTATCTCATCGCGTTTCATCTCATCTATTGAGATTGTGCAGATTTAAATGCAAACAGCTTTCTTAAATAACATTTTAAAGGCGCTCTTATATTCTTACGCGAGGGTTACGAAAACATTCTGGCATAATTATAGTCGTCTGTGTTTTCTTTTGTTGCATTTGTACCCTATTTTAAGAATTTCGGTGACTTCTAATATTTCGTTCGTATTTTTTAAACTTCATGCTCTAATATACCTCTTTCGCCTCGTACACTGTCATAAGTTATATTAATGCTAGTAAATCATTTGATTTATAAGTATAATTAAAAATTCATTACAAAAACTTGTTTCTAAGATTTGATCCTTTCCATTCCATAAACTAAAAATGTAATTAATAAACTTAATTATAAGCTATAAAAGAAGTAATAACCAAAAAATTAGGCCATCGTAGCATGGTGGGTGAATAGGAGAAATTTTTAGACAAAACATATGATAAGAAATAAAAATTGTGCATATAAATTTACTTTCCCAGAAAGGAAATCTAACTCTTTTACTTAGTCTAAACTACGTGAAAGCTCTCTCACAGGTTCATTCATTATTCACTGAATGTCTTACAATGAATGTCTAATGTGCTTTATTTCGTCCTTTGTCTCGATAATTAGCTACAATTTATGGTTTGGATAATCTTATAGGAATCTTTGGAGTCTAGACGTTTTAACTTTAGTTCTAGAACTTTTAAAGCTACAGCTATTAAGCTTAAATTATCATTAAAATACTTAAACATTCTGTTCAAGCACTTTATTATAAAGTATATTCGTACTGTTATAGTTTGTAAGAAACCTTCTACTATGAAGACTTTCCTTACATCCGCATGTATATATATGATGTATAGGTATTGATATGAAGCGTACTTGGTAGAGTGTTTTAATTTTTTTTGTGTCTTCACGTTCGATTCTGTACGTAGTAGGCATACGGTCCACATAAACCGTGGAAACCTAGTGTTTGGAGATTCCATTCCCTGCTTCCTGCTTTTTTTTTTGAGGCACTGCGTGTTGAGTGGCGGAACTCAACGCCATAATTTGGCCAATTGCCAGAGCGTATAAAATGGAAATTAAAAAATCCACCTTCGCCAAGTAAATATTTAGAATTTTAGTGTTATCTACTAATAATGTTACTATTTAAAAGTGTATACGAAAAATTAACGATTTATCCCGAGATCCCTAATCATCATGTTAATAGCATGACTTTATTCCATTATCATCTATAATATTAACCTCACTTGCGGCTAACTCTTGCATAATATCTTCAAATACGTCAGGCATTACCAAATAAAAAAACTCTAATTCCCAAAGTTATTGGTGGTTTGTCGCAACTCGACTACATATACCTTTACAGTAAATATGTAACTATAATATAAAAAATATTCATCACACCACGACATTTGATTAGCATTATTATTAAACAGCTGTTAACGAAACCTTCTTGGATCCCCTCTTTAAAGTGATGGTTACAAAATTTTTTCTTACCCTCAAGCTAATTGAGTTCATTTAGGTTGATTTGATAGCCTCTGGTATAAATGCGGAGTTTCTGGGTTCAATACACACTCGATAGGGAAAATAAAAAAAAACATAAGCCAATACATTACACTTCACTGTATTCTCATACGGAATATATAATTGCAAATATTTTTTATATATCTTCACACTTTATTCTGCTTACGACAGGGTAAGTAGTGTCAAAACACTCTTCTCTTAATTATTTACGTGTGTTTAATTTAAAAAAATCACGGAACGGAGCGTCTTAACACTAGGTTCCCATGTTTTTTGTGGTTCCTACTACCTACTTTATATTTCTATCTATATTATATTTCAACCGTACTCTTCCAACAAATAAAAAACTTTCATTATTATGATTATTTAATTTTGACCTGACAAAAGTCTGAATTCCCATGAATGCCTGCATCTTAAACTTACAATAGACTATGAACAATAAAGTCAAAATTTTGTCTAACTTTATGATTTATAATAACATTCAAACGCCCTACTTATATAATAATGTACCCCAGTTTTATTTTAAGGCTCTTTTATTTAATCTGTTTTTCGTGTTCCTTAATACAAAGTGAAAAGGTTTATTTTGGGTCGTTATTTCGGTACATTCCAGCTTCCAGCCTGTAAATGAGATGGTAACGCGGTGTGAGATCAATTTAAAATTTTTTTATAATCGTAAATACGATATTATTCTAGCGTACATTTTCTAACCCACATACATATAAAATATTATGTTTTGCGACCATTAAAATTTTGTTCGTAAAGCTTGAGTATTTATAAATATTTACATTTATTTACAAGGGAGACCATCCTCCTAAACTGTTCCTATTGAAATGATTGAAATTAAAATCTTATATGTTTATTTCAGTAAATATCTGAATAGTTTAAAAATACAAATTATTCCAGTATAGGCGTTGTAATCAATATATATACTCTTATACAACTCCTACATCCAAAGGTTGCGTGGAAGAGATCGCTTTAAGCGATAAGGTCGCCTTGTTGTGATTGTGTTCCCTACATAAGATGTAACGGGCGCATACTAAATATATCGAGCGACTGTGGACATCTTTCTAATATTAGACACAAATATTGGATTAATAGATTAACTAGTCCAAAGTTAACGATTGACGATATAAATGAATATATTAATTGGTTTCATGAATCTTCTGCAAAAGACAAAATTAGTTCAGAAGATATTTATGAAACTGAATACGTCGCCGCTTATAAAGTTTCCAAAGTGGCTTTAAGTGCTCTAACAATAGTTCGACAAAGAGCTATAGTAAATTGTGTACATCCAGGTTTTGTGCAAACTGACATGACGTTGGGTGCTGGAACGCTGACGCCTGATGAGGCTGAGGGAAAGGTAAATTTCTTTGAAATTTACTCACAAGCCAAATATCCAGAATGAACAAAGATTCTGCTTAATGAATGAAATAACTTCAAATAATTCACACCTAAGGTAAGTATTAATTTATCTGAGATCGGTTATTATTTAAACATCAGAAGCGCACTATCCAGTCTTCATCCTTTCTAAAAATACCCACTGTTCTCAGATCTTCTCGTAGCTACAGCTATATTTATTTTTGCTGACTGAATAAATTAGATTAATTTAAATAAAAAAGAATCATCTGTCCTAAATATTGTTATATAAATAGGCAATTATAAATGAAGTAATTACTCTTGAAAGACCGAATTGTAGTATGGTCATAAGTCATTCTAGATCTGACGAGCGTCGTGGGGCAGCGTCTACTTTTATACATATTGTGGGGTCGATACCCACTTGTGGAGGAGAGATTCTTCGATTTCCATTTTATTCTCTCTGGTAACTTGGCAAAGCGCGGCGTTGAGTTCCGCCACTCAACACGCAATGCCTCAAAACGTGAAAAGTGGGGGACAGAGTGTCTTACCACATTCCACGATTTTCACTTTTCAAGTTTCCACTATTTCTGCAGTTCCCTCTGTCTACCCAGCTATGCGTAGGATAATAAGTGTTGTATTAAAAAATAATAATAATAGAAAAAAAGTTCATGTTAGATTTTCCAACGATAGCTACAGACTGTGTCTGTCTGTGGGTAATAAATATCAAGGGTGGCCTTCTTAGTGCAATGAGAGCACTGTAAATTCCATTAACTGATTGTTTATTGAATTCTTGCTGCATCTAGTAAAAAAGACATTACTGAAATAATAAAAAAGCAAGCAGCTGTAGCCAGCACATGCCCAGTACCATTACTGGCCACGTGTTACAAGAACAAGGTAGAAATTTATAGAAATATATCTTTCAATTAATATATCTTCAAAATTTTAATTTATATACAAAATAAACTATAGTTATGAGTTTTCTATTTTCAGAAATTCTTACCTTCTATATTCCAATTTCAGGAAAAAAATAAAACAAAAAAATTGATAAAATGAATAAAATACGTACTAGCGCGGATCCATCCCACAAAGGTTTATATGGCTCGAGCTCTTTCGCTAATAAAATAGTTCTGTGAGTGACGACCAATTTTGTACATTTTGTAAGTGAAAATATATATCGAAGCTTGCTAAAAATACGTTGGTGTCACAAAAACTGTGGAACTAAAATGTTTTAATTACACTCTACCTCACTGTGAGTGTATGTCGTATATACTATACGTCGTATGAAGAGGACACACCAAACCTTATTTAAGGTTTAACTTGAAATGAAAAAATGTTATAAAAGTAATAAATATATACATATATATAACCTAACAATGCTACAATAATCTCTCACCTATCGCGTGGTTAAGAAAGAGAGAAAAAGAAAAAATAGAGAAAAAGATTAGTGCTAAGACACTCTTTTCTCCATTAATTATTGAAATATTGAGTGTAGAACCAAAAATATTTAAAATATGCACAAATACTGCCAACACGACACTTTAAATACAAAAGACATACTATTATTATAACCTACCATGAGATGCCATACATACAATAAACACACAATAAACATATATAATATAAATAAACATCATACACGTTACACACAACATTCACATTTTCCATACAATGGCTAAAAGCTCCTCTACCAGCTGCATGACTCTTCCCGCGCCGCTATAAAGGGCAAGTCGATGTAAGATGCTGAAATTCAAAATAGATTTTTCAATAGTGAATATATTTCAGCGTATTATACAGGCCCGGGTACGCGCCAGGTGGGAATGTGTTGCACATTTCGAGGCGTACTTCCAATGTTTTACATGTAATATGCGGCGTGTCAAATTTAAATTGAAAAAGAGCGAGGATTTTGCTTAAGCTGAGCTTTGACGTTGTTCGATGTTATTAAAAATTAGTTTTTACTTGTTATTTATAATGGCTTAGAGGTGAGACAAAGCGTTCGGACGGTTTCCATGGGTAGCGGGTTCAAATACTGTCTACGTTCAAAATTATTTTGTTTTCTTATAGATATTTTTATGTGACCTATAACCCGAAGTTTGTCTGACTGCAGGTACAGTAGTTTTAGTTTAAAGTTAAATAAAAAATAAAATAAAATAAATAAAAATAGCCTTTATTTACTTACTACTTACATTTACATTTAGAACTTAACTATTTCGCTTGTACAACTTTTTTTAAAACTAATTAAATAAATAAAAATAAATAAAAATCTACACAATAACACATGTTTCTATAAATCTATATGATTTTATCTATGTATATATACATATATTTAACTAACTAAGCTTAACTACTCTTTTATTTAAATAAAAATGACATAATATAAGATAAATAATTTTAGTAAATGCTAGTAGAAGTCGCCTCTGCGGCGTAGGCCTCTCCTAACCCTTTCCATATATCTCTTCCTCGAGCCATTTGCATCCAGTGGCTACCACACCTTTGGCTGAAAATGTCTCTCCATCGTTTACCTGGTCTTCCTTTACTCCTTTTCATGTCCCTTGGTATCCACTCCGTTAAACGTTTTGTCCATCTATTATTCATCCTGCAAACATGTCCTGCCCAGTTCCATTTTAGTAATCTAATTCTTTTTCTTACATCTATTAATTTACTTTTACTTCGAATGTCAGAGTTGCGAATTTTATCAGATAATTTGACTCCCAACATACTCCTTTCCATTTTTCTTTGGCATATAGCAATTCTTTCTTCGTCTTCTTTTCTTGTCGACCACGACTGGCAACCGTATGTTAGACATGGTAATATAGTTGTTTCATATATTTTCTTTTTAATATTTATAGATATTGAGTTATTCTTCAATATTTCCCTCAGTCCCCAGTATTTTTTCCATGCTAGGGTTATCCTACGTTGTATTTCTTTCGCAGTGTTGTTCTGGAATGAAATTAATTGTCCCAGATAAATATATTCTGTGACATACTCGATTTTTTCGTTTCCTACAACAATGTCTTGCGGGTGTCCGTTAGTTAGGATCTTGGTCTTCGCTGTGTTGAGTGACAATCCCACTTTACTACTTTCTAACGCTATTTCCTTGACCATGGTCTCAAGTTCTGTCGCGCTCTCAGCAATTACCACAATGTCGTCTGCGAAGCGCAGGTGGTTCAGTATTTCTCCGTTTATGTTTACTCCTTTCGTTTCCCAATCCATACACCTAAATACCGATTCTAGTACGGCTGAAAAAATTTTTGGTGAGAGCGGGTCTCCCTGTCTCACTCCACGTGTTATGGGAAATTCTGCACCTTCTCGTTCCAACCGAACTTTTGCGTAACATTTGGAGTAAATACTTTTTATGATATTAATGTATGTTGTGTTAACGCCTTGTTGTGTCAATGATGTCCATATTGCCTCGAAGTATAAAGAATCGAAGGCTTTTGTGTAATCTATAAAACACATATACAAAGTTTTCCTGTACTCTTTGGCTTTTTCAATTAATTGTGTTATGACTTGTATATGGTCTATAGTAGAGTATCCCTTGCGAAAGCCCGCCTGTTCCCGCGGTTGATTTTCATCTAGAATATTTGTTAATCTGTTTAAAATTATTTTTGAGAAAACTTTATATAAGTTTGGCATGAGACTGATTGGTCTATAATTCCCGAGAACATTTCTGTCTCCTTTCTTGTGGAGCAATATAATTGTAGATTTTGACCACTGGTCCGGCGTTGTTTCTGTTTTTAGAATGTTGTTGAATAATATCTGCAGTGGTTTTTGGAGTGAATTTGATAGCGATTTTAGTACTTCATTGGTAATATTGTCACTGCCTGGGGTTTTGTCGTTCTTTTGAGTACTTATAGCATGTTCAATTTCTGAAGTGAGGATCTTTAGTGTCTCTGTATCTTTACATCTTATATTGTGGTCACTTGATTTCGTGAGATGGATTTTTAATGTGCTCGTGTTATCGTTGGTACTATAAAGCTCCGCGTAGAAGGTAGTTGCTTCCTTTATTATGTCGGGACGTCTATATTGTATAATTCCTTGTCTATTTTTCATGCTCACTGTCCACTGTGCCTTGTCACTCAGCTCTTTATAAGCTTTGCGTAAAGCCCCTGATTTAGTTACGAAATTTTCCAAAGTTTGCTTATGTATATTTTTTTTCTCCAGGCTGATGTTTCTATTAATTTGTTTGCTAATTTTGATTATCTCGGACTTGACTTCAGTTGTTCTTTTGTTTTTACATAATAATTTTCTCTGTTCTAACAAGTCTTTCGTTTCTTCGTTGATATAGTTCTTAGACTGTTTCGTTTTACTTGGCAATTACTTTAGAAACTCTTGCAATTCTTTTTCTAATTTGTCATATTGATTTTGAACTTCAGTTGACACTCTAACGGCTTTCATAAATCTTTCCTCCCAGAAATTGGCTTCATCTTTCGTTAAAATTGGTAATTTTCTGATATAATTGTTAGATTTTATTTTATTTCTTTTTGTTTTCCAATCTAAAGATAACACGCAACGTATCATCCTGTGATCAGTATTAAAATTTAAGTTTTTTATTATATCAAATTTTTTTATGTATTTTGGTTGATTTGTAATTATGTAGTCTATCTCATTCAGTTGCTGGCCGCTTGGTGAGCGCCAAGTCCATTTTTTGGATGGTTTGCACTTAAATATGCTGTTTATGATGAAATAACCATTTTCGAGTACAAATTCAACCAATTTCTGGCCGTGTGGACTTCTATTGCCGTATGTGTATTTCCCTATGTAGTTTTCCTCATTATCTTGAGCTTTACCAATTTTTGCATTAAAATCGCCAAGCAGTATAATGTTTTTTGCTTGTGTAGAGTCCAAAGCTACTTGCACTGTTTGATAAAAGAGTTCTATATCTTCGTTTGTGTACGCTTCCGTGGGGGCATATACTTGAACAACAGACCAGGTAGAATTATCAGTTAGCTGTAGCTCCAGTAATGCAACCCGGTCTGATATGCTTTTTAAACACATTATATTGTTTTTTAGTTGTTTTTTTATAAGGTATCCAACTCCATTCCTTCCATTCGTTCCAGAAGTATGGTATAAGATGAACTCGGGATATTCCTCTATTACTTCATTTTGTCTTCTTATCTCACATAAGCCAATTATGTCCCACTTTATGTCTTTAATGGCATATTTCAGTTCTTCAATTCGGCTATCTGATATTAAAGTTCTTACATTGAGACTTGCTATATGTAAAGAAAGTGGTTTTTTCTTTTTGGTTGCTGTTCCGCTACTGTTTAAGTTATGTAGTATTTGCTTAGGATTTAGGAGGTAGTGGTCTGACTCCTCCACAGTGACCAGCCGGCTTGGAGGAGGTAGAGAGGTAGAAGAGGCATATATTAGTTTTTTCGAGTTGATTTTTTATTTGGTGATGTTTGGGTGTTAAGGTTCTGCTGTGATGAACGTAAAAAACTTGTTATATTTTGTGATTTGTTCTTTTTGAACGCGGGTTTGGTCCCTTCGTGATTCGTAGTTTTCGTATTTACTTTCCCTACATACTCGGGTGAAATAGACATAGGTCGTTTGTTTCTTTCTGTATTTGTATGCTGTTGTGGTTCACGTTTTTTTAGTTCTACTATTTTGTCGTAGCGTAGAACTACTCTCTTTCCTGCTTGGCGTTCTCGTTCAAGTTCTTCCTGCAATTCTTTGCGTTTCTGTAACACACTGGGTGGAAAATCTTCCTTCAGGTACATAGTCGTATTGCTAAGCTTTTTCCCCTTTTTCAATATTTCTATTTTCTTGAGTGTTGTAGTTAAAGTAACTACTACTGGTCTAGCTTTCCCAGTGTATTTACCGATTCTATTCACGTTCTCTATTTCCCACTTTTGACAGTTTATTTCCAAATTATTATTTATTATATCCAAAATAATAGAAAGCAAGTTATCATATCCCTTTTCCTTTTCATCGATCCCGAAAAAAATTACATTCTTCCTTCTGACCTGTTTTTCTAAGTAATTAATTGTTTTTTGCTGTTGATCAATTTTAATTTCTAATTGTTTAGTTTTCGCTTCGATAAGGTTAAATTTTTCATCTATGTTGTTGTTAATTGAATCTTTAATGTTTTGTTCCATAAGTTTCATATTTTGTTTTTGTTTTGAGAGGTCTTCTTGTATAACTTGTAAAATTTTTACAATATCTTCCATAATGCTGCTGCCCTCTATTGGATGTTCGTAGGAGTGTTTAGTAGACGGCTTTTTTTTTTTCGATAAGAATTTGATTTATTTGTAGACGATATGCGTATTTCTCGTTAGGTGGCGTTATTGATCAACCAAGTGTAGCATTTTTCAATTTTATACTTTGTATTCCAAGACTGCAGTACATACAAACATTGAAAAGCGCCCTCTGTTAGTAAAGCGGTGAACTTGTTAGTTGGCAGATTTTATTCCAATTTACTCGATCGATGTGCTATTGTGATGTTTGTAACGATTTCGATAGATGGCGTTTATTAGAGTGCCTGGCTAACGGAAAGTTTTAAATTGTACTTTTGTTTAAACTTTAGGTTATCTTTACACTATTTTGTTAGTACAATTGTATATAATATAGTATTTTGGACGTACTTGGTCACCAGGTTTCAGTGTTTTGTTTTTGTTTGCACACATTTATCACTAATTGTGTAATTCGATGTATTTCACACTTGACACAGCAGTTGTTTGTTGTTGTTTTTTTTTGATTTGCGGAAATGAGAAAATATCTTGATTCACTGGCTTATCACTTTGTCCTTATTATAGTCTCGATGACACTCAACTATTACGAATTTTATCACTTTTGATTGGTTTCTTACGTGTTTATTATTTTTTTTTCACTTTAAATACGGACTTAATGTACACCGTGTCACCGTAGCGACCTCTCAAAAGTTTAAAGTTAAATATACACCTAATATAAGGCTATAATCGAAGAAAATTCGTAATTTTAAAATGTTTACATTGATTTTGATTAAAGTAAACGTTTATAACACTGCTCTGTTTTTTTTATCTCCACACTTTATCACACACTTAGCAGGCTAGGCAGAGGGAACCGCAGGAACTGCAGTTAAGGAACAGGATTGTTTTAAAATATTAAAAATGCTGTTTTTAAATTACTAATCCATATGTATAGTAGTATAAGATAATCTTTAATTTACTTCATCGTTTATTTCAATATTACATTTTGTGCTCTCCAACTAGTAACTATAGTCGTAGAAACCAAAGTAATAACATTAGGTCTTTCATTTATATTAGTGTTTCTTTTTAAAGAAGATCTTGAAGGTTGAATCGAGTTTCTTTCAATGGTTAAACTTTTATAAATTATATAAACATAATAAGACACGTATATAAAGATTTAAACAATTTTTCTATTTATGGATTGATTATTTGTATGTCATATATGTTAGGATATTCGTCCAATACCATTATAATAAAGTACAGACCAACAAGAGTTCATTATTTAACAGACAGACACACACTTTGAACGTGTGCTGTTGATAAACCATTCTTCAAGAAGAATAATACCTAAAATATATACAAATAAAGCAAAATTATACAGCAAACAGTGTTTTCTTTAACACCTTAATTTCGGCGCCTTGTAACAGTTGAATTTAGACTTAACGCGTTGAATACAACTCCTTTATGCAAGCGAAATCACTTGAGAAGTTATGCTTTCAAGTTTCCTTAGTAGTAATGATTTTGGTTCTCGCAAAATGAATTTAAATTAATTATTAAAGCGGGGACGGAGAAAGCAGGGACGGAACGGAGTGTCTTAACACTAGGTTCCCACGATCTCTGCAGTTCCCTCTGCCTACCCTGCCATGTGCGGGATAAAGCGTGAAGCTAAAAAAAAAAAAATAACCTAGGTAAATTTACATATCATTGATCACAGAGGCCTCTTTGCAGTTAAAAAGTATGCAATTGTAAACTAGGTGTCTGTGGTTTTAAGGCTATACTCTTGTTTTTGTTTCACACTTCCTCAATATTACCTTGAAATGTTAAAATATTCTAGAAAATTATTTAAAAAAAATAAAAGTAATTAGTTTTATGTGATAAATATATTGACTATATATATTTAAAATGTAGTATTCACTTTTACTTCTACTTACATTTTTGTTGTTTTGCTTCAAAAAAAAAACAAATAGAATTCCATCGAAATCAGTTCTATATACCTGCCGTATACACCACATACCTGCCGTAATACAGCAAATTGTAACTTTTATTATTGAAACAGGATTTTTCAAAGCTTACAGAAGCTTTTCAGCTTCTAAAAATGTCTTAATACGTACAAGGTTTCCAAAGCTGGCTGTATGCCAACGAAACTCAATAGACAGTTTAAGCTCGGAGCGGAGCTTTATGCCATTACAATTGGCATAATTATCGTTAAAAGAAAATGCGCAGCACCGATGGATTGTAGTCTCATCTTTTTGAGCTTTTTATAGTTGTAGTTTATGTTTGTTTGTTTCTAAGGAAATTTAAGCTTTTGTTACTATGGGCTTTATGAAGGAATTTCTGTGATATTATAAAGGAAGCATTGCTTCGTTAAGACTACTAGTGAGGAAAGTAAATCAATTATTTCTAAAATTGTAGACTTAAATGCTATATAAGTAATAGTATAGAAAGATCAAATGTGCAGTTAATTTCGACTATGTGCTTAGAAATTGAGTGATAAAAGGAATATATTTTAAAAATATTTTACTCAAACTATTACAAGAGATTTTTAAAATTTTAAAATTGAATTTTGCTAACATTACAGTATTATTAAAGTGACGATTATTCCCAGACGCAGAGACTCGTCGCTGTTTAGACAAAATTTTGCATTGTAAAGCTCATATCAATTTACATTTGACGTAGCGAGTGTTGTTTACTCTCAGACACCGGCTACAGGAAAAATTTGCGTCGTCGACTCATTTATTACATATAAAAATGGCTCCGAAGGGACGAGCATATCTGTTGGTGCAATTTAATTTAGTAGTAGCAATATCAAGTATCGCGTGAATTCTATTTTATTAACTAACTCTTTTCTTTTTTCTATTCTCGAGTTGGTATTATTTTTAACTGTTCCAAGAAGTTTTATAAAAGTTTCACATTTATACAAACATTTTCTGCCATACAAGTCGCAGGCCAATAGTCAGTACCAACTTTAAGTAAGAAGAGTGAATTATTCACACCTTCAAAGCTATTTTAACATCTTTTTTCTCTAATTGACGATAAACGCTTTGAATTTCAAGCGTAATGAACGAGGGCCGTGACCTGGAACTCAGAATGATCATATTCTTCGCAGGCAATATTGAGATAATTAAAATTAAAAGGAATTGTTTTTTGGTTCTATTTTTAGTAAGTTTGTCGATTCAATTTACAAACAAAATGGAGAAAATTTTATTAAAATCATTCGCTTGTTCTATTTTTTATTTTAAAGTTCTAGCGTTAAGCTACGCGTCTTTCTAATTATGGCAGTTACCTGTCATCCAGATGAAATACAAACTTTTTAAATTAATTAACAAAAACAAACGTTCAAAGCGAGTTATTATCCATATTAATTGATTGTATTCAACTCACATTTGTATATTTTTAATTTTTTATTTTATATATTATATAGAAAATAATCAAAAAATACTTTTATTTGCAAAAATAAACGTCCAAAAATATTAACATACGACATCAAAGGATAGATGCACTTTTACCAAAGAGCACTTCTTGCTACTTGATTCAGTCCTAAAGTATTATAGAACCTCCTTTTTATCCCTTCTTCTTGTAAGATTCAAATTAGATATTTCATGGTATGTAAGTTGTTGTTTATAAGTCAAACTTGAATAAATCTTATCCGAAACAGTATATAGCTTAATGATTAAACTTAAAGCTTAAAGATTATTATTGTGATGGTTCGTTGCTTGAACTTATCATTCCGTTATAAAGTAAAAAGAGCTTTCTAAACAATGCTTCAGCCATATATCGCTTATTAAATAAGTAACTTAATTTAAATTAGTCTAAACTTTGAGGCAAATATGACCGTTATAATTGTAAAACAGAACATTAGAGTCACTCTTTACCTCACTCAACCCAACCCAAAAAAGTATAAAAAAGCTCCCAATCAACATTTAAAGTTAATATTTTTTACTTTAGAACTTAAAAAGTCTTTCTGTACACAAAGTATGAGAACGATCTCCTGACGACAGATTTTTTGTCGCATTTTTATTATATTTTTCATACTTTTAATTAATACTTAATATAAATTTGTTACAGTTTCTCATTAATAAGCGTTTCTTTTTTAAAATCTCAGTCGTTTTCAAAGAAATAATTATGTCGCTTCTAATTAGTCAAGTTTTAATAAATCGATGGCACTTCAACACTGGAAATAGACATTGTCTTAATTAAAGCGACGTAAGTAGCAAGTTAGTATCCGTTATATGGCCTAGATACGGATGTTAAAACTATATTATACTTAATTGAATTGTGAATATTCTATTTTTAAATTACTCTCCTATGACCTATGTTTGTCTAAAGCGCGGTGTTTAATTACGCAACGAGTTAGAGATTCTTTACACGAAGTTGTTTATGGTACATAATATGTATTAAATTCAAATTCGCAGGAAAGCCTTAATATGTGTTTGTATTGGAAATGAGAGCGTTTCTTATTGTTTTGTAAACAATCACGTTTTAAAGCGTTTCCTTATCTCTGAACATTTGCTATTTAAATGCAAATGGCGTATTCCCCACACGTTTATTTCTTAAAGTAAACTAAAGGATTGTTGGACTTTTTGTAACTTGTATTTCTGTAAAGAAAATTATATAGAATCTAAATTTATTTTCAGATCATGGTATTATATTATGAAATTGTCATGACTCAGTTATGAAATGTCAGTTATGGAGAAGTTGTCATGAGCGGCGAGCTTAATGTAAACACGTCATTTGGGAGAGTAATTATTTCGATTTTGTCGTTCTGGTGACAAATGCAAAGCGCGAGTTTCAGTCCCGCCACTTGATTTAAATATGATAAATAATGCACGTAATAGACGCACAGTGTCAAGAGTGGTAAGCAATGAAGTGTCTTAACAATTGGTTTCCTTCGTCTACCCTGCTATATGCGGGATACCGTGTGAAATTGTAAAAAGAGTCTATCTCTATTCAGTAAAGTATTATATTAGATTCTACCTCGAAACGTCCTCTTAACTTAGTGAAAACTGCAAACCAGGTCTAAATTCTTTTAAGAATGTTGACTAACTTACTAGATTAAGTTAAAATAATAAAAAATTGTAACAAGAAATCGTGATTGAAATGATTTTAAACAACAGCTCCACGCTTTGTCTCTCGTCTTAATTCCACGTGAATAATTTCAGATCAAAATCTTATTATATCAGAGTCACTACACGAAGTATTATAATAAAGATATATTATAGTATAATAGGTCTCTTACTGAATGCCCATTGTTCTACAAATGAAGAATGGCACAAAGGCCCGTCACGGCCACCCGTAATACGATCGACGTTATTGAATTTGTATAATAATTGAATTTATGTTACATCGTGGCGCAGTGAGAGCCTCTGCGTGCTGTAACTGTAAACACGTTCGTAGATTTCATTCCCGTTTAGGGCTTTATATGGTTATACTCATCCTGATAGGAAAAAAACAGCTAGAAATTCGGATGACCTGTGTAAAACTATCATATGGAGGCAAAGCTTTTCAATACTTGGTCATTTTATTCACACTAATATAAGAGAAATATAAATTAAAAAATTGAAACGCTTTTTGTTGCTGAACTTATAATATCAAATATACAAGACGTTTTTAAACTTTTTCATTTAGTAGAAAATCAAATAAAATTTCAATTTATACTTTACTAATTACTCGCCTTCGTCTTGTCTTATGTCACTTTTAGAAAAGTTTCCTTAAAAACAAATAAATATGAGTACTTCAATTGAGACTTCAAAAAGATCTATAACAAGCTGTCGTCGACACTGAAAATACCTAAAAAATCATCAAATATCATTATTCTTTTATTTAAGTTTTCATATTGTTAAAAATAAATTAAATTTTATATCAAATAATACGCACGAGTTGAGTCTGTGAATGTTGTCGTTTCACACGACAGCGTAAAACTTGCTCATTTCCACTGCCATATAATTAAGAGCTTTAGTATTATTAAAAGAAAATGTTTCGCTTAGTTGAAGTTGTGCTTTGTGTTGTGTATATATATATATATATATATATATATATATATATATATATATATATATATATATATATATATATATATATATATATATATATATATATATATATATATATATATATATATATATATATATATATATATATATATATATATATATATATATATATATATATATATATATATATATATATATATATATATATATATATATATATATATATATATATATATATATATATATATATATATATAATTCAATTACCTTAGAATCTATGGGGAAAAATACTGGAAACAAACAACAAGTAAATGGTGAGAAGACGCGATTGTTCAATTAAAGCTCCGCACGTCGCAATCTCAGCTTAATTGAGACAGACGTTTGATAAGCATCGCTAGACGTTTGAACCGAATCGAATAACGTAATGACTAACTGACTGACTACTTTGTCAGTATCATTTGACAATGATAGTAAACACACTGTATACTGTATACATACAACTGATTGCCTTGTTGTAGGCTTAATATATACTTAGTTGAATGAGTTGTAAGTTTTATAAGACGAGGCCCGGGGTTGAGCTCCACCACTCAATACAAAAAATCTAGAATTGGGATGGTGGGTGTTTCAATACTAGTCTCTCTTTGCCTATAAAAGGTTTTTGATGATGTTCTTTAAAGGTAAAGTTATTCTAATTAATATTATAACGTATTTTTACTTACGTTGTTGCATTCCGCCACATTAGAGCTGGCTCGAGTTTAAGTAAGAATAAAAAATAGAATGTTTTGACATTCTAATTCCTGAAAAAGTAAATAAAATTTAAGCTCCATGAGATTACTTAAAGTTTTCATGGTGCATAGGTTCAAAGCTGCTTTCAAATTTTGTATGTTTTCATTGAGTAAAAAAAATAAGTGTATTTCCTAATATCACCATATATGGAAAAAAGTGAGCAACTGAAGATGAGCTTGGATGGACTCTAAACGGGGAAAAAACATGAAGTAAAGACTTTTAACCTTAGCCTTTTAGCCTTTACATAGCCTATATTGTTCAGAAAACCGGTATAAGCATAGTATAGAGTAAATATGTAAAACATGTATCAGCAATAAGCATAAAAGAAAAGATATTTATTTACACATACATACGAAAGGAAAGTCTTTATAGTAGAAAGTTTCTTAAAAACTATACGAATACGTACGTAAGTACGAATATACTCTAAAATAAAGTGCTAATTATCGAGACAAAGGACGAAATAAAGCACATTTGACATTCATTGTAAGACGTTCAGTGAATAATGAATGAACCTGTGAGAGAGCTTTTACGTAGTTTAGACTAAGTAAGATTTTTTTTTCAAGATTAGTACATTTTTACTACTTACTGAATTTTTAATTTTTGTCATATTATTTGTCTAAGAAATATGTTCTCTACGTTCTATTCTATTTTTTGTATTTTTCGGTAGAGCTCAACGCTGCAGTATGTCTTACAAAAGCGGAAGTATTAAAATCCCACGAAGTAGTCACCACAAATACAGCCACTACAACTAACACGTTCACCCACTATGCCACGATGGCGTCATCTTTTTGTTATTTTTCCTTTTAACATTTATACTTAAGATATACATTACTAATTAATGGAATGCAATGAATAAAAACATGGAAACAAATTTTTATAATGAATTTTATAGTTATACTTATAAATCAAATGATTTACTCGAATTAATATAAATTATGAACAGGTTAATGACAGTGTACGAAGCGAAAGTAGTATACTAGAGATAAAGCGTGAAGAGGTCACAAAATACAAGAGGTCACTAAAATTCTTAAAATAGGGTACAAATGTAACAAAAGAAAACAGACGACTATAATTATGCCGGAATGTCTTCGTAACCTTCGCGTAAGAATATAAGAGCGCCTCTAGAAATGTTATTTAAGAAAGCTGTTAGCATTTAAATCTCTGCACGATCTCAATAGATGAGATGAAACGCGATGAGATAGAGACGAGTGGTTTGAACACTGCTATGTTGATGTTCCGGGACGTGATCATTTGCATAATTTTATGGTTATATTAGAAAATTGTTTTTAACATCACACTGTATGGTTTATGAAAAGTAGACAAGCTCCCTCTGCTTACTCTACATAGAGTTGTTCAGTTTCCTGCTTTCAGACTTATTACAAGTATGACGTATTAAATAGCGAACGAATTTTCGATATTTGATAAAAAAAATAATACTTTTTTATAGTTGAGTGAATTCCACTCAGGCATTCTTTCGATCCACTAGGACATGTATAATATTACAAAAGTATTATAATAATACATAGTAAATAATTTATTAACTCTTCAATTATATAATATTTAGGTTGATGTGCTGCAGGGTAGTTGACGAGGATCTCTATTCTATATTACTCTAGAGAAATATCCCATTTGTAGAGTTCGTTCTCTCATGACACTGGAATTTCTTTTTTTTTATGTGAAGGACAAGGCAAACGAGCGGTCGGGTCACTTGATGGTAAGTGATCACCGACGCCCACGGCCCTGTGTATCAGCAGAGGTGTTACAAGAGCGTTGCCGGCCTTGAAGGTGGACGTAGACGCGCTTTTTGAAGGTACCCATGTCGTATCGGTCTGGAAACACTGCCGCAGGTAGGCTATTCCACAGTAGTGTGGTACTTGAAATTTCTTTTTAAATATTATTATATTTTGTTCCTTGAGTGGAAATTGAACCTGTTACCTTCGCTTTCACTTCGACGCTATCACTCCACTAAGATATTTCATTATAATTATAATTAGTTTCACATATCAAAGAAATATTGCAACATGTTTTCTCTTCTCGGATTTCTGAACAATTTCATAGCAGTGTACATTAGCTCTGACATTTTAAACCTCATACGTGACTTAATTACCGGTACCTACCGCAGTTTGAGTCCAGCCGTGATTCGTTTTAATCCTAAACATGTCTATAGCTTTCAATATCGTGTCATATTGGCATTTGCACGAATATATAAGTTGGTTATTGACTTGGTAATGTTTTAAGTTCATTATAATATATTTTTAAAAGTTATTTACAAATAATATACATTTAGAAACTTATACAGCTTATCTTAAAACTCCTCCACACACCTCTTTCGTTTCGTTTCGTTCTAGAGGAGGTCATACCTCCTCTGCATGCCTCCGAGGGGTGCCTCATGTTACTAGCGTGACCTCCTTCCTCAATCATCTGTAATATCTTCCTCACTTACAACTGGCTCTTTCATAATATCCTCAAATTTGTCAGATTATTTAAGTAAAAAAATTATAACTATTTACCGTTTTAAAATTAATGGCATTTGGTCACGACTCAACCTACATCTACCTCAGAGAAAATATATAACTATAAAATAGAAAAGTAATCATCTCATAACAACATTTCAGGAGAAATAAACCAAATATTTTCTAAGATATTGAAAGTTCCAGAAATAACGGAATAATCATCGTTCTTGAGGAATATTCTTATATAAGATCTGCAAGGATTTATTTTATTTACTATAGCCTTGCGTTATATAACATATGATAGCGTAATTAGTGATTCTAGTGTCGAAACTCTCCTCCTTTCTCAATTACTTGCGTATGTTTAACTTAAATCAGGGAACGAAGCGTTTTAACACTAGGTCCTATGGTTCCTGCAATTCCCTCTGCCTACCCATGTGCGGGATAAAGCGTGAAACAATAAAAAAATATTTGCAATTATGTACGGAGTATCAAACTACAATGTAGCGTATTAGCTTACATTTTTTTTCTATTTTTCCTATCGAATGTTTATTGAACCCAGAAACTTCGCATTTACACCAGAGGCTATCACCTGAACCTAAATGAACTAAAACAGCTTGAGGGTAAGAAATAATTTTGCAATAAATGCTCTTTGGATCCCCTGATCCAAGAGGGTTTCGTTTACAGCTGTTAACCTTTAAGTATATATTTGGCCTTGCCATTAAGAAAACATTTCTAAGAATATATATATATATATATATATATATATATATATATATATATATATATATATATATATATATATATATATATATATATATATATATATATATATATATATATATATATATATATATATATATATATATATATATATATATATATATATATATATATATATATATATATATATATATATATATATATATATATATATATATATATATATATATATATATATATATATATATATATATATATATATATATATATATATATATATATATATATATATATATATATATATTTATATAGACTCAATATCCCTTTGAACTAATTATAAATATAATGAAATATCTTAGTGGAGTGATAGCATCGAAGTGAAAGCGAAGGTAACAGGTTCAATTTCCACTCAAGGAACAAAATTTACGTATATTTAAAAAGAAATTTCACGTACCACACTACTGTGGAATAGCCTACCTGCGGCAGTGTTTCCAAACCGATACGACATGGGTACCTTCAAAAATCGCGTCTACGTCCACCTTCAAGGCCGGCAACGCTCTTGTAACACCTCTGCTGTACACAGGGCTGTGGGCGTCGGTGATCACTTACCATCAGGAGACCCGACCGCTCGTTTGCCTTGTCCTTCACATAAAAAAAAAAGAAATTCCAGTGTTATGAGAGAACGAACTCTACAAATGGGATATTTCTCTAGAGTAATATAGAATAGAGATCCTCGTCAACTACCCCGCTGCATATCTACCTAAATATATAATATACAACTAAAAAATAAATAAATTATTTACTATGTATTATTATTATACATGTCCTAGTGGATCGAAAGAATGCCTGAGTGAATTCAACTATAAAAAAATATTATTTTTTTTATCAAATATCGAAAATTCGTTCGCTATTTAATACGTCATACTTGTAATAAGTCTGAAAGCAGGAAACTGAACAACTCTATGTAGAGTAAGCAGAGGGAGCTTGCCTACTTTTCATAAGCCATACAGTGTGATGTTAAAAACAATTTTCTAATATAACCATAGAATTATGCAAATGATCACGTCCCGGAACATCAACATAGCAGTGTTCAAACCACTCGTCTCTATCTCATCGCGTTTCATCTCATCTATTGAGATCGTGCAGAGATTTAAATGCAAACAGCTTTCTTAAATAACATTTCTAAAGGCGCTCTTATATTCTTACGCGAGGGTTACGAAGACATTCCGTCATAATTATAGTCCTCTGTTTTTTCTTTTGTTACATTTGTATTCTATTTTAAAAATTTCAGTGACCTCTTGTATTTTGTGACCTCTTCACGCTTTATCTCTAGTATACAACTTTCGCTTCGTACAATGTCATTAACCTGTTCATAATTTAAATTAATTCGAGTAAATCATTTGATTTATAAGTATAACTATAAAATTCATTATAAAAATTTGATTCCATGTTTTTATTCATTGTATTCCATTAATTAGTAATGTATATCTTAAGTATAAATGTTAAAAGGAAAAATAACAAAAAGTTGACGCCATCGTGGCATAGTGGGTGAACGTGTTAGTTGTAGTGGATGTATTTGTGGGTTTGACTACTTCGTGGGATTTTAATACTTCCGCTTTCGTAACACATAGTGCAGCGTTGAGCTCTACCGAAAAATACAAAAAATAGAATAGAACGTAGAGAACGTATTTCTTAGACAAAACATATGACAAAAATTAAAAATTCTGTGTAAAAATGTACAAATGTAGAAAAAAAGTTTCTTACTTAGTCTAAACTACGTGAAAGCTCTCTCACAGGTTCATTCATCATTCACTGAACGTCTTACAATGAATGTCTAATGTGCTTTATTTCGTCCTTTGTCTCGATAATTAGCTACAATTTATGGTTTGGATAATCTTATAGGAATCTTTGCAGTCTAGACGTTTTAACTTTAGTTCTAGAACTTTAAAAGCTACAGCTATTTAGCTTAAATTATCACTAAAATACTAAAACACTCTGCTCAAGCACTTTATTTTAGAATATATTCGTACTGTTATAATTTGTAAGAAACCTTCTACTATGAAGACTTTCCTTCCGTATGTATGTGTAAATAAATATCTTTTCTTTTATGCTTATTGCTGATATATGTTTTACATATTTACTCTATACTATGCTTATACCCGTTTTCTGAACAATATAGGCTATGTAAAGGCTAAAAGGCTAAGGTTAAAAGTCTTTACTTCATGTTTTTTACCCCGTTTAGAGTCCATCCAAGCTCATCTTCATTTGCTCACTTTTACCCATATATGGTGATATTAGGAAATAAACTTATTTTTTTTTCTCAAAGAAAATATATGAAATTCGAAAGCAGCTTTAAACCCACGCACCATGAAAACTTTAAGGTAATTAGTGATTCTAGTGTCGAAACTCTCCTCCTTTCTCAATTACTTGCGTATGTTTAACTTAAAAAAAATCAGGGAACGAAGCGTTTTAACACTAGGTCCTATGGTTCCTGCAATTCCCTCTGCCTACCCATGTGCGGGATAAAGCGTGAAACAATAAAAAAATATTTGCAATTATGTACGGAGTATCAAACTACAATGTAGCGTATTAGCTTACATTTTTTTTTCTATTTTTCCTATCGAATGTTTATTGAAC
The DNA here is from genome assembly GCA_037178615.1 of Dione vanillae. Classification (NCBI taxonomy): domain Eukaryota; kingdom Metazoa; phylum Arthropoda; class Insecta; order Lepidoptera; family Nymphalidae; genus Dione; species Dione vanillae. The sequence continues at coordinate 245,290 of JAZFAU010000221.1, read as the reverse complement.
CCAGAAACTTCGCATTTACACCAGAGGCTATCACCTGAACCTAAATGAACTAAAACAGCTTGAGGGTAAGAAATAATTTTGCAATAAATGCTCTTTGGATCCCCTGATCCAAGAGGGTTTCGTTTACAGCTGTTAACCTTTAAGTATATATTTGGCCTTGCCATTAAGAAAAGATTTCTAAGAATATATATATATATATATATATATATATATATATATATATATATATATATATATATATATATATATATATATATATATATATATATATATATATATATATATATATATATATATATATATATATATATATATATATATATATATATATATATATATATATATATATATATATATATATATATATATATATATATATATATATATATATATATATATATATATATATATATAAACCTATTAGTGATGAAGAAAACGACGTCAGCATTGCTGACGTCATTATTTTTAAAAACAACTGTGGACCTGGAACTTCGTTATCAGAAGTGGGATCGAATGCCATTGCTGCTCAACAACCTGATGTCTCAAATGAAGAACAGTTTCATGGACTGAACAACACAGGAAATACTGGCCAGTCTATGCAAAACTTACCACAATCAACTTCATTTAACGCAAGTATGAATAATATTCCACCACAATTTGTCATGCAGATGATGCAAATGATGCAGCAAATGTCGGAACGATTAAGTGCTCCAGCGGAAAACAAAGTACGTATTAACGACATCTATCTACCATCATTTGATCCGGACACTAACGTGGGTGTACGCGAATGGTGTCAACACATTGATAAAGCTATCGAAACATACTGGCTTAATGATTTTGATGTACGCATGAAGGTTGGAAGCCTACTGAAAGGAAGGGCAAAAATGTGGATTGATGACTGGATGGTCACTACGGCTTCATGGGCTGAAATGCGCAACAATTTAATTACAACATTTGAGCCAGAGAACCGTTACTCACGAGACATAATTCGATTCAGAGAGCATACCTACGACTCATCAAAAGACATCTCGGAATTCTTATCACGAGCTTGGGTTTTGTGGAGAAGGATAACTAAGGACAGACTATCGAATGAAGATGCAGTCGAGGCAGTGATCGGTTGTGTGAATGACGAAAGACTTAGGATCGAGTTACTAAATACGAAGGCTACTACAGTACCAGAACTGATATCCGTTGCATCATCAATAAAGGCTGTGAAGCGTTCACACCAGAACTCTAGTAATAATATTGCAAGTAAGAGACCACGTTTTTCAGCTTTTCCGTGCCGTATTTGCAAAAGATCCAATCATACTTCCAGTGAGTGTTACTATAAACCTAGTGAACCAAGAACACAACATGAACAAAGAATGAACATGAAAGCTGAAACGAATAATAACAAAGAATCAGCCTCCAACCAAAACAACAAAGCAATAATCTGTTCATTTTGCAAAATACCTGGACATAATTTCGAAACATGCTTCAAGCGAGAACGATCGTTGAAGTTAAACGTGAATTGCATTGCTGGATCAAATCTGGCTCCGATTCAGGTGAATATCGGTACAAAAATTTTTCAGGCAATATTTGACAGTGGAGCTGATTGTTCACTTGTGCGAGAATCTGTTGCAGCTCAATTACCAGGAAAAAGACTGCAAATTGCTAATTATTTGAGAGGGATTGGACAGTTTCCGGTACTTTCATTAACTACCCTGGTTGCAGTTGTGGTCATAGATGAAATCAATATAGAGCTACAGTTCCATATAGTGGCGGATTATGAAATGACGACAGACATGTTAGTAGGCATGAACCTTTTAAATAACACGAATCTTACTATGATGGTTACGTCAGGTGGAGCAAAGTTAGCACATCAGCTAAATATTAACCAAATTCAGAGTAAAAACCCGATATTCGAAAAAATAGACTGTGACCTCACAAATGAAGATGATATCAGGAAATTACGCACACTTCTAAACAAATATCAACATTTATTTATCAGAGGGTATCCAACAACTCGTGTTAATACTGGCGAACTGGAAATCCGTTTAAAGAATCCAAACAAGTATGTAGAACGGAGACCATATAGGCTCAGTCCAATCGAACGAGAATAGGTGCGAGCCATAGTGCAAGAGTTAATGGAACACGGAATCGTACGCGAAAGCAAGTCTCCTTATTCTAGTCCCATAATACTAGTAAAGAAGAAGAATGGGGACGATCGAATGTGTGTGGACTTCAGAGAACTCAATTCAAATACTGTTCGGGATCACTATCCACTACCACTGATATCGGATCAGATCGACCAATTAGCCAAAGGACAGTTCTTCACGACATTTGATATGGCTGCAGGTTTTCATCAAATACCAATTGCAGAGTCCTCAATTGAGAAAACGGCTTTTGTAACACCAGATGGTTTGTATGAATATGTGACTATGCCTTTTGGATTAAGCAACGCATGTTCAGTCTATCAACGTTGTATCAACAGGGCTCTAAGTCCTTTATTAGGTAACGCAGCTCAAGTATATGTTGATGACGTATTAAGTAAATGTGAAGATATCGGACAAGGCCTGTCAAATATTGAACGGATTCTCATAGCTTTGCAAAAATCGGGATTTTCTATAAATGCTGACAAATGCAGTTTCTTCAAGCGCTCAATTGAATATTTAGGCAATATGGTGTCAAATGGACAAGTCCGCCCTAGTCCGAGAAAAATAGATGCTCTTGTAAAAGCGCCTGTACCAACAAGCCCCAGGCAAGTTAGACAATTCTGCGGTTTGGCTGGCTACTTTAGAAAATTTTTACCCGATTTTTCACGTGTTATGGTTCCACTTTATGAATTGACTAAATCAGGTGCCAAGTGGGAGTAGAACGAACGACATGAGGAAGCAAGGGAGAAGATCATTCAGTGTTTAACATCTTCTCCAGTACTTACACTATTTCAAGAGGAAGCTCCTATTCAATTATACACCGACGCAAGTAGCCTGGGATTTGGAGCAGTATTGGTACAAGTTATCGATGGACGACAACATGCTGTTGCGTTTATGAGCATGAGAACTACTGATACTGAAAGTAGATACCACTCTTATGAATTGGAGACCTTGGCCGTAGTTCGAGCAATAAAACATTTCAGACAATATCTGTACGGACGCAAGTTTACGGTAATTACAGATTGTAATGCTTTGAAGGCATCGAAGAATAAGAAAGATTTACTCCCTAGGATCCATCGCTGGTGGGCATTTTTACAGAATTATAATTTTGAAGTTGAATACCGCAAAGGTCAACAGCTACAACATGCCGACTATTTCAGCAGAAATCCTGTAGAGCTCACTGTAAACATGATGGCTAAAGATATCGACTGGCTGAAAGTTGAACAACGACGTGACCAAGTATTACGAGTTATAATGGATGGTATGAATAATAATGAGCAAAGGAATGGTTATGTACTAGAAAATAATGTTCTCAAACGCATCATAGAAGATCCAGCATTTGGACAAAAACGTTGTACAGTTGTGCCTAAATCTTTTCAATGGAGTTTGATTAACTCGTTTCACACTGCGCTGAAACATCCGGGTTGGGAGAAAACTTTACAGAAAATTAAGGATAGCTACTGGTTTGACAAGATGAGTACAATTGTTCGAAAATTCGTTGATAATTGTATTGTTTGCAAGACATCTAAAGGATCATCTGGTGCGATACAAGCTCAAATGCATCCATTGCAGAAGCCGACATCGGCCTTTCAAGTGATACATATGGATATAACGGGTAAAATGGGAACATCTGGCAATCAACAGTACGTGATTGTAACCATAGATGCTTTTACAAAGTATGTGTTATTTTATTACGCAACTAATAAGAATCCACATAGTACGTTGGCCGCTTTAAAACGTACTGTTCACTTATTCGGTACTCCAGTACAAATCATAGTTGATGGTGGAAGAGAGTTCTTAGGAGATTTCAAGATTTATTGCGATCGTATGGGAATAAAGATTCATGCCATATCTCCAGGAGTCAGCCGAGCAAATGGACAGGTAGAACGTGTAGTAGCTACGCTCAAGAACACTCTTACAATGATCAAGAATTATGAAACAGAAGAATGGTTCACAATGCTTGATGAGATTCAGTTAGCAATAAACTGCACCCCCCATCGTGTGACTGGTGTAGCTCCATTAACTTTGCTAACTCAGCGCAAGCACTGCGTACCCCCAGAGTTGCTCAATCTTGTAGATATTGACGAGCAGACCGTTAATATTGAGGCACTCACAAGCTACGTTCAACAGAAAATGATACAAAACGCTGAACAGGACAGACAACGTTTTAACTCCAAGAAAGCAAAAATCCATCACTTCCAGAGAGGTGATTATGTGTTAGTGAAAAATAATCCACGAAATCAAACATCACTGGATGTTAAATTCAGCGAGCCATACGAGATAATAAGAATTTTGGATAATGACCGCTATCTTGTAAAAAAAGTACTGGGTTCGGGGCGACCACGAAAAGTCGCTCATGATCAACTTCGCCGGGCTCCTCAACCAGGAGACCAGATAGCCGTAACGGCGGAAGTAGAAAAATCTACTAACGATCCTGAGCCATCGACTTCAGGAGTTGCCACTCATGAGCAAGACTTCCAAGATAAAACCGCTTAAAAAGGTGAGTTTAGATTTGGCATTATTAAAACTTGCTGTAACAGTCAAATTACATTACATTACGTACTACACAGTATACGTGATATTGAAGTACCACAGTGTACATGACATTGAAGTACCACAGTGTACATGATATCGAAGTACCACAGTGTACATGATATCGAAGTACCACAGTGTACATGATATCGAAGTACCACAGTGTACATGATATCGAAGTACCACAGTGTACATGATATCGAAGTACCACAGTGTACATGATATCGAAGTACCACAGTGTACATGATATCGAAGTACCACAGTGTACATGATATCGAAGTACCACAGTGTACATGATATCGAAGTACCACAGTGTACATGATATCGAAGTACCACAGTGTACATGATATCGAAGTACCACAGTGTACATGATATCGAAGTACCACAGTGTACATGATATCGAAGTACCACAGTGTACATGATATCGAAGTACCACAGTGTACATGATATCGAAGTACCACAGTGTACATGATATCGAAGTACCACAGTGTACATGATATCGAAGTACCACAGTGTACATGATATCGAAGTACCACAGTGTACACGACTTTGAAGTACCACAGTGTACATGATATTGAAGTACCACAGTGTACATGATATTAAAGCACCACAGTGTGCCTAACAACCTAGTACCACAGAGTACGCAATGTTTAACACAATACTAATTACATTTTTAAATGTAATACTTTAAACACCAAGGTACACAGATACCAATCTAAAAAAAAAAAAAAATATATTCTTTTATTACAGATAAATTCATCCGAGGTACACCCTAAAGACGGCTGGTGCAGAGCGCGCACCGCCGGTCAGAACGGCCGTAACGGCGCAACAATGGCTTTATTATAAAATTATGATTTGTAATCATTAATATTAAATTATTAATTTTAAATTAGATTAATTTGTTTTTGTAAAAAATAGTAATATTAAAACAACTGATTAAAACGACATTCTGTAAAATTTCATAGTGGGGGTAGTATTATAAATACCAGGAAATATTGTTGCATGGTCATTCCTACTGTAGGATGGTATGTTTGAACATTAAAATTTTTGGCAAACAGATCAAACTTGGTGACTCTTTAGTCAGTTTTCATAGTATTCCTAAACCTCTCAACTTCTCCTTAGGAATTGAGAGGTTTAGGAATACTATGAAAACTATCTTCAAACGTCACTGAATCAGACTACTAAAGTAAATGGCTATTAGTACTATCACAAATAAAAGTATCATTAGTATGCATGTTTGAATAAATAAAGGTAAATAAAAATATATAAGTATTATATTGATATAATATTTGGTTGCTAATGAATGCTAAAATTAACTATATAAATAACTATAAACCGACCGTCGTGGCGCAGAGGCGCAACGTCTGCCTGTAACGCGACGGTTACTGGGTTCGATCCCCAGTCGGAGAAGATGGATTTTTCTATTTCCATTTTCTTCGCTCTGGCATCTAAGGCAAAACGCGGCGTTGAGTTCCGCCACTCAACACGCAATGCCTCGAAAACGGCGGAAAGTGGGGACGGAGTAAGCAGGGACTAAGTAACGGAGTGTCTTAACACTAGGTTCTTATGGTTCCTGCAGTTCCCTCTGCCTACCCTGCCATGTGCGGGATAAAGCGTGAAGTTAAAAATAAATATTAATAAACATATAAAATAAAATAAAGTTTAATAATATATATATTTTACTTAAAGGTAAGGTAACCTGGCATTTTTTACACCCACCAGCTAGCGTAAGTAAAGTTTGCCAACCAAGGTGACAAAGCTTGACAATAATACAAAAATAAAAAAAAAATAGTAAGTAAAAATTTCATAATTAGGTTCATCTTTGGTGTGAAGAACTACGATCACGTACCCAACTAAATTGGCGAACTGTTAAAGACCGGCGGCGGCGATTATTATTATATAGTTACAGTTTCATATTAATTAATATTACTTCTTAGAAGTATAATAGTTTTAAAACTTGTTACCTCCATTGAGGTTCAAATCTGTGATGGCATTTTATATGTCATATAGTATTTTTTAACATCTCAAACGTACTCTTCGAACAAATAAAAACGTTGATTATTATAATTATTTAATAACAAAAGTCTGACCGTCGTGGCGCAGAGGCGCAACGTCTGCCTGTAACGCGACGGTTACTGGGTTCGATTCCCAGTTGGGGAAGATGGATTTTTCTAATTTCATTTTCTTCGCTCTGGCATCTAAGGCAAAGCGCGGCATTGAGTTCCGCCACTCAAAACGCAATGCCTCGAAAACGGCGGAAAGTGGGGACTAAGTAACGGAGTGTCTTAACACTAGGTTCGTATGGTACCTGCAGTTCCCTCTGCCTACCCTGCCATGTGCGGGATAAAGCGTGAAGCTAAAAAAAAAAAAAAAGTCTGAATTCCCAAGAACTTTGCCTGCATCTTAAACTTACAATAGACTATGAACAATAAAGTCAAAATTTTGTCTAACTTTATGATTTATAATAACATTTAAACGCCCTACTTATATAATAATGTGCCCCAGTTTCAATTTAAGATTCTTTTATTTAATCTGTTTCTCGTGTTCCTTATTACAAGGTGATAAGGTTTATTTTGGGTCGTTATTTCGGTATATTCAAGCTTCCAGCCTGTAAATGAGATGGTAACGTCGTGTGAGATCAAATTAAAATTTCTTCATAATCGTATATACGATATTATTCTAGCGTACATTTTCTAACCCGTTTTAAATATTATTACTACATATAAAATATTATGTTTTGCGATCATTAAAATTTTGCTCGTAAAACTTGAGTATATATAAATATTTACGTTTATTTATAAGGGAGAATAAGCATGTTAATTTTGTGCAAGTATGTATAAATTTATATGTTCTTCTGTCATCCCATTCCTCTTAAACTATTCCTACGATATGAATTAAAATGATATGAATTAAAATTTATGATATGAATTAAAATTTGATCTATGATATGAATTAAAATTTGACATGTATTATATATAGTAAGTATTCTAATAGTTTCAAAATACAATTTATTCCAGTAGATGGTGCTGCAATTGATATATAAGTACATCTTTTTTTCTCTTCATCAATGAAGCTACTTTTAGAGCAAGAAAGCCTCACCTGGGCCTACTAGTATGAACTATATTTTAAAAATCTCTATCTTTAGATTATCTAGTACATTTTAAATAGCTAATAATTGCACTCAAAATTGAATTTAATCCATATAAATATACCAACTAAGTAATGAATACTTAAAACAATAAACTAGTTATGCTTCTTTTACAACAGTAAAGTTCAGAGTTGACGAAGCTTAAAGCATAATAAGAGCTATTTCCACTGGATGTGAACGATAAAGATAAAAAAATATATGTCAATATAAATAATTGGAATAAAGATGGCTAAATGTCATCAATATTTCTGTTCTCCGCGTTTTAGATACATTTTAGATGCAGATTTTTTTTTAGCTTCACGCTTTTATCCCGCACATGACAAGGTAGGCAGAGGGAACTGCAGAAACCTAGTGTGAAGACACTCCGTTGCTTATTCCCTGCTTTCTCCGTCCCCGCTTTCCGCTTTTTCGAGGCTTTGCGTGTTGAGTAGCGGAACTCAACGCCGCGCTTTGCCTAGTTTGCCAGAGCGAAGAAAATGGAAATAGAAAAATCCATCTTCTCCGACTGGGGATCGAACCCAGAAACCGTCGCGTTACAGGCACAAGTTGCGCCTCTGCGCCACGACGGCAGATACATTTTAGAATATGAAATTGAATTTAATATATTTTTCCTCAAATATAAATTGATTCTACACTACCAGCTGATAGAATAGCAATAAATTGATAGTACAGTAGCAAATCTACTGTTGTATCAATCTATTTTGAGTCCAACACAGTCTAAAAGTGAGTTTAAGGCCGAATTCCTGCTCAAAGGATATTCAAAAGCATCGCTTTACATAGCCTCCTATAGCTCTACGTCAGTGTAGCGAACCCACAATAGTGTATATGCTTTTAAAACAACTAAACCCGTCGAGACGAAAGCTTTTCACCCATATTCTGCAGCGAAACGGGATAAAAGCACGATGCAAGCGTTACTTATTTATAAGCTTCGTAAAATGGATATGTTAGTCATTTTGCATGTTCTGTTTTAGGAACGACAAAGTTTAAGATTGGGATGGAATTTTCTATTGCTGATCTTATACAGGTGTGGAAGTAACCGCGACCTTCATTTAAAGCATAGTATTAAGTAGCCTTCATAAACTTGGTAAAATTATAAAACTACTAAAATTTTCAAAAACAAAAAAATATTTTTTTCAAACAAATAAATAATTCAATTATTGTTCCAAAATAAAACGCCATTTGTCAAGTATGACGCAAGCGTACACTATACTGTCAGAGCGGGACAGAGATATATCTCTTTCTCATTAGATTATTTTTTGAATGAAAGGTGACAGATTGACAACGTTTAATAGTATTTTTGTAGTACGAGGTCGATACGTCATTCGTATTAAGTAATGTCTACCACACGCGTTACACAGCACGTATAAATGAAGACTAGAAAGAAACAAAAATTAAAGAAAGAAGCTAGATAAATAAGAAAACCTTTTGTTTTTTATATTCACTAAAAAATCACTAAAATTCGAATCACTAATATTCGTGTAAGTCAACTAACCTTTATTATCCACCTCTCAAAAACTTGAATGTGTATTCCAGACCTAGATATAAACACCACCCTGTAATTTAATTACATAGCACCTTTGCATACGATAGATCATATCGCTGTGACCGAGATTTTCTTCAATTGGTATCATTTAAATTTAAATATGAATAGTTGTAACTATTAGACGTTTTTAGTTATGGCCTAAAGCTCTAAAGCTTAATATAGCTCTAAAGCTTGTTAAGCTTAACATATGTACATATATAAGTATTTAAGTATTTTATGTTTAGGGATTAAAAATGTATTTTCATTTTATGAATTATTGGTATCCATCGATAGTCACGACTTCTTCCATTTTTGTATATTTTATCGAAATTTATTTCTATAGTTTTTTTTATATTTATTCTGTACAGTGCACGGCAAGATAAGTAGAGGGAAGCTAGTGTTAAAACATTCCGTTTTCCACTTACCGCCTTCCGAGTTATTGCATTACGTGTCTGAGTGGGAATCAATTCATGGTCACTGTGTACGTTACTATAACATAGGATGACATTAATAGCTATATTTTTGTGATGTATTTTGATTCATTTAGACAGGGCAAAAATAAAGAACCATTTTTTAATAAAGTCTTGTCTATATTTTTCATAATACAAACAAAAATATTACATTGAATTGATCTAATTCCTAATACTCTACCAAATTACAAAAACATTTGCTTTTTAGAAATTACCTAAAAGCTTAAAACAATTTGTCTTTAGTTCTGCATCCGGATCTTTAATGTGTACAGTTCTAGCAATAACATTGCTTTCTATGTTCAAATGAGAGAAATCAAAAGTTACCTTTACGACTTAGGGAATAAGATACAAATTTGATTGAATATATTTTGTCAGTATAATATTCTGCTAAGAGAGGTTAAGCTAGTGAACTCTCAACAAAACGTCAGCACGAGATCGATGGTTTGATTGCGCGCGTATTGTAAATAGCTCTATTAGAGTAAATACAAATGTAGGTTGGTTCAGATTTAGTTCAAGTTTTATTTTGCTGACGCGACGCGATTTTGGATATTACAATGTATTCTTGTAGAACTTTAAATAAGGTTGCTCGGAGAAAGTATTTATTAGGCAAAGCGCGGCGTTGAGTTCAACACTCAATGCCTCGAAGATGAGGAAAGCGGGAAACGGAGTGCCCTAACACTAGGTTTCCACGGTTTCTTCCGTTCCCTCAACCTAAAGCGTGAAGCTATACATACAAATATACAAAAAGATTGAAAGAAGAAATGAATAGTTCTTAATACAGATGTATTTTAACTTTTTAGCCTCTAGGCTTTATAAAGAGTAAAGGATTCTGTCGTGTGTAAAAGCATCTAACTAGAAGTGTTCTCGTTATCAGCTTATACACAACTGAGGAGCTTTAAAAACAAAGCCAAATAGTTTTATTTAAATTACAAATAAACGTAGTGATTACTATTTCTTCTGTAAACATTTTCTTTAATTTAAAAGTGAAAGGCAGAGTACTGTGCCACTAACGTCTCTACTTTTCTCTTTATTGGTACGTTATTAAGGGTACGGTATAAAACACTATTAAGCTCGTAAAGAACTACCTGAAAAAAATACCTTGAATATAAAATAAATTTACGCTATTTGTATAAGATGTAAATCTATTCTTGTCTCAGAATAGGTGCTCTGGAGGCGTTATCAATCGTTTTTATCTCGGGAGTGTATTTTATTATCGGCTTATGTGTACATACATAAGTGTCTATATACATATGTATATATGTGTTAAGCTTAAAATAGAAGTTTTGAATATAATACTGTTTTTTTCTATTTCACGCAGTACGAGTTCTTCTTCTTCTTCTCTTTATTTATGGCGTATCGAGCGTGCCAGTTGGCTAAGATCAAAGTGTAGTATCTGTTCTTTTCAGTACGAGTTTAACGGCGTAAACACTGTTCTCCATTTTCCGATCAATTTCAAGACATTGTGTTTAGTGGCGAAATTCAATACTCCCAAAATAAAAAATCATTTATTCAAGTGAGAATCGAACCCACAACCGTCTGCCAGACACTTTGTCACATACTATGGACTTAGCTATTTAGTAAGTGGTCATCAGTTCACATCCCGGCTACATACAGAATAAAGCGTCTAGAACGAGTTGTAAATATTCTAAAATTCAAGCGAAAATTTTAAATTTCAAAAAATCCCAGTACTTTGAATAATGCGTCGTGCTTTTATCTGTTTTCTGTACAGTTTATGGTCGGACGACGCTCGCTCGGGTTTAGTAGTTTTTAAGAGTGCATTCATTTTCTAATACGGCCTCTTTACAGCGAATATAGCGACGAGTCGTTTGGAGTTTTATAAGAGTTTAGATATCACTTTAACTTGTTTAGTTTTATAATAATATATAATATTGTCTTATTTATTTATTTAATACTTTATTACACCTACATAAAAAAAACATATAAAAAGGCGGTCTTATCATCATAGGTGATTTCTTCCAGGCAACCCCTACCATAGAAAACAGAAAAAGTTATATCTAAGTGTATTTTACACAGGTTTGATTGTATTCAGGTTACAGGTTCAAATACATAAAGAAGAATGTCAAATATTTGAAATATATTCGCTTCTTTACTAGGATTTAGCAATGAGACAGAGTTGTAATGAAATTTCAAAGCAAAATCTGGAAACCATTAAAATTAAATAAATTATAATTATTACTTACTAATTAAATAATTATAATGATAACTTATGACTAAGCCCTATTAAAATAATTTCGCACCAACATACAAAATCTTCCAACATAGCTGACCGAGTGTGTGGAACACTGTCACATTCATCTGAGAGCGTTTTAAAATTTGCCGCCGACCTCACAGCGTAACTATGTTTACTGAGGAAATTAGGTTTTTCCCCTTAAACGCTGTCAACATCACTTATTATCGGGGAATTTTTCAGTAAAAATTTCATATCCCGAGATATGATTAGGTCGTCTAGTAAATGTACCTCATACAGTTCAACTTTAGAAGTAATAACTTCTAAGTGCATGTACACTATACGAGTATACTGAGGTTAAGTTAATCTAAGTTAGATGTCGTCTTGATACTGTTGGAACGTTGTGTACGCGACGGATATGAGTTCAAATCTCACTTGAGACACTTGCGTTTCTAATTTTATTGTTGTTTTTTATAGCTTCACGCTTTATACCGCTCGTAGTAGAGTAGGCAGAGGGAACTGTAGGGATCGAGGGGACCTAGTGTTACGACACTCCGTTGTTTGCTTTCCGCCTTTCGGGGCGTTGTATATTGAGTGGCGCTTGCCAGAGTGAAAAAGATAAAAGTAAAGTCCATCGTCCTCGAAGTGGAAATTTAACCCATAACCTTTCAAGTAGTCCCTGCGCCTCTGCGCCACGACGTTCCTCAATGTTGATTTATTGTTTTTTAAATTTAATTATTATAAGGGTTATTTGCATTTTGAACTTTATCTTATTTAATTCATAAAACCTACGTATTAAATAATTATATATAGGTATGGCCAAAAAAATTGATATTTTTTAACTTTTAATTGTATTTCACTCAGATAAATTAAAATAAATGTTCTGTGTGTGACGTATGACCTCACTTGTTTTATAAAATTATAAAATTGTGGCGTTGTTACATTCTGTTCATTTTTATTGTTTTAATAGAACCTCTTTGCTAAATTCTATACTATATAGATTTTTTTGTTATCTGTCGCAATGTGAAAAAACATATTGTAACTTATTAAATATTTCTATGATTTAAAAAGTTAATCCAAACTGAGGATAGAAAAATACTTAAAGATAACATATAAAAATTTGAACACAGCCGTCAGAGCACTTCGCAAGAGGGTGCAGGTTCAAATTCTGCTGCGTTTAATTTTTTTTAGTTATCTTTAGTTATGTAAGTATAAGTATATTGTAATTTTTTATATATCGACAATAACTATGATATGCTTGTTTCTCCTTCTACGAGTTATACCTCGTCACGATTTCTGCAATATATAATTTTAGCACCAAAATTCAAACCTGCTTTCTACACAACAATATTACTAAGTCAACCACTGCGCCGGTCATTGTACATAATAATTCATAAGCTACGATCTCCAGCTCGATAACTTTAGAAATGCGATTATATCGCAAATAAAGTGAATTACGTACAACTCTCGCCAAGTCGGAACAACTTGTATGGGAATTAATTTCCAACGGTCACTGCAGTAAATGGAGGTATTGAAATATTAAATATTAACCATTACTGAACTAAACTCAAACTAACTGGACTGGACTGGACTGCTATGGATTTTGAAGATTTTTTATTTTATTCTTTAACAAACTGAAAATCTTTTGAAAATACTGGTATGTGATTTGCCTTATTATTATTATTTTTATTTCAAAGGTAACTAGAAACCTTATTATTGATTTAACTACTAGAAATAACTGTACTGTTATTTATCAAATTTATTTAGCTTTTTAATTTACATACATATAAACAAATAATCATTATCAATAAATTAACAAAATAAATAAAAAAATGATATAAATAAATGAATAAATAGGTAAAATAAATAAATATAAACATAATTAAATATATAAATATATAATGTGTATATGTATATAAGCGAATAAACACTATAATATAATATTAATATGTAACGAACACAGCTCTACGTGTCTACGGTGTGTAGCACCAATTCGTTGTCAGCCGCATCGCAAATACGCGGCTAAATACCGCTTTGTTCATTATTAATGATTTCAACTGCTTGTAATTAGGGAGCATTTGTATGAATAAATATTTTGGTGGCAATAGATTCGGATGTTTATTGCATTTAATGTTAAATTATTGGCAGTTTAAATTAAATTGTCACGTAACAAGCAGTAAGCGGAGAGAACGTAGTGATGAAACACTCTGCTCTTCTCGTTTTGCTAATTTAGAGTTATTCTGTATTGTTTTGCAGGAACTGAACGCCGTGCTTTGATAAATCAAAGGAGAGCTATTAAGGGCAGATCTTGTTAGAACAGTAGGCCAATAATGAAGAAAGCAGACAACCGTGTTGATTGGAAGTTCAAGGGAGGGAAATATATTCAACAGTGTATGGTTAAAGGTTGAGAAAGAACAAGAATAAATTTGGACGTTTTCCTGAGCGTGACTTGAAGCAGTAACCATTGATTTTATTTAGGTTATAACGTTAAAGTACTCCGGGGCCTGTAAATATTGAAATATCATCTAGTCATCTTCCAGCATTCAACTCATTTCCATGATGACAAATCAAATGGAAGAGTATTGGTAAAGTGCTAGTAGTTGTGCATCAAGGGTTACATATTAACTTCGTATATCAGCCGTAAGTACAACTTATAAAAGCTTTACTCATCTAAGTTTATGACGTTCTTATTTTCTGCAATTTTTTCGCATTCAATCCTTTATATTTCTATTTCAGTTTCCTTGTTTTATCTTCACTTGTTCGAAAACTATTATTGTGCATTTGCAATTTCACAATAATTACGTTTTTGGATCTGTTTAATATGGATTATAGACTCTAAGGCTCCCACATTCTGTTGAAATTTGATAATCTAATTAAGACTTATTAACTTAAAACAATTTACACTGTTCAATTGATTAACCAACTGAAATTTACTTGTAAATATATAAGCCATTGTTATTGAATTAACTCTTTATATGACTCTTTTATAGTTTCACGCTTTGTCCAACATAAACAGGATAGGCTGGATAAATCGCAGGAACCGTGGGAATCTAGTGCTTAGACACTCCGTTCCCTGTTTCCTTTTTTTTTTGTTTTAGTTGATTGACGGAACTTAACGCTCCGCTTTGCCTAGTTTCCAGAGTGAAGAAACCGTCGCGCTTACAGATAGATACTACGCCTCTGCGCCACAACGGTTCTCTATTTTTTTATTGTGATATTTTCAAATAATATAATATTTCTAAGTAAAATCAAATTTAAACAATATGTAACAATATATCCTATTACTTAACAAATTTCTGTCTTCATGCTTCACAAATTCCGTAATTATAGGCTTTATGTATAGGGTATAGTCCACAAAATGTACCAAACGTACCCAACCTCCCCTCGTCACCACTCCCCAAGTACCACTCCCACAAAACCACAAACTGTACAATTCGCTTAAACAATTCATCGCAACTTCACAATAATATTATTGCGGACACAATTCGCAATTTATTCTTACACAAAAGGTGACAAACGTTCGTTAATTATTTATCGGAAATGCAATGTTGATTCGGAGTTGTTTTTCACACTCGTCGTGTTTACTTTCTTTGAACATGTATCAATGTTTATATCTTATATCACACAAGCGGCACGCCGAATTAATTGTAAAATAAACTTTTATCATAAATTATGTGGTCATATATTATTTTGATATATAAGCTTTATCATTGCATAATTTTATTTAGATTCTATATGTAGTTTTACGGGAAAGTAAACCAGACTCGTCCTTATAAAATATATCCCACATAGGTAGGTAAAGAACAAATAGTGACAGGACACTCCGTTCTTCAAGCACCATGACTTTTATAAAGCAAGAAAATAGAGTTATTTTATATTTTCCAGTTCTAATTAAACCCAAAACTGTTGCATTGAATTTAACAAGTTTCTTCAAAATGCAAATCCATCCATTTCATTCAGAGGACCGTCGTGGCGCAGAGGCGCAACGTCTGCCTGTAACGCGGCTAACGCGACGGTTTCTGGGAAGATGGATTTTTCTATTTCCATTTTCTTCGCTCTGGCAACTAAGGCAAAGCGCGGCGTTGAGTTCCGCCACTCAACACGCAATGCCTCGAAAACGGCGGAAAGTGGGGACGGAGTAAGCAGGGACTAAGTAACGGAGTGTCTTAACACTAGGTTCTAATAGTTCTTGCAGTTCCCTCTGCCTACCCTGCCATGTGCGGGATAAAGCGTGAAGCTAAAAAAAAAAAAAAAAAAAAAAAATGAAGCACGCGAAACTTATATACGACAGTCAGAGCTTGAACATAACAGAAAGCACATTATAAATAGAAAAGTTTAATCTAATCTAAAAAGCTTTTCACAAACCGTAGCTTTAACTCTAATGTAGTTCACGGTCGTAACTAATTTACTTCCACAGTGTGTTGTAGATTATTTTCTGCACAATTGTTTGAAATATATAAACATACATATATACATATACATAATGTAGTCGTATAATAAGGTGTTATTGTTCTTTAAGCGTTCATTGTACAGCTGAATGTTGCTATGTGGGGTAGTTAGAGGATAATCCTTTGTTGTATTTTACTTACTTAGCTTTAACTATGATGTTTAAATTACTTTGGTGCTTAGGTAAGGAATATTTGTTCATTTTGGATTTGTGTGACAGTACCAGGTAGTTGAAGGTTCGATATCCATAACAGAGGATGGTAAATAAATCTTATAAGTATTAGATTCCAACGTCAAACACATGAGCTTCAATTGAAAATGGAGAAAGCTGTGTCTTAATAAGTTTATTTCAGCCTCTTGTGCATTATACGGAAAACGCGTAAAGCTTTTAAGTTAATAACTCATGGGAAATCATATTAATGTGTACTACGTTACATAGTAATGTAATTCAAGAATAATATGACGATACAAAAGCTCATTCTGGGTATAAGTAGACGTATAGGAGAAGCTTTAAAAGCTTTTTAAAAACTAGAACTAATAATAAAAGGTAAAACTTTGGCCAAACAGCATGCAGTTCAAATGAATATTTTATGGCTACGTTATTTATTCATCATCAATACATACATGACTCATATAAATACACGCCTGAAAGAAAAAAAATAGCAAAAATTGTTTATTTGCTGTCTAAATGCCTCAAAGGTATACTCGTATATGGGCGCAAATCAATATACTTTTTAAGGTTTTTATTGTTAGAAAATATTTTATATTGAAAATAGTGGTTAATTATTCAAATGAATAAAACCTATTTGTAATGTAAAGTTCTTTATGATATTAATTTTGAATATTGAACAGAAATGTCAGCTGTTAAGTAAATAAAAGGACTGAATTATGTATTTTTGATCTCTTCTGTATTAGCTATTGTACAAGAATAAACCAATTGCTACCACTCTGTTATTTTATTATGAATAATGGTCTCTGAACAACGAAACCCTGGCCTAGCGCCGACATATACTATCAGGAATGAACCATAGCTTTATATTTTTATTACTTTTAGTCCAAACTAAGGCTAGAAAAAATACTTAAAGAAAACATAAAAAAATGCAAACGCAGCGGAATTTGAACCCGCTCCTCTTGAAAACCGTGCAAGTGGCTATGACCGCTAAACCATGCGTTAAAAATTCTCATATGATTTATACAAGTTATTGCACTGATTTGCAAAATTTTTGAATGGTTTCTTTAAGTATTTTAACTATAGTTTTAGTTATTGACAGAACGCCAATTCAGACCTCACAAATTACAATACACTTCTAACAAATAGATACACGAACAAACAACGAAAGGCAAATCGATTCGAAACTAGTTGATACTAAACTAATTGGGAATGGTTTATCCTCGGCACAGTAACGACAATTGTACTGACTAGTAGTTTCATCTACTGTGTTAAATATCCTACCGCAATATACATTGCTGGTTGTGTTAAATTTTA
The DNA here is from genome assembly GCA_037178615.1 of Dione vanillae. Taxonomy (NCBI): domain Eukaryota; kingdom Metazoa; phylum Arthropoda; class Insecta; order Lepidoptera; family Nymphalidae; genus Dione; species Dione vanillae. The sequence continues at coordinate 227,363 of JAZFAU010000221.1, read as the reverse complement.
TTGGGTCATACATACATACATACCTACATACATAATTCTCTTTCTGGTAAAAAGAAAGTGCGACGTTAAGTTCCGCCAAGCAATGTCTCGGAACGCGCTAAACGGAAAACTGAAAACTGAGTGTCTTGATACGAATTAATCTCTGTTAATTATTTAGATAATTGAAAATTGAACATTTTCATAACTAACCTGTTTTGAGAGAGCGTGCCTGTGAGTGAGAAAATTTCTTGAAATATTTAATAACTTGTAATTTCATCCTCCAGTAAAAGTAGTAATGGAGGCAGGCCTCGGTGGACCGTCTCAAGCATAGTATCAAAGATTTTTTAGACAGGTCGCGCCAAAAACATGTGAACTGTCCAGAGAGCATATATGAAGAGGTTAATGACAGCAAACGAAACTTAAAAAAATAAATTATGCGTAGCTACGACATTTTACGTTAAGGAAAATGTATAAATTATCATAAAAACACAGAAACACACTCTACAGCACATACTATAGAGCATAGAGCAATGTACGTCACACAGTTCGTTACGAACACATTATTCCATAACAATGTGTTTATTTCATTGTTGTTTAGAAACTATTCACAATTAACTATTATAGGTTTATTCATGGGACTGCTAATTGTCCACGCTCAGTTAACTTGGTGTTTGAAGACATCCTCGTCGCTCAAATTATTTTTATAGGGGGAATACTTAGTTACTTGCTGTAATCTCACTGAGATTATAGCAAGTAACTAAGTATAAATTATTTGAAAGTCTTGCTGAAAGACGGATTCATTATGTAGTTTCATTATAATTTGTGTATTTTTATTTAGTTTCCTAGAACAGTTTCTAGACAAAAGCTCAGTGGTTGTTAATTCGATTACAGAGGAAATGATTATAGTTCTATTGTAATAACGAACCCCCCCCCCCCCACTCCTCCTCCCCTCCCTATACGATTATAAGTATAAAAATAAAGAACAAAGAGATTAACACTACTTTCTATTATCAAGAGACAAATTAAAATATAAATAACATATATATAAAGTAATTTAAATATATAAAAAAGCGGGGACGGAGTAAGCAGGGACTAAGTAACGGAGTGTCTTAACACTAGGTTCGTAGGGTTCCTGCAGTTCCCTCTGCCTACCCTGCTATGTGCTTCACGCTTGAAGCTATAAAAAAGTGGTAATTACCTATTGAGGTTGCCTGGAGGAAATTGACATTTTAGCAATAAGGCCTCCTGTTACTATTTCTTTGTTTTTTGTTCTATTCTTCTTTTATATACTTACTTTTCATTTACATGTGCAATAAGACTTTAATATTATACACCTATATATTGTACGAGACTACAATTTATGACACTTGTAAGTAATACGAGGTCGTAATTTCGACAACACATCCCGTTTACGTCACGTCCGATACACCGCAAATCTCCTCTAGAGAGAATTGATTTACATATACATGTATATCTACGAATATATCTTGTATTAATCTGTAAAATCACTGAAACTCTCCAGCCTTTAGATTTCAAAACGCATTTACATTTTGCTTATTCGTTATCTATGTTGTAATACTTTTACGTTTTATGCGTCATAGTCTAGTTCTAAATGGCAATTAATAAAATAAATAGTGAAGATGATTATTGTGGGCTCAATGTCATTAATATCTATGGTTAATGATGAGGACAATCGTGGCGCAGAGGCATAAGCGTCTGCATGTAAACGCGACGGTTTGAGGGTTCGATTCCCACGCGGGGAAGATTAATTTTTTTATTTCCATTTTCTAAACTCTGGAAACTAGGCAAAGCGCGGCGTTGTGTTCCGCCACTCAACACGCAATGCCTCGAAAACGGCGGAAAGCGAGGACGGAGAAAGCAAGAACTAAGCAATGGAGTGTCTTAACACTAGATTCATATGGTTCCTGCAGTTCCCTCTGCCTACCCTGCAATATACAGGATAAAACGTGAAGGGAAACAAAAATTAAAAAATCTATGGTTAAAATAGATTATTACTTCTGCCTGTGTGAAATATTCGAAACCACCGTTAAAAAAATCTTAAATAACATAAAAAAATAACTTAATTCATTAAATAAATACATATAGGTGGTAGGTAATATTAATATTTGTTATACAAGTATGTATAATTCATTTTTTTATTCATCAGTCCACTAAAAGAATTCCAAGAACATTCAAGTAATGTTTTGAAGAATATTACTTATAAATTACTCGTTATTCTCCAATAATTATAATATAAATATAAAAACTAAATCAAACATCATTTAATCATAATATAACCCAAACTTTCTGGAAATACTTCACAATTACAAATCACACGCGTACGTATGTACTTTCTTATTTTTCAATCTCAAGAGAAGACTGTGTAGTTTTAATTAATTTTCACAAGTATTAAAGAACAAAGAAAACGAATCCTTTTAAGTATCGCTTATAACGTAATTGATGAATTGCCTGGATTTTATTGGGATTTGTTTTGGAGATGGCAAACGTTCTGTAAGCGCTTTGAAACTTTAGTTTAGAAAGATATATTAATAGTAGGTACATGATATGAAAATAATCTCGTCAAGTGCGATTCGTGCTTTCACATTTAGGGTTCCGTATTTATTGAAGTCAAACTTCAAATATATTTATATATGAGTAATATTTTAGTATTTGTTTATTTAGGCATTTTCTTACATTTCTTTAACAAATTTATAACAAATTTATAATGAAAGCTTTAATACGTTAGTATAGTATGTGTTTGTTAGTTATTATTAGTTCTAAAACAATAGAAAAAAATATTCAACATAAGGATCGTCTAGAGCAGTGTAAACCTTCTCCAGTATTCTCCACCGCTCTCCATCTCTTGCTGCCCACAAATTTCCCGTCAGTCTGACTGTGTCATCGCTGTGCCTGTGCTTGTCTTACATATTATATATAATAGATGCTATTCTAGACCACTAATACCCCGTTGGTTATTATAACGAGACGATATTTATCGTATATTTTGATTCCTATGACTTAGAAGTAGAATTTTTTAAATTGTTTTAGTTTGTTACGTTCGGTCGTTAACCTCAATCACCTTTGACTTGTCAGGATGAAAATAGAAATAATAAAGAAAAGTACTTAGAAAATTTCAATTTCGTATCTGACATTACAATTTAATTTAAAAATCCCGTGTATTTAATATAAAAAAATATATATTAAAAAAATCAAAAGTTTACAAGTAAGAAAGAAACAAACTTAGAAATAACTGTTGCGGACAGACGCAACGTCGCATGGCGTCGGTGACATTATTTAATCAAGAAGTTATTTGCCGCCCTCGGGGGCGGTACCGTTACAACTTATTATTGTGGATCGACCGCAGTATGAGGGACGAAAATTAAACATGACTTTTGTTTTTAATCTTATCTATTTTTTTTTAGTTTCACGCTTTTATTCCGCACGTGGCAGGTTAGGCAGAGGGAATCCGCAAGAACCGTAGGGAACCTAGTGTTAAGACACTCCGTTCTCTGCTTTCCACCTTTTTCGAGTCATTGTATGTTGAGCAGCGGAACTCAATGTCGCACTATGCCTAGTTTCTAGAGTGGAGAAAACGGAAATGAAAAATCCATCTTCCTACTATGGGAACCGAACCCGTAAATTATCGCGTTTACAGGCAGACGCTGTGCCTCTGTACCACGACTGCGTTCTCTATGCGTTATCTATTTTTTCATAAAACCTACTAACAACACTTCGTTTTTACGTGTAAATAATTCAGGGTACATATATACATACATACATACATGACTTTATGCTCTATCCCTAGCAGGGTATTCAGAAAGAACAGAGCGCCAAACTCTGCGGTTCCTGCATACCTCTTTCGCGTCGTCCACTGTCATTAACCTCTTCATACATGCTCTCTGGGAGCCATCATGCTTATTATGTGACCATCCTCCAGTACCTTCGATAAGTTACCAGAGATCTCTCCTTACCTCTCTAACCACTCACTTTTACTTCATATATAATTTTTATCTCATTTATCATCACTTATTCTTTCACCGTGCCGAAACCATTAGAGCACATTTTTCAGCACATTTAATATGAATTGCACAACTTAACGCCGGATTTTGTCTTACGAAAGCAGAAAAATAAATATAAATCTTTTCCCTAAACGAGAATTTTACGCAAAATCGTTACAAACATGTCACATATCTGCCCAACTTCGTTATTAACATATCTAAATCCAAGAAAATTGAAACAATTTGAACAAGAAGCGAGCTTCAATCTTATAATTAGATTGTTCAACATGTAAATGTCATGTTGAACATAAATTAAACCCAACATTTTCTTACACACGTTGTTCAAATGTCCGCAAACGCCGCGCAGTGACAAAGTGCTTATTACCGTCGCCTGTCGGAGGGAAGCCTCGAGCTTTGTACGGGATGAACTAGATTGAAATATATTACTTTTGTTACTAATATTTTAAAAAATGGTAATTTTAAATGTATTGTTAGAGATACTCTATTTAGTAGTTTCACGCTTTTATCCCGCATGGAAGAGTAGACAGAGGGAACCGCAGGAACCGTGGGAACCTAGTGTTAAGACACTCCGTTCCCTGCTTTCCTCCTTTTTAGAAGCATTGTGTGTGGAGTGGTGGAACTCTTAGCTGCGTTTTGCCTAGTTGCCAGAGCGAGAAATGAAATGAATGAAAATTCATGTTCTCACTCAGGGAATCGAACCCGCAAACCGTCGCGTTTACAGGTAAACGATACGCCTCTGCGTTACGATTTTTGTTTCTAATATTTTAAAATGGTAATTGTAAATGTATTGTTAGAGATATTGTAATTGGAATATTCAGTTGAGTGGGGCTCTAATTAACGATATTGTTGCCGAATCCAGATCTGTCATGATTTAGACTCAAGAGGGGTGAAATATGTTGGATTCACAAATTGTTTAGAATTTATTAGCATACAATTATTTTACACTCTTTTTATTTACAAACGTAACTCCGTTGCCGTTTTATTATATGTTTAGAATACATTTTTCAGGTATTGTAATTTGATTTCAGCATTAAAGATTATTTTTGTACAAAAACATAGAATTGGGTGAATTTGTTGACTTACTTTTTACATGGATTTATTAGTTAATATTTCTTGATTTTTAATTGATTAATTTATACATATAGCTTTCACGTTTTCTAGGCATTGAGTATTGAGCGCCGGAAATCAATACTGCGTTTTGCTTAGATAGAATGAAGAAAATGGAAATAGAGAAATCCATCTTCCCCGAGTGGGAATAGACCCTCAAACCGTCGCGTTTACAGGCAGACGCTTTCGCTTCTACGCCACGACGGTCCCAAATGAAATAATTGGAAAAATATTTGTTGTGAGTGCAGACTACGATTACGACCTGCGTTTAGTAATTTGCTAAAACTGTAAAGGACTTTCAATTTCTCGTTGCATTCATCATAGAAAATAATTTATTTCTTTTAACTTTAAAATAAAAGATTAGTGGCTTGTTGTTAGTAATACAAGTTCAAGATCAATTGACGTATAATAACACATTTAATCGAAATATTTTGTACATTTAATCGATTATTATATTAACAATTGATTATATTAATAAATAATAAATGTAACATCAACTACCCTACTTAAATGAATCTGGAACTTAAACAAACTTCCAGTAACAGTTACTGAGTCTTAACGGTCTAGTGATTAAAGTTTACCACATTTCGGTAAATTGTGCTAAGCTGGCATATTGCTAAGCCTTAATGAATCTACAACGCGAAGTAGCTAAAAATGGAAATAGAAAAATCCATCTTCCCCGACTGGGGATCGAACCCAGAAACCGTCGCGTTAGTCGCGTTACAGGCAGACGTTGCGCCTCTGCGCCACGACGGTCCTCCAGTCCTTTGAATAAAGAAATATATTTAAATAAAAAATACAAGCTTATAATTAAATAACAATTCTTGTACATACTACTTAGTCTATTGAGGTTTGATTTAATCTAACTTCACAATACATTCGTATATAATTTATATGTAATTCTTTGAGAAATGCAGCACTGTTCTTTGCATTACCGATCTCGACCGAGGTAATTTTCAGTATAGCTTTTAGCTGTAAACACTTTCAACGTATTTCTGAGAACATTTTTATGTTTAGAAGCTTTATATTTGCTAGTTCTTAGTAAATTTCATATTTATTTTAACCAACAGAGTATTGTCGGTCTGAAATGTTAGAAATTGACGTCCTTTATTAAAATATCTAAGTTATTTAGCAGAAAAATCATATTTTATGAGTATTCTGAAAGCGTTATACAGAGAATCACTTCTATTTTTAGGGTTCCGTACAAAAATAAAAAAACGGAACCCTTATAGAATCACTCGTGTTCCTGTCCGTCCGTCTGTCACAGCCAATTTTCTCTGAATCTACTAGACCGAATCAGGTGAAATTTGGCAGGATGGTGTCCTGACCCGAACACAGATGTGTTACGTAAAAAATATTTTTTTGAAATAAGGGTAATTTTCGGGGGATAAATTAGGTAATTAAAAAAAAATTGCGAACCTTACTGAGTCATATATCAAATGAAAGGGCTTGTTATCAGGATCTCGAATATATTTTTTTAATTTTTTTAAATAAATAGTTTCGATGATAATCATGAAAAAAGCCGAAAATTGACCATTCCCCCCCCCCCCTCCCCCCTAATCTCCAAAACTACTGGGCCGAAAAGTTTGAAAAAATTACTGAATATAGTTAATAGCTTGTAGATTACAGGAAAACCTATAAGGATATCATAAATTGAAAATAAAATGGTAGATTCGATAAAAAATATTTTTAGGGAGAAAACGTTTTCAGGGGAAATATTTCACTATATTGTGTACGGAATCCTTTCCACACGAGTTCAACTCGCACTTGACAATTTATTTTTTATGTTTTGCATTTGTTATGAAACCTGTAACCCAAATACTACGATAACATCACGTACATATATTTCATTCGAAAACGGTCCACAAATTTTCATTTACGTAAACCAAAAACAAATTTCCTGTCACTATATATTATCAAAGGCCAATTTTTATTTCACTGAAACGTGATTCTGATGTTTTTATTCATACAACGTGTGCTACATGAATGAGGTAATGGACTGCAGTTGAATTTAAATAATTGTTCCTAACTATTTTTTCATATTTATAACAATATTAATTTATTGAATACATTACACATATACTTATTCGAGCTTCGTTTAAGTCAATCAGTCACTTTTCATTACAATCATTTAAATAGAAGATAGTGTTAACATATTGGTCAAATGATGGTCATGAGGACTCCCCGGAGAGCATGTGTGAAGAGGTTAATGACAGTGGATGAGGCGATAGAAGCCTGCAGGGACCGCAGCGTCTGGCGCTCCCTTCTCTGTGACTACCCCGCTAGGGTAAGAACGTGAAGATGTGTATGAGTAGTTCTTGAACCAGCAACCTTCGATGTTTCACTGTGCCTACTGAAACATTTGCTTACAAAAATTTAAATAACATATGTAAAAATATTATTTTGCTACTCTAGGGACCCAGACTCACTGGAAAGTTTCCAATATTACAATATGTCATAATAACTCAAAGGTTTATTTACGTACTTCGAATTAATTTTATGTATAACATTGTTAGATTACATTTTTTACCTCGGTTATTTACCGTTGTGGCGCAGAGGCGTAAGTGTCTGCCTGTAAACGCGACGGTTTGAGGGTTCGATTCCCACTCTGGGAAGATGGATTTTTCGAATTCCATTTTCTTCGTTCTGGAAACTAGGCAAAGTGCGGCGTTGATTTCCGCCACTCAACACGCAATGCCTTGGAAAAGGCGGAAAGCGGGGACGGAGAAAGCAGGGACTAAGCAACAGAGTGTCTGAACACTAGGTTCATATAGTTCCTGCAGGTTCCTCTGCCTACCCTGCAATGTGCGGGATGAAGCGTAAAGCTATAAAAAAAATTTTGTTAAGGGAAAATGCTGCGTTAAGATACGACATCCAACCGAGCCTAATGCCTAGAACAATTGGTGGTGAGCGGGTAGTAAGGTGTCTTAAGATTTAATTTTCTTTTATTTTGCTATAATACTATAAGAAACATTAAAAAGTACAAAAATAAAGTTTATACTAGAAAAAGTACATGTGAAAATATACCGTAAATGGTCATCGGTATTACTTGTCAATTACAAGCCATCCAAAACACTCGCTCGCTGTACCCTCTATATATATACGCGTTGTAGATATGTACATATATAAGCTACACGGCGGTTTGCCTGTTATTTTTCAATCGACACATTCTTCTAAAAAAGGTTATCGTTATCCAAGTTAGTTGTGGATTCGAATTTAAGATTATAGTGATAGTTTTATTTAAAACTAATTTAACGTATAAAATTTTTAACATAGGAATTGACCCTACGTCTCTTGAAAACTATTTAAATATTCTGACTGTTAAACCGTGCGTTGTTGTTACAATTATTATATTTTTTGTCTCTGTAGGGAGTTGATTTGAAAATTTAGCTGAAAATAAACATTCTACAAGTGAGATTGCTGTATTACGTAATTAGAATAAATAATTATTATTTCATAATATAACGTTTCCTCAGCCTCGTTTATATATTTGAAGTTAGACACCGAATCGATATTTAACTAGGCTCTATTACACTCCACTCTGTAGCTTCCATCGTAATTAAAAGCTGCAATGTTTTAAAATTCGTAATTGTTTAAAAATATGTGAAAATTTCTATTTGCTGACTTTTTAATGTTTTCCCTTAGCGTTGGTAATAACTACCCCTGTGGGACGCATTCATGCGACCCGCTCAACAACTTGGCTTTACTGAAATGTTATAAGTATACGAGTATGTGTGTATGTAAGTGATTTCATATAAAAGGACAGATTAAATTTCACATAACTGTAAAAGTGACATTTAAAAGAACCTAGTGTTAAGACACTGCGTTTTACATTGTTCAATTAATTTAAGGGATATTGAGTGATAGAAATCAAAACGCTTTTCATATTAAAATGTCAGATGTATTTTTAATTTATTAAGTTTATTAATTAAATATGATGATGATCAATGCAACTAAAATAAAGAGATTACCTAAAAACAATATAAAGTCAACTATTTCTTATAAGTATATGAAACGGTTATTAAAAACATTTAAGTGATGAATCACTCTCTACTATTCCAGAGGGAAGGAGCGGCAACTTTAGAGGGTAAAATATTATGTAGAAAATGAAATTATTCCTTTAGCATAGATGACAGATTTTAATAAAAATTTGCCTTCTGGCAACACGCCAGTGTCGGCTAAGCTAAGGTGCTCAGTTACGAGCAAAATGGTATCTTCATGATTTATGGTTTCCTGGTGTTCCTGATATTATTGTGTCTAGATATAGTTTAGAACAAGTTGATGCACAATTTTGTTACGGTGAGATAGTGTAGTGCGATTATTATGAGTTCAATTCCTCTACAGGGGGAGGAAAATTGCGCGGCTTTGATTTTTCAAACTCAACGCGCAAAATATCAAACGGTATCTTTGCCTTACTCTATAAAGGATTAACAATCAAGTATTATTGATATTACAAGAATCAAAAAATCTGTTTATTTATTTTGAAAGAAAGACGTGGGGACGCGAGACGTTGAATTTATTGGACTTTCTTGTCTTTTTGATATCTCTGAAGTACAGCGAAAATACTAAATTCAACACAATGTTCAAATAATTCAACCAATTTAAAATGAATTAAAAAAATTCAACCAATTAAAATTGAATTTGTTATGTTAAACTAAATTAATAACCACATACTCTTTAAAGATTTTTACTTTTAAGAAGAAGGAGCTTACAAAAGCTTCCTAAAATTTCAGAGAACTATATCTGTTGAATTACTTTCTGCAGTTTTAGAGATACAGTCAAACGTTTTTTTTTTCACTTAACCAATTATTCGTTTAAACGACACGTCTATTTATTCAGTAAAGTGATTCATTGTTAATGAGTTCATTATAGTCATAGATATGTCATAAGAATATTATTAAATGCGGTTATTTTTACATTTTATTGAAATTAGGACTACTTAAACGGGATGTAAATAATAATGTACATGTCGTGTTTGCTTTAATATAGTTGTACATTTAGAAGTAATTAATATGTAAATTAATAAATTGTACCATTAAAATGTAACAACTGCTAGCAAACCTAATAAATAAATAAAAATAAATTAATGTCATAAGTCATAATTTTCCCATTTATATAATAAATAGGAAATGGTCTCAATTTCCTCACCTCAACCAAAAAAGAAAAAATAAATAAATAAATAACTACAGTTTTGCAATTTTTAAAGCTTTTTTAATAGTTAAAATGGACTTATATCTTTTTTCCACAGACGCCTAAAGAAAATACGGTTGAATAAAATGTGAATATTTTCTATATCGACTATCCCGTGTCGTGCACATGCTTGTTGTAAATAATGCGATCAGAGTATTCACGTAGGCAAGTGTTGTGTACTCTGTGGACTTTGGCTTTTCTTTAAATTCCCAATAGTAATACAAAGGCAAATACGTTACGTGTTGATTTATATTAAAATTTTATTGTAGTAAAAACTAATTTTGGCATAAAAACATGGTATAAATATATAAAATATGAAGATTATTTAGAGATTGGTCACTATTTTCAATACTATTAGAATAGAGGCAAGCCGTACGTCGTATATAGTAAGGCTGGAGGAGATAACCTACCAAAACATTTCCCATGAACTCTTCTATTATGCATTTTCCACCTCACTTCAACATTATGCATATTGAAAGGAGAAACTTAAAGCTATATCTTGAGAAAAGAGAGAAAACGAAAGAAATAATTTCCATCATGTGACATTTGAGCTTACAACTGAGCTTTAATGGGCTTGACTATTATATACTACTAATATGTCATAAGAAAAAAAATACTATCACTGATATAAGTTAGTTAAAAATGTTTCTTTATTAATATAATGTAATTTATATATAGCATTCTAAATTTACCTTACAACGGTTCGCTAAATCCGATCTGTCTCTCGCCCCGTTCAACACATTTACACTCTCCAAAGGCACATACGATACAGACATCTTATTTATTTAAAATCTCAAGCATCGTTTCGCTTCACTTTATTCTCTTATTTTCATACACATTACTAATCCACAAACTAGAAAGTATTTTGCTTAAATTCAGATCCATATTAGTAAATAAGTAACTATTGTTAGTCAATCTAAAATATTAAGGAACGATAATCCTATAAAATATTTTCTTTAAAGAATTTTCCTTTAAAGGAAATACAACGGCATATCGTCTTGCGTTTGATCGTAGTAAGGGGAGAATGGACTATTTTCGTTTTCTTCGCTCTATTAACAAAAGTAAGCACACCGTTGGGTTCCGCCACTCAACACACAATATATTAAAACCGGAAAGCGGGAAAAGTAGTACTTGATAGATCCAGATATTTACTCTCTTACCTATCCTGCAAAATATATATACATGTATATAAATATTTTAATATGGGAATTACAATAAAAGAAATATGTATTCACCAAGAATATAGAATATATAATAGACACTGTACAAAAATTTTCGGGCACCTTCTTACTCGTAAGTAAAAGCAAGTATAACATTACGTAAGCTCTACTTAAACGTGCAGGTTTTACGACGCGTAGCCCGATTTTCAGGAACGCACTAAACGAGCAACGTTGAGAAAGCATGAGGAATGAAAATAGCGGTGAGGGCAACGCCCGGACCTCTCAGGAATGCCCGAGCTATAAAATGAACTACATTTTACGTTGCGTTGGTGAGATAAGAAAATCACATTTCGTGCCCCCGTTCTTTAGAAGCTCTTGTTTCAATTAATAGGAAAAAATTGGGACTGGCTGTTAATTTATGTAAAATTGTAGATTCGGAGATAGTTTTAGATATAATAGTAAAGATTTTAATGATAAGTATCATTTTTTTTAGGTTTACGCTTTATCCCGCACATTTCAGTGTAGGCAGGAAACTGTAGAAACTTTGGGAACCTAGTGTTGAGACACTCTGTTCCCCATTTTCCGCTCTTCGATAAATTGCTTGTTTAGTGGTGAAACCCAACGCCGAGCTTTGCCTAGATGCCAGAATGAAGATGTGGAATGGAAATGAATAATCTATCCACCCCGAGGGATTCGAACCCATAAACCGTCGCGTTTACAGGCAGACGTCTCAACGCCTTAAGGCTAATGATCCCAAATGAAATTATTGGAAAAATGTTTGTTGTGAGTGTAGACAACGATTACGACCGCCGTTTAGTACTTTACTAGAACTATAAAGGACTTTCAATTTCTCGTTTCATTCATCATAGAAAATAATCCATTTTTTTTAAGTTTTAAAAGAAAGAATTAGTAGCTTATTGTTAATAGTAGTAAGCTTAAGATCGGTTGATATATTTTAACCAATTTTATTTCTCCAAAAAAGGCCAAAAAAATCAGTAGAACATCAACTACCCCATTTAAATCGAATCTGGAACTTGGACAAACTTCCAATAAGAGTTACCGAATCTTAACGGTCCAGTGATTAAAGTTTATCACATTTCAGTAAATTGTGCGAAGCCGGCATATTGCTAAGCCTTAATGAATCTACAACGCGAAGTAGCTAAGTAAATGATGTAATGGCGTATTTTGGCACTGATGTGTAGAGAGTGGACCGTCGTGACGCAGAGGTGCAACGTCTGCTTTTAACGCGACGGTTTCTGGGTTCGATTCCCACTCGAGGAAGATGGATTTTTCTATTTCCATTTTCTTCGCTCTGGCAACTAGATAAAAGCGCGGCGTTGGGTTCCGCCACTCAACACGCAACGCCTCGTAAAGGAAAGTTTAGTGTCTGTGGACAAGTTTACAACATTCAGATGTTAATTTACCAAAAATATCTAAAATAGTGTAAATGTTTACTTAAATAGTAATTAAATTTACTTAAGTAGTATTTGAATCTATAAGCCAATTTATTGATATAGGTAGTTTTATCCCAAATAGTAATAACTTTGAAACATATATATTAGAACTTCTGGTAGATAAATAAAAGCAACATAATGTTCAATAAATGACAAATATTATTTTAACTTCATTTTAGCAGGGACAGGCAGGACAAGCAGGGACTAAGCAACGGAGTGTCTTAACACTAGGTTCGTATGATTCCTGCAGTTCCCCTGCCTACCTTGCCATGTGCGGGATAAAGCGTGAAGCTATAAAAAAATAATAAATTGTAGTTGTCCGTCCCTCGGGTGGTGTGGTAAAAGGTAAACCTTTTTTAATTAACCTTTTTAATTTTCGTTGTATATTTACCATTGATATTTCCCTTTAAATTTAAAGAACTCCAATATCCATCTATAGCCAGTTAGACTATGAATAGTGAAAATAATGGTAAAGTTCAATTTCCTCTAATTGCACTCAGAGAGGCAAAAAAACAAGCTTTTAAGCTTCATGAGTTCACATGAATAAAGCTGCATGCTACACCTTGTACCATGCATTCCATACCTATATAACAAATGTAACATTACAATGAAAAACAACTATTTCAATAGACTTAAAGTTTTTAAGCATTCAAAAGCTTTGAAACAGGCGTATTTAGGAAAAGCTCCTTCACAAGAGCACTAAGCAAGGTCTGGAACTACACAATGGCACCTTTACCTTTACTCTATACCTATTTCGTTTAATCCTCTCTCACCTTTCATCTGTGTATTGCGATGACTACGCCTTATAACTTTGAGTACACAAATTTACTGTAGGAAAGAGGCCTATCTAAAATATATAGATATTCTTTTTAAAAAAATAATGTACACATAGCTTCGAAAAGAAAATTCAATAAACGAATAAGCTACAAAATTATATATATTACTTTTCTTTATTCTCTATTGCCTCTGAATTTACTCACTCATTGGATATTTTTTCTCTATTCATATTTTCACATTTAATTAACACAAAGCGTGACGTTAAGTTCCAACACCCAATAAAAATTACCATTAGAAACTGCTTAGCATTTCATGGATTCACCGTGCGGGTGCCAGGTCCATCGTGTTGTAGGAAGAGGAGCTCTGAGCAGCTCTTGGGATTTGCGATCCCAGTGTAGGTTAAAAGGGGCCCCTTTAAAATACATTAACGCTCATCTTCACTGTCCAAGCTCCTCCCACTACCTAACCAAATTTTAAACGATTCTACCAAAGCTGCCTTCGAAGTACGTTCTAGAAATAAATTTGTGATAGTTCTAGACAGGCCGAGATCTTTTAGTAAACTATAGAGAGATTTCGCTGTTATACCTCTCGCTCCTACTTCAACCGCATATAAGCTCGCTCTAAACCTATTCCTGAAAAATAAAATATATTATAATATATATTGATATGTTTAGCACTGCCATCTGTAATATAGCTGGGTACTGAAAGTGAGTAATGACGACATTGCGATATAAAAAAGTTAAAATAATTGTTTCTCTCTAAGTGGGATTCAAACCAACGTTCATTCCGAGAACTATCAGACGTTATGCTATCTATATAATACTATAAAAAATATATACCCATATAAATATTACTTAATTTAATAAGTTATACCTCTTTGGACAAGCATGTGTATTGTTTGCGACTTATGAGCCCACCCCTATACTGACTTATTACTTTGACGGGTTAATTCAGAAATTCTTCAAGTTTTAGGGGATGAGGGGGCAAAGGGTGGTGAGGGGAGAGGGAGAAGGAGGGACGTCTTCTGTTGGAGTTCTCTTAATAAAACATTGGGGGTACCTGCAAGTTTTGATGAATTGTCGCGCGTGACTCAGTTAGTTCTACTCCTAGACTGGATATTTTATTTTTATTTCAATTTCTGTGCTAAATTAGATACTTACATTTTTAATGGAAGTAATATTTTATGTTATATCATAAAATACACACTAAAGTATTAAATTGTGTCGTTATGTGAGTTTGATATATAGAAATATTTTTACTGTACCAAAAAGAAAAAGCAATACGTAATATTCAGAATTAGGTTAGAAAAAACTGTGAGGTCTCACCAAAGATTCCGTACTAATTTCCTAATTGTAGTTATTATGGAAATTATAACTTGTAAAAATAACAAATACCTATATATTTGCAGTCATATCTGCTCTGGTGCTGACAGACAGACAAACAACATAGTGAACCAATAATTGTTCCGTTCTTTTGAAGTAAGTAAGAAACTCTAATAATAATTGAGAGAAGTACAGATTGTGTTTACTCAGTTGTTTTTGGTTCGAATCTTTTTCAGAGAGCTTGGCATTTTACACCATTTTCTGCATATTCACAGATAAGACATGATTAAATAAAAAAGTATAGCAATTTGGTCATATTGTCATACTATGTAAAAAATAAATACGTACACAGAAATACAGGAAGGGTCCACTTATTGGGGATCAGTAGTCCTAAGCTGGGACACTAAAGGGTTGCCTTTTTACCTTTTTCTATCCGGAAACCACTAATTTCTTTGAAAAATAAAAGATTTACTCTCTTTTGATTGGTTGTAAATGCATTGTACAAAGTAATATACATAGCTACATACATATTATTATGTATAATCTAACCGACCAATACAAGGACAAGCCAATAATCGACCTCCAAGCGCCCTAACCACTAATCCATGCGTTCTTCATCGCGCTGCATCGTAATTTGTACATGCTTTATAGAATTTATTACAGGGTTAATGTCTCTGTCGGAAGATTGTTTCATATATATTTGTTTTTTTAAAGATTTTTCTATGTGATATTAATGAAATAAAATCATACAAAATGTAATTGAAACGTCACATAATTTCGTGCCGATAAGCGGATGAACCTATTGTTGAAAGAATACGTTCTCCTCTTTTGGTCTCGGACCGAGATATATACCTATTATAACATATTATTTTTAATAGTAACTAAGCATAGCTCTTAACTATATTCAACACATATATAAATATATAAGTATAATTGACACTTGTCAGTAAAACTCTAATGTAACTAAACAGCGCTGCGTAGAAAGTTAATATTTACTACTTAGGTTTCCGTTTAGGTTCTCGGGGGAATGTAGGCTTCCGGGGGAAGTATTAAGAGAACACTACAAGGGATTGTCATAGGAAGGAAAAAAATAATTATTTATAGACGAGTACCTACGCTGTCAGTAACTTAGCTTTTTTTGCTTCACGCTTTATCCCGCATATTGCAGGGTAGGCAGAGGGAACTGCAAGAACCGTATAAACCTAGTGTTAAGACACTCGGTTGCTTAGTCCCAGCTTTCTCCGTCCCCGCTTTCCGCATTTTTCTAAGGCATTGCGTGTTGAGTGGCGGAACTCAACGCCGCGTTTTGCCTAGTTTCCAGAGTGAAGCAAAATGGAAATAGAAAAATCCATCTTCCTAGAGTGGGAATCGAACCCACAAACTGTCGCGTTTACGGGCAGACGCATACGCCTCTGCGCCACGACGGTCCTCAACTTTGCTAACAACAGTGTAACATTTTTACACGTGATAGGTAATGAGACATTGTGTGCGATGTTTTTGGCTAAACGTCCATATAATACAAACTTCATCCAGTTTTGGAAATCTTATACATATATTAAGAAATACTAAATACCAATACATTATCAATTAAAACTTAAAAACTGAACTTATACTTAATTTGTATCTTTAACACTTAATTTTATTACAATTTAATTCTTTTAATTAAAATATTTCATTAAAATTCAGAAAACAAGTTTTAATTTAGTATTTACTATAGATATAAACTAAATTTAAAAATTAATTCGCCATTGAATTTTCAGTTGGGACATTTGTAGTGTAGTTTCTACTTACGCAATTTATTTATTTTATATAAATGTTACATAGAAAGTGTTTTAATTAACTTTCATAATACTTTTAAAAGGTATTAAAACACCTGATTTTCGATTGATTAGAATTTTGCAGTCTTTTGAGACATTGCGTATTGCGGAATTCAATGATGCGTTGTGTTGTTACCAGAACTAGGCAAATATAGTAAGGTTTCTGGGTTCGATCCCCAAGAGGAAGATGGATTTTTCTATTTTCATTTCGCTTCACTCTGGAAACTAGGCAAAGCGCGGCGTTGAGTTCCGCCACTCAACACGCAATGCCTTGAAAAAGGCTGAAAGCGGGGACGGAGAAAGCAGGGACTTAGCAATGTCTTAACACTGTGTTCCCACGGTCCCTGCAGTTCCCTCTGCCTAACGTGCCATGTGCGGGATAAAGCGTGAAGCTAAAAAAAAAATTTTATTAAATTAATAAGAAAAAGTAAAATGCATAAATAATGGCAAAAATATTTTATTATACTCTTATTACACGTATTCGTCCTTCTTATAAAACCTACGAGGTTTTAAAAGATTTAAAATAAAAGTTTAAAAAAATTAAACTACTTTGCTTCTAAGGCCTATAGTATTTTTAACATATTAACCTAAAAAATCAGTTTTACACTAATACCTATTTCTGAGGTAAAAACGAGAAGTTAGTAACATTTAAAAAAAAATGCTATTTACAGATTAAAGTAAGAAAAATATTAAGAAACACATACTAACTTTTTTTAACTAAGTCAATAATAAAAAATTCTCCAACTTTTCTTCTATATGGACATAGAGTAATGACACTAATCACTTATAAAATAATATATATTTTGTAAATCCATCATTAGTTAAATGACAATGGAGATATTACAGTACAAACTTTTTCATCAAATTTAAAATATGTCAAGCCAAGATCCATTCAACAGATAAGGCTAAAACAAAAAAATTCTCAGTTTAAAAGACTACATATTATATGTAAAATAAAACATAATATAAAACATATATATGTTTATGTAATATATTTATTCATCATCAACTTTTGACTGTCTTTTTTTCTTTTTCTTTTTTTCACTGCTTGGTTCGGATGCTACATTGTTCTCCACTTCTTCTCCATCTTGTACTAATGACTTCTTCTTTTTCTTCTTCTCACTTGGTTCAGGTGCAGCTTCTTCTTCCGGTGCTATGGACTTCTTTTTCTTTTTCTCGCTTGGTTCAGGAGCAGGTTCCTCTTCCACCTCAGGTGCTATGGACTTCTTCTTTTTCTTTTTCTTCTTCTCAGGGACTTCTGTGTCACCATTTTCTGTTTCTTCCATTGGTTCAACTTTTAAGCTTACATCTGCTTCTTCTGATTTTATTTTCTTTTCTTTTTTAACTTTTACCTAAGCAAAAAGAACATGCTAATGACATATCTTTTTAAAATATATTTATGATTTTTATAATAATTTTATATTGATTTTTTGATACATAGCACTCATCTTAAGTTATTAATTCAAAACATTAAATATTATGTAACTTTAGAATGACATACATTAAAATGTTTATAAATGATTTATATGTTTTACTAAACTAAAAAATAAATTTAAAAAGCAAAAATACTCTTTGCAGTATAAAAATTAAACAAAAATGGCCACTGACCTCTGCACCATCTTCGAGTTTGATCTTCTTAGAGGACACAGCATCTTCATCGGGAGAGTGCTCTCTTTTGACAGGTTTCTTATCTAATGTACTATCAGCCGCAGTTGGGTATTCAAATACCTCTCTGTTGGGAGAGCAGATAATCACTATTAGATCACTTGTTTTAGATCAATTTATTTTACATATAATGTTTTTGTAGGTAGACCAAAATTGAATTGAATTAATTTTTTTAATTAAGAACTAAAACTATACTTTAATCAAGTTACAAATGATTGTTTACATTTTAAAATAATTATAACTTATACAAGTAATTTTTTTTGTAATTTATAGATAGTAAAAAATCTTAACATATTCATTTTTTTTTAAATAATAAACTAAAGCAATAAAATACTCACGATTTACTATGATATTTCTCAAATTTCGCCTTGGCTTTGCCAGTTCCACTGATTCTCCTTAAATTACCTTCTTCCATTAGCCGTAACTTATTTTCCAATTTAACTTTATGTTCAGCACCAAGTTCGAATGACACATCATCTCCTAACGCATCCACCCTAGTTGCTAAAGCTGCTTTAGCGGCTAACATTCTAGACATTTTTCCCTTATTCTTAGTACTACACTGGCCTACTAACTGTGCATGGTATATCAAACCATACTTTGGTGTGTCTTTTTTAGTCTTCAATGCTCTGAATAAAGCTTTTTCTGCTCCAAATATCTGTAAGGTTGATGCAGGATGTTTAGCTAAGTTCATTAATGAGCCAGCATGAGCTATTAACCTAGCACCTATGTGTTCTCCGATCAAAACTGTCAAATTGGGTGCCATTGCCATCATTCTTGCTTTTAGATAATCGGTCAAATGTGTTCTATAATCTGTGATTGAAATAATCTCATCACACAAATGCTGTATATTCATTATATCATCTTCTGATATTTCAGTGCCCATAGATATTTCGGCTGCCTCTTTAACTTTCTCTTCTAAATCTTCTGGAAGGATATCTGACAAGTCTGTTTTAGCTGCATTGTCCCGTGTGCCCATAAGTTTGACAATTTTGACGAACAATGTGTTGTCAGTAATAATTTTGCCAAGTTCTGGGAAGTGCCAGCCATACCACTCTCGGCATCTCATAACATAATTATTTAATTCTTTATCTAAGTCATCGAGAAGACACTGGGCTTGAACAATCATAGTGTCAATTTTGTCAGGTGAAAATTTAAGCTTATATCTAGAAAGAGAATGAGCTAGACCTAGTGCCATAGCTGTCATTTCTTTTTTAGGCAGTCCTGTTAACAAACTGTCCATCTGTGACCGTATACATCTTAACAACTCTTGCACATTTGAATTTGAAACACATTGTAGATCAAACTTTTCCTTAATTGCACTTCCGAGCTTAGCATCTCCCACAAGCAACTGGTCTTGAATCTCTTTACAGACATGTTTTTTAAGAGCCTTTTTTAATGTCTTAGACAACTTTCCTTCTATAGCTGCTGTAGTAGCAGCCAGTGCTTCTGTGGTGTCTTCAAATTTGATAAAGTTTTTTAACTTTACACTGTAACAAAATACTACATAAGAATTTTTGCTTAGTTTTAATTAGTAAAGATAACAATATAAAATGACTTTTGCTATCACTTACACTGACGATGCTCCTTCTGGTGTGTTGAACTCTTGGTACAAATTATCTATTTGAGATAATTTGGATTCATCGAGTAACTAAAACAAAAAATAATATTCTCTTAAAATTTATGCAAAATAATGTTAATACCACTATATTTAAACTTTGGCAGAGTATTCACTTTGTAAAATAACATGTGCAATCTTCACATGTGTATGATACAATAAGATATGAATTAACTATGTACATGCTTCTTTAGTAAACATAGGTATTAAGTTACATAAAATATATATTACATTATAAATCTATTGGCACTCCGCAATTGTTAATTTAAGTAGTACTAACAGAGTAATTTAAACATTAAAACAACTTTTAATGTAAAAGCAACCACAACAATTTGAATGTATATTTTAATCAATTTATAGTAGAATACAGTGCTATTCACTTAGTTATATTAAATACGAGTTACATTCTTTAATAACAAAACATTTTCGTAAGAAAATTCATAAAACAGTTGATACGATACAAGTTTTAGGTTATATTCAAACACGTGTTACCGCTTACCTTAAATATTGCGTATCCCGCCGGGGTCTCAAACAACACCAACATGATAACAAAGCAAAATGCACTTATCACAATGTAACTACTGTAAAATATAACGTTTAAATACAATAATGTATAATTATTGACTATTTGCTACTAGCACGACGCCTCAGCATCGCGGGAGGTTTGACTTTGACAGATGCCTAGCGAGTAGCGTGTTTGTCTGTTGACGTTTCGTATCAACATGGCGGCGACACACGCTAAATCATATTTAAATGTTTTAATAAAATAAGTAAAATTTATCTGTTTTCAGTTTTATATTATGTGCAAAATAAAACAAGAAAAATATATAATTCTTTAAAATTGAAAATATATAATTATATTAACGAAATTCATTAATACTAGTGTTATAACTTATCTACTATACTTTATAACACAGTATCATAATTTAATCAAAATATTCTTGAAAAATGTTGTTTGAACTTTAACCCTTGAATTTGTGAGTTTAGGAAAATGTAATCTATTTTAGCCGTCTAGCAAATTATATTATTCTACTACCTAAAATATTCTTTGTTCTGACCTTTTTTGTACATAAGAAAAACTTAGCCTCATTTTTTTAAATAATATATTGTTTCATATATCCTAAGTGTTTGAATTATTTTAAGAAATGTTAAAAGAATTAATTGGCACATGCTAAATTCAACCTAAGTCATAAAGTTTACATAAGAAATAGATAATATATAAAAAATAATCCAGCGCTATACCGAGTCTTCTTTGTCTTAATAAATATAGGTAGTTACTTTATTTGTTTATCAGAATTCTCTTGCAAATTACTTTTTACTTTTACATTTATATAGATTAAAAATGTAACTGAAAAATTCGACATAGTTACTATTTGATAGCATTTCTAATAAAGGTAGATGTGTACAGATAAATACAAATAACATTTGTCCTTAAAAGGGAAAATATTGTAATAAGAAGAAAAGTGTATATAATATACATAGAAATCATTATAATATATTCAAATGTTCACGCAAATAGGTTAATATGAACATGTGTTATGCCATAAATTGATAGCTCTCTAAAGCCGTGCACTCAAAAACGATATGATTGAACGAACGCAGTGGAGATCATCAATCATACAAAAGATATAATTTTTTTTTAAATATTTGATAACGTTCGATGTATTAAATTACTGAAGTCCATGAAATAGAATCTTTGTGTTTTAATGTGGCTGTATAAAATACTGTCATTAACATTCTTTACGCTAGACAATATGTGTTGAGTGACGGAACTTTACCCCGCGATTTTCTGTTAACAAAGCGTAAAAATAAATAATTGCACTAAATCAACTCTCAAATCGAACCCGAGTTTACCGTCAAACTGTCCCAAAATGTAAATTTTAGAGAAATAATAGTGAAATAAACTACGCTAATTAATATAGTGAGCCTAATTTGGCGCTGCTATAATGAGTTTGTGAAATGTGAGCAAGCAGAATCGACTGGGTCCGGAAAACCGTACATTTAGAGGTCGACTAAGGGGTGAAATAACGGAACAATTACAAGGAAACGCACAATCTCGCAGAAACGTGAGTAAAATATGAAAGTTAAAAGCGTTAGGGCTGTTAATTGAATCTTATTATATATATTATTTTAGCTTCACAGTTTATCCTCCTCAGAGCAGGGTAGGCAGAGGGAACCGCAGCCGGGGGAACTCAATGTTAAGACTGTCCGTTCCCTGCTTTCCGCCCTTCGAGATATTGAGTTAAGTTGCGGAACTCAACGCGGCGCTTGCCAAGTTGACATACTGGAGCCACACACCGTCAACCACAAACCGTCGCGTTTTCAGGTAGTTCAGCCACGACGGCCATATATTTTTTATTTGAAAAATGTATATAATCAAAGTATTTTCAATATTTTTGAATATTACAATAAATATTTCCAATCAAATAAGGAATTTATATTGGTATCTTTTTTCATATGTATATCATTTTATTTTCTAATATATTTAGTACCAAAAGTTATTTTCAAGTACCTATACTAAAAACTGTTATATTTAGTATAATAATATTATTAAATCTGAGCAAAGGCGAACAGTGATATATAAATTAACTATCTCTAAATAACCTAAAGGAGGTAGGAAAATACGTTTCGGTTACAACGATGTTTATGTTAGCGACATAGTGTTATTCGGCACAAAAACCATTTGACCGAACCAATGTTTTTGCTAGTCCATGTTTATCATAATAATTGTTATGGCATCCATCTTTTAAATTACTTTTGTCCTCACACACTTTTTGTTTTGCTTTTTGTTATCCTTCCATATTTTGCGAGATAAGCATATAGAGTATTATATTTTGGTGTTATATGGAATATTTCTTAAGTAACATGTCGATATGTTAAGTTGCATCAGTGAACTTCGAGCTAGTGTTATCTTCCCGGTCTGTCTTAATGTAGGACTTTGTGTTTAACTTACGAAATTTCAAAGTATTTGTAAATATTTGTTACATTCAATACTGTTTTAATTCTTCGTATTCGGACATATGCTCACATAGTATCGATTGCATAAAATATTCTTTATAGCTTCACGCTTTTTCCCGCATGTAGCAGTAGGCAGAGAGAACCGCAGGAACCGTGAGAATTTACTTACCGTGGAACTTACTTCCCTGCTTTCCGCCTATTTCGTGGCATTGCGTGTTGTGTGCGCGGAACTCAACGCCACGCTTTGCCTAGTTTCCATAGCGAAGTAAATGGACATAGAAAATCTATCTTTCCCGAGTGGGAATCGATCGAACAATCAATCGCTACACCTTTGCGCTACGTCAGTCCTCCAAAGGTCCAGTGCATAAAATATATTTTATTTTGTTTAAAAAATATATAATATATATGTATGTATATAGAAATATATTTAATAAAATGTAAAAATCCAGACATACCCACACACAAACAGCTAGTTAACAACAACGTGTTTGCGTACAAATACTCGCAAATGGATTTACATTTCCAACTCAGCGCCATTCGCTTGGAAATTGAATAACCCACCTAAAGGCGTGCACTCCGAGTTGAATGATTGAATGAATGGTTCCTATCGAGCGAACGAGTGCCGCATCAATCAGACGTGGAAATAATCACATTTTCTTCATTCAATCCGTTCTTTCGGTCTTTTAAGTGATGTGTGTACTTCATTTGTAAGGGCCGTTATATTCATTTGTTGGAATGAATGGAAATGAACTGCCTTATTCTGCTTTGGTGGATTCTAAGAAAGTGTAAAGTATGAAGAAAATATTTTTATATCGGAGCTTTTCGTCTTTAGAAACTGAAGTACTTAACATATTCCGCTGTAAATTGATTTACATATAGAAATTATATTTTTAAATTTACTGTAATAGCTTTGTGGATGCCTTACTACTCAGTTAGACGTTAAATATACATTATATTTTTGATTTTGTAATATGTATTTTTTTAAAAAGTAGTGACTTAGCACTACATTATCATGCAGGTAAAGTGCGTATAAACTTGTAAAAACACTTTATCTCGCATTTAGCAGGGTAGGCAGAGGGAACCGCCGGGACCTTGGGAAAATAGTGTTAAAATACTCCGTTCTCTGCTTTATGCCCTTTTTGAGGCTTTGCTTGTTGAGAGGCGGAACACAACGCCGCGCTTGCCTATATGCCAGGGCGAAGGAAGTTGATATAAAAAAATCCATCTTCCCGAGTGGTAATCGAACCCACAATCCGTCGCATTTACAGGCATGCGCTGCATCTCTGTGCCGCGACGATCGCTTACTTGTGATTAATTCTATGAAATATACTAATATAAATGAAAATAATTATCAATTTAAAAAGTGTACTTCAATAAGTAATTTGAATCTAATCTTATTTCTAAAGGTTGGGAATGAAAATATCTTCCAGCCACAGTCTATTGTGTTGTCACAATCGAATATTGATTTTGCCGATCAGCCTTCAAGGAATGACTTTTGAAATTTTCTTCACATAATCTACAAATCCTGAAAGCTTATGAAAGGACACTTCTATTATCGTAACTTCTTATCTGGTCAAGGTAGGGAAAGCTCTACAGCTTTTCTCTAAGTATCTTCTGATTTATAAGTACTATTACTGATTGTTATTGAGGAGCATCGTGGCACGTCTGTGTGGCGTGTACCTGTGATCGGCAGTTGCAGATTCGATTTCCACTTGGGGAAGATGGGTTTTTTTATAGGTAAAGTTTGCATTGAGTTCCACCACTTAACACGTTTATATTAATAGATCATATACGTATATATATATATATATATATATATATATATATATATATATATATATATATATATATATATATATATATATATATATATATATATATATATATATATATATATATATATATATATATATATATATATATATATATATATATATATATATATATATATATATATATATATATATATATATATATATATATATATATATATAAACGATTAACGCCCGCGGTAGGTATACTCAAGCAAATTGCGCCATTACCAACGATCAGATCAAACTCCCGTGACCTACATATGGGTTGAATATTACGCTATACGATTATAGTACAAGGAAACTCAGACATATACTTATATAAATATCTTTTACACTTTTTGTTGTATTTGAAATTATAGAAGAAAACCGTCGTGATGCGTAGGCACAGCGTTTGTCTGTATTGCGACGGCTTGTAGGCATAGCATAGGTATGTTTTATTGAAATGTTTGTCTATTTCAGATTAGATTTAGATTAATTATTAATGTTTGTGATTATGATTTGATAAATGTTTAAAGTATTCATAGGTAGCAGTTTGATGATATTTAAGGATTTGGTCACTCAGCGACACAAGGGAACAAAAAATGTTAATATGCCAGCATATACAAAGACTAACTCAATGAATTAGTAGTAACGAGATTTTTTTTAAACCTAAAGCTAGAAAGACGATATAACCTAGAATATCAGATGTTCTCTGTTTCATACACATCATATCTTTAGTTCCCTAAGCCTCGTTGATTAAAGTTTAAAATAAAATTTGGAGAAAAAACAATAAAGCTCGCAGCAGAAAGGCCATTAGTACGTACAGATTGACTACCAAAAAGCTTTTAGGCAAACCTATCAGGGAGCAAAACACATTTCGCTTTACGAGTAGTCTCAAAGCGACTGAGTAAACAGTCTTACTCTCTCGGACTTGGACGAAAAAATATCAAATAGACGGCAAGCTTACCGCGGAGGTTGTGTGGGAAGTTTTGTTACTGATTAATAAATTAAATTAATTTTACTAAAATATTAATTTATTTGAAGATATTATCCCTTTTTATTTCCTTGGTGCGGATAGGAAGACGAAAACGGAAATTGAATGAAACGATTGTAGAATTTCATACAAAATGTACAAATGCTTGGTACTAATAATTATGACGTTGACATAGAAGTTAGATTTTTAAATATCCTGAGTCGTCGCCGTGACGTATCTTTTGGTAGACCGTGATATTCGATACTTATTTCAAATTAATCTTGAACGTTGCACGGATAGAAGGACAACCAAGTGACCCAAGGGTTTTTTTAGCTTAACGCTTTATCCTGCTCGCAACTCAGGGCAACAGGCAGACCGAACTACAATAACTATATGAATCTAGTGCCGAAAAACTCAGTTCCGCGCTTTCCACCTTTTGAAGCATTGCGTGTTAAGTGGCGAAACTCAACGCTGTGCTTGGCTATTTGCCAGAGTAAAGAAAATGTTAATGAAATAATTCATAATGAGTGGAATTGAAACTAAAACCGGTTTAATTTTGCGATACAGAACCCCAAAAAGAACGTCTCAATTATTTATAAAGTACTTAGGTACTTGTATTAGTACAACCTACATATATGAGACGATGTGACCAGTGTATTAAACGATCCTTCGTGTGTTGAGAACGGCGGCAATTTTCTTGAACATAATAGACCGACGGGAACTCGCAATCCGATTACCTCGCTACATTGTCTACGAATAACCGGAGTTCACTGTACACTCTCTACTGTAGCTTTGTACTGGAATAGAATTTTTGATGTTCAATACGCCCTTCCTACCCTTTAACCGGGTTAATTGTGTATAAATCCGTGGTGTTAAAATGCCACTGTCACTCCACACGCAATATTTTCAAAATTGGATGGAAAGTGGGAAACCGAGTGACTTAACACTATGTCACCTCCATTCACTGTGCTATTTGCAGGATATAGCGTGAAGTTATTTGAACTAAAAAGCTTTATACACGTTTTAAAATCGTGATTGTAATAATATGTTTGATTTGGATTGAGATAAGAATTTCTGATTTACAGCTTATACAGGTCTTGCTGTTATATTTAATATTTATTATATTCTATGCCCTAAATTGCGTTTCTTTTTTTAACTAATACAAACAAAGTAAACTAAAAGTGATGAACTACTCTTAAAAAAGGCTTCTGAAGGCTACCTACCTACCTACCAATCTATACCTGCGATACTTGCGCACTTTGATTCTAACTTTTTTTTAGCTTCACGCTTTATCCCGCACATGGCAGGGTAGGCAGAGGAAACTGCAGGAACCATATAAACCTAGTGTTAAGACACTCCGTTGCTTGGTTCCTGCTTTCTTGCTCGTGGAAACGCTCGCACTCGCACGATGCCATATTTATATATAAAAACAAGTTTCCTTATTCCACAATAAAGTAGATGTTATATATTTTTATGTTACTTGCACAATGTACGTCGTTTACACATATAATATGTTGACTAACTTTGTTCTGTTCACTTTTTAGTGATATGGGGTGAAGATAATACAGTGGGCGCTGTAATAAAGTATTTTTTACACAAAGGTTCTAGTTTCAATTCTTGAACACATGTCTCTGGAGAAAAAAGAACTGGAAAATTGTCAGATGTGGAGAAGATACTTCTGAGAAGCAGAAAACAATATCTACCTAATACAAAATACACACAGCAATACGCAACAATCGTGTTCCGAACTATTTCCTGTGTTTACAGTTGGGCTGTAGGGACCGTTGAAGTGCCAAAGCCTCTGCCAAAGTCGTTACATAAACTACGTTATTTACCCCCGTATAGCTGAAGCTGTACAGTCTGGTAACGATCGCGTTTTATACCTTTATTTAATGTTGTGTTTGCCTTATTATGAGTGTCTAGTTTACTCTGCTATAAATCTAACTTTTCTAAGCCGACTTCCAGTAAGAAGAAACAAAAGTAATGATTATATTATCTTATACAATTAATCATCCTCCGAAGTACGATCGAACTTACAGCTCTTGTAAATTATATCGACAGCACGATAGTTAATTTATAATATTTGTACTAAATTGGACAGAGAGACGGGTCCTCTATGTTCGTCCGGTATTGTATTTATTAAATAATTTTATATATTTTTTATTTATATGGGTACATAGATACAAATAAGAAATTTGACTTCTGATAAGTATTACCTTAATAGGTAGTGAAGGTTTCTATAATATCTGAGAAGCGGGTTCGAATCCCGCTTTGTGTACAGCGAAAAAAAATGATAGTCCAAAAAAGAAAAACCAATTCCATTTGATATTAATAGATCATATACGTGTAATGCAACAAAAAATAGCTCTAATAAAAACATTATTCATTTCACATAAAACGGATTTTTCTACGTTCAATTCGTACATTTAAATAGATTTGAGAATTGCCTTAGAAAAGTTAGATTTATGGCGCGCTCGTCTGATAAATTCGTATGCAGACGTACTTCACCGCTTTCCTTGTCGGCAATTCGTTCGGCAATAGGTGAAATAAAATCTTTAACTACTTGTATATAATGCGTAATAACCTTGTATAAGCTTTAAAGTCACTGGACTTCAAACATGGTTGAACGTTGGAACCTCATTCGTAGAAATTATTTTCATTTTCCAGCTCTCATAAAACGGGAAGATAAATTATTCCTTTGAAAAAAGCACGAAGAATATCTTGAATTAGTAATAACTGTTCATTGATTGTTATCCCAAAAATGTATGTATTTTTTAAATAATATGATGATATTATACGTTACTTCCACCTCAGTGGACCTTAACTCCCCATTTAGTGTTGTTACCAGAGTGAATAAAATAAAAAAATAGTTATCTCCTTACGAAAGTCGAACCCACAAGCCGTCGCAATACAGACAAACGCTGTGCCTACGCATCACGACGGTTTTCTTCTATAATTTCAAATACAACAAAAAGTGTAAAAGATATTTATATAAGTATATGTCTGAGTTTCCTTGTACTATAATCGTATAGCGTAATATTCAACCCATATGTAGGTCACGGGAGTTTGATCTGATCGTTGGTAATGGCGCAATTTGCTTGAGTATACCTACCGCGGGCGTTAATCGTTTATATATATATATATATATATATATATATATATATATATATATATATATATATATATATATATATATATATATATATATATATATATATATATATATATATATATATATATATATATATATATATATATATATATATATATATATATATATATATATAAACGATTAACGCCCGCGGTAGGTATACTCAAGCAAATTGCGCCATTACCAACGATCAGATCAAACTCCCGTGACCTACATATGGGTTGAATATTACGCTATACGATTATAGTACAAGGAAACTCAGACATATACTTATATAAATATCTTTTACACTTTTTGTTGTATTTGAAATTATAGAAGAAAACCGTCGTGATGCGTAGGCACAGCGTTTGTCTGTATTGCGACGGCTTGTGGGTTCGACTTTCGTAAGGAGATAACTATTTTTTTATTTTATTCACTCTGGTAACAACACTAAATGGGGAGTTAAGGTCCACTGAGGTGGAAGTAACGTATAATATCATCATATTATTTAAAAAATACATACATTTTTGGGATAACAATCAATGAACAGTTATTACTAATTCAAGATATTCTTCGTGCTTTTTTCAAAGGAATAATTTATCTTCCCGTTTTATGAGAGCTGGAAAATGAAAATAATTTCTACGAATGAGGTTCCAACGTTCAACCATGTTTGAAGTCCAGTGACTTTAAAGCTTATACAAGGTTATTACGCATTATATACAAGTAGTTAAAGATTTTATTTCACCTATTGCCGAACGAATTGCCGACAAGGAAAGCGGTGAAGTACGTCTGCATACGAATTTATCAGACGAGCGCGCCATAAATCTAACTTTTCTAAGGCAATTCTCAAATCTATTTAAATGTACGAATTGAACGTAGAAAAATCCGTTTTATGTGAAATGAATAATGTTTTTATTAGAGCTATTTTTTGTTGCATTACACGTATATGATCTATTAATATCAAATGGAATTGGTTTTTCTTTTTTGGACTATCATTTTTTTTCGCTGTACACAAAGCGGGATTCGAACCCGCTTCTCAGATATTATAGAAACCTTCACTACCTATTAAGGTAATACTTATCAGAAGTCAAATTTCTTATTTGTATCTATGTACCCATATAAATAAAAAATATATAAAATTATTTAATAAATACAATACCGGACGAACATAGAGGACCCGTCTCTCTGTCCAATTTAGTACAAATATTATAAATTAACTATCGTGCTGTCGATATAATTTACAACAGCTGTAAGTTCGATCGTACTTCGGAGGATGATTAATTGTATAAGATAATATAATCATTACTTTTGTTTCTCCTTACTGGAAGTCGGCTTAGAAAAGTTAGATTTATAGCAGAGTAAACTAGACACTCATAATAAGGCAAACACAACATTAAATAAAGGTATAGAACGCGATCGTTACCAGACTGTACAGCTACAGCTATATGGGGGTAAATAACGTAGTTTATGTAACGACTTTGGCAGAGGCTTTGGCACTTCAACGGTCCCTACAGCCCAACTGTAAACACAGGAAATAGTTCGGAACACGACTGTTGCGTATTGCTGTGTGTATTTTGTATTAGGTAGATATTTTTTTCTGCTTCTCAGAAGCATCTTCTCCACATCTGATAATTCTCCAGTTCTTTTTTCTCCAGAGACATATGTGTTCAAGAATTGAAACTAGAACCTTTGTGTAAAAAACATTTTATTACAGCGCCCACTGTATTATCTTCACCCCATATCACTAAAAAGTGAACAGAACAAAGTTAGTCAACATATTATATGTGTAAACGACATACATTGTGCAAGTAACATAAAAAGTTTATATAACATCTACTTTATTGTGGAATAAGGAAACTTGTTTTTATATATAAATATGGCATCGTGCGAGTGCGAGCGTTTCCACGAGCAAGAAAGCAGGAACCAAGCAACGGAGTGTCTTAACACTAGGTTTATATGGTTCCTGCAGTTTTCTCTGCCTACCCTGCAATGTGCGGGATAAAGCGTGAAGCTAAAAAAAAGTTAGAATCAAAGTGCGCAAGTATCGCAGGTATAGATAGGTAGGTAGGTAGGTAGCCTTCAGAAGCCTTTTTTAAGAGTAGTTTATCACTTTTAGTTTACTTTGTTTGTATTAGTTAAAAAAAGAAACGCAATTCAGGTCATAGAATATAATAAATATTAAATATAACAGCAAGACCTGTATAAGCTGTAAATCAGAAATTCTTATCTCAATCCAAATCAAACATATTATTACAATCACGATTTTAAAACGTGTATAAAGCTTTTTAGTTCAAATAACTTCACGCTATATCCTGCAAATAGCACAGTGAATGGAGGTGACATAGTGTTAAGTCACTCGGTTTCCCACTTTCCATCCAATTTTGAAAATATTGCGTGTGGAGTGACAGTGGCATTTTAACACCACGGATTTATACACAATTAACCCGGTTAAAGGGTAGGAAGGGCGTATTGAACATCAAAAATTCTATTCCAGTACAATGCTACAGTAGAGAGTGTACAGTGAACTCCGGTTATTCGTAGACAATGTAGCGAGGTAATCGGATTGCGAGTTCCCGTCGGTCTATTATGTTCAACAAAAATTGCCGCCGTTCTCAACACACGAAGGATCGTTTAATACACTGGTCACATCGTCTCATATATGTAGGTTGTACTAATACAAGTACCTAAGTACTTTATAAATAATTGAGACGTTCTTTTTGGGGTTCTGTATCGCAAAATTAAACCGGTTTTAGTTTCAATTCCACTCATTATGAATTATTTCATTAACATTTTCTTTACTCTGGCAAATAGCCAAGCACAGCGTTGAGTTTCGCCACTTAACACGCAATGCTTCAAAAGGTGGAAAGCGCGGAACTGAGTTTTTCGGCACTAGATTCATATAGTTATTGTAGTTCGGTCTGCCTGTTGCCCTGAGTTGCGAGCAGGATAAAGCGTTAAGCTAAAAAAACCCTTGGGTCACTTGGTTGTCCTTCTATCCGTGCAACGTTCAAGATTAATTTGAAATAAGTATCGAATATCACGGTCTACCAAAAGATACGTCACGGCGACGACTTGACGATATTTAAAAATCTAACTTCTAAGTCAACGTCATAATTATTAGTAGCGAGCATTTGTACATTTTGTATGAAATTCTACAATCGTTTCTTTCAATTTCCGCTTTCCTCTTCCTATTCATACCAAGGAAATAAAAAGGGATAATAGCTTTAAATATATTAATATTTTAGTAAGATTAATTTAATTTATTAGTCAGTAACAAAACTTCCCACACAACCTCCGCGGTAAGCTTGCCGTCTGTGTATTTGATATTTTTACGTCCAAGTCCGAGAGAGTAAGACTGTTTACTCAGTCGCTTTGAGACTACTCGTAAAGCGAAATGTGTTTTGCTCCCTGATAAGTTTGCCTAAAAGCTTCTTTGGTAGTCAATCTGTACGTACTAATGGCCTTTCTGCTGCGAGCTTTTTTGTTTTTTCTTCAAATTTTATTTTAAACCTTAATCAACGAGGCTTAGGGAACTAAAGATATGATGTGTATGAAACAGAGAACATCTGATATTCTAGGTTATATCGTCTTTCTAGCTTTAGGTTTTAAAAAAATCTCGTTACTACTAATTCATTGAGTTAGTCTTTGTATATGCTGGCATATTAACATTTTTTGTTCCCTTGTGTCGCTGAGTGACCAAATCCTTAAATATCATCAAACTGCTACCTATGAATACTTTAAACATTTATCAAATCATAATCACAAACATTAATAATTAATCTAAATCTAATCTGAAATAGACAAACATTTCAATAAAACATACCTATGATTATTGCTTCAGACTCCAAGTAACACTAACTTTAAAATGCTTTGACGGAGCTATTTTATAACCTTATTCCCCAGTAACTGTTTACGATACAATCAAATGACCAGAATGAAGTCAAATTGACAACCATATTATTAATTGAATTAATTTACAAAATGAGGGTAGCTTACACATGGAAGTGAGCTAGTAATAAAAAATTGCTATTTATTAAGATAGAAGTAGATATCATTACAATAAGTAATTACTCTTTAAATATACACTTTATCTACTTGTATTTTCAAACAAAATTCTGTATTCCCAATAGAAAAATTAATGGCAAGATGCTTCTAGTGCAATCTTCTTACTTTGCTTTCAACTAAGTATATTTTCATTAAAGTCAGGAAAATGCAATAATTACCACCCTACTTGCTGGGTTAGCATTTTTCCATTACGATCTACGCAGGGGGAAATGAATCCTTCAGCCGCTCGTAAACTCTGAAAGATTTCACAACTTTACGATTATTAGTCAACTATAAATTAGAGATAATGTGATCTATTAAATTTATAGAGTTTATCTTTTTATAAGTCAGTCTAGTTTTTATTTCGTAAAAGACAAAATTCAACGTGACACTTTGTCTAATTAGCGAAAATCTCGAATATTTTAGACAAGTTTTAGTCTACATTGTAAATATTCTCTAAACACAACTAAACTACCCGTCTTACGACCACTACACGATACAAGATACAAATACTGGAAACTTAGACACATCACAATTGCTCTGCGAGGGTATTCCATAGACATTTATATGCCAAAGTAATAAGACAGTATGAAGTTAGCTAACTACTGTACACAAACACGTCAAACACACACGATGTCGGGGTTCAACAGTCAAGTAGACTTTAAGACTCTATACAATAGCGTTAATGTAAATTAATCTCTGGTATCATAATAAAGGGGGATAATTTGCATATATAACCAAAAACTAACAGACTGGTGTATTTTTTGTGTAAAATATGATGTAGGTTCGATTCCCAGGCTTAGAAATATTTGTATTGTATATATATTTTTTAAAAGCAAGTGGAGTAATGGCAGAGCGTTTTATTGTAAGTGGAAAGGCAGTGGTCGCTCGATTTCCCATAAAGGAAATGAAAGAAATATTTTAATAATAAGAAAATGTACATTTACTAACGCATAAGCGATTTATTCTGTATAATCATGTACGTTTCCAAATTGTAATTTCAAATATATTATACAAATAGTACTAGACTCCACTTCCAACAAAATTTCAACCAAACAAAGTAACGATGAAACGTAAAACTAAAACAAACATATGTATAGTACAAAGATAACCCACCGTGCATTATACCTCCGAAATAAAATAAAGAAATAAGTGATTTGTCATGAGATAAATATATACAGATTGTAGCTTGGGCAAGTTGTGAGATTTGTTAAAAATGATCTCAGTTGCCTTTCGAGAGTATCTCAAAAAGTATGTGTGTATGTAAATCATCTATCACTAACTTCACTGTTTTAGGAAACGAGGCTTTATTTGAATTTACAATTCGAAGTCTAATATAACAATAAATTGACAACATACTTACCGGCTTACATATAACTATATATGGAGAGAAAGGCTTACGTGTGCTCTAAATTATTGACAACTATTCTCTTCATATATTAATTAGTTAAACAAATATAACTATTTGAGGTATACGAAGATAGGCTCCTTGAACGAATTCGATTGTATTCATGATTTATAATACATAGGTATACATATCAAAGTCAGGTAACAGGTCAAGGAATTGTAGATGTATATATATATACATATATATACATCTACAATTCCTTAGGTAAAGTCATGTGTTTTATTCAGCATGTAGAGACTAAACTAATATATCATAGTAAAATATAAAATTATTATAGGAAAATAATTTTAGTTTACATTTTCACATAAAGAAAGGTAAATGACAAAGTGCTACGTTCAGTTTACTCAGATGAAAAACAGAGACTAGAATAATATGGCTATGGGCTGAATAAAATATGTTTGAACTCTACGTAGTGGGTTCGATATTTGTATGGTGAGGAAAATTATATTTAAATACATTTCTAGCTTTTCTATTTGAAAACGTTCCGTTAAGTTACATGATCAAAAACCCATCGTTTAAACGAAAAGATAACAAACTTAACAGTTTTAGCTTTATATTTTATCTGTGTGTCTATTGGCCTTTATAAAAACCTACCTAATAAAAGAGGAACAAAATTAAAATAAACACATCCCTAATGTGCTTAGTAAATATGACATTATTTCGAAACCAACTAATCGTTATTGTAACGAGCGTGTAGCTCAAGCTTAATAGGCGGCATTCATTCGGCGTGAAATGTTCCGACCGCGGATCCACGTTCCATACGTAATATGTATTCCAATAGCACTAATTTTATAAGCTAACTAAATATATTAGAAACTAGCCACTACTTCATAATATATAGAGACCCTTGTGGCGCCGAGACACTGTAAATAGAATTACTTTAATTTTCATTGGTCTTATAACAAAATTAGTTTTGGACTCCCACCTGAAACTCAACATACTATGTTTATTACAAGTTCCCTCCATCTACCATCCATGCTATATGCGGGAAATAGTATGAAGAAGAAATGATTTTAATTTCATTTGAGTAAAGCAAAGGCATTTAAATTTGTATTTTCTTATTTAGATAACTTAAGTCTTAAAACACATTTTTTCGTATGTATTTACTATAAAGTTTACTAATCTGACCTACACTATCTGGCTTACATTCTTTTATTAACAATTTTGTGCATAATAAAAAATTGTAACGAAATGGATCTTCACACTCAACTGTCTAAAATGGAAGACTTAATGACACTATTTGAAACGCGGATGGATAATTTTGATAAGGCACTGTCTCAAGCACAACACAAAAATCCTATACAGAACAACTTTGGTGACCTGGCAGCCTTGTCCTCAGATTATTCTTCTTTCAAGGTCTTTGTTTGCAAGTCACTGACCATGTTGCGTTAACAAATTCAACTTCTAACAGAAAGGTTTGACTTGCTAGAAGCATTGTCTCGAAGAAAAAGTTTACTTTTTCTTGGAGTACCGGAAAATGTAGATGAACATCCAGAAAACAAAATGTTGAATGTGCTTCTTGATTATATGAAATTATTAAATTTTGACTCCTCCTCTATTGATGTATCGCTTCGTCTCGGTGCGAATAAAAATAAAAATAGCCAAGACCCATACTTGTCCGCTTTACCAGTTTAAAGTTGAGAAATTTAGTGTGGAATACAAAATCTTCCCTTATTGTGACAATGTCGGATTTTTTAACAAAATCACGGCAAGAGATCTTTAGAACTGCTAGAAAGCACTTCGGCATTAAAAATTGCTGGTCAGCTGATTTTTGACAGAAGGTGGTGACATTAGGGGAGCTTCCACACCTTATTAGTAAACATCTCTAACAATTAGTTTACAAGATCCGAAGCTTTCCTTGTTGTGGTGTTAAATAAACTGTCTTCTTCACTTCTAACTAGGTACATTTATGTCATTTAACAAATTCTACACCGGCCTCAATTGTTATGTTTATTGATTTATTTTTTATTTTTTGTATTTACATACTCCTTACTTAATTACTTAATTGCTATATTGCTTGATGTAAAGTATTGTAAAGCTGTAACACTACTAATTAATAACCTTGTAGTAACATCGCTTACGCCACTCATTTCTATTACGGATACTCGCTACAAATTGTTAAACTTATAGTTATTTAAATCATATATATTTGTATTTTTTCGTCAAAAACAAACTGTTAGTTATAATTAATATTTATATATGACATATATATTTATTATTAATTAATTATTTATATATGAGAAGAAACAACTTAGCGTTCCATGGATTAACCGTGTGGGCCGGGCCCATCCTGTTGTGGAAGAGGAGCTCCAAGCAGCGCTTGGGACTTGCGACCCAAGTGTAGGTTTAAAGGGCCCCTTTAAAATGCATTAACGCTCACCTACACTGTCCGAGCTCCTCCCACTACCTAACCAAACCATATATTTGGTAATATACAATGAACATATTATTATTGTGGTAATATTGTAAGTGATACTGTACGTATCTGATATTAAAGTTGTTTTTCCTTTGATTTGCAAGTCAACGTGGCGATACTTACTACAAAATATTGATTTTATATTATCTTAAATCAAGATTTATACTTATGTATTTTTTTATATAAGGTAAAAGCACCAATGGTAGACACTATAAGGATGACACAAGATTTAAACAAAAATATTTTTTTATTGGAAAAGAAATACAAAAGAAACAAAAAATTTAATTGCACCTTGGTTAATACAAAAGTATATTTTAAACTAAATACCCACCGAATCAACGTAAATTAAAACAAAAATTTCATTTTTGTTAAGTTAAATGACCCTAAAGATGACACATTCATAAATCAAAACACCAATAGTTGACACTTATTTGTACCAATAGTGGACATGCAAGCCTGAATATAATAATCATCAAATATATTATAAAATAAGCTTAAAATGACATAACTGAATATTATAAAGTTCTTTTTATTAGCATTAACTGAAATCCTTGACTAAATATTAAAAGTTTTATAAGAATAAAATTTTAGTCATGTTCTAGTTCCTTTGATTTTGAACTTGAAAAATCCGACCACCAAAAAACATACCCCAAAAGTTGACACTCTGTTTACTATTGGAGTGTTTTATTATTGTCACAATTTTAACAGCAGGTACTTATATTGTTGAAAATAGTGTTGATAATTGCATAAACCTACGCTTAGGAGAATAGGTTACGTTACTGCACCAAAAGTAGACCTGCATGTCATCTTTAGGGTATTCTGACTATTTTCGGCACCAATAGTAGACACTTATGATTTTTTAGAAAAATAATGTCGGAACAAATAATGAATTGTTCTAATGTTTAGAAAATATAAATATCAATACAAAATATAACAAATAACAAAGCAATATCTTTATAAAATTTATTAAAATCACTTGTACCGCTGCGGCGTCCTTAGCTAAACTCATAAGAAATGGCTAAAAACGTGTGACTTCGTCACATTGCTCGCAATAATTGATGCTATTTTAACTTTTTAAGCAAAAGACCGTTTTTATGGTTGTGCTATTTGATTAACAGGTGAAGCAACCATTTTGTGGTACTAATAATTGTGACATGCAAGTAAAAATATGCTTAATATTGAACTTAATTGTTGAAAGTGTCATCTTTAGATACACTGTGCACCATTGGTGCTTTTACCTTATGTATATTTATATGTGTGTTTGTTTATATGCACTTGAACATGTATGTGTAGGCATTTTAATGACTTTTCTTTATGTAGTGTTATTGCTTTTTATATTAAACCACTCTATAAAACACAACACAAACTTATATTAATAGACAGTACGCATACATATTGTGATATATATATATATATATATATATATATATATATATATATATATATATATATATATATATATATATATATATATATATATATATATATATATATATATATATATATATATATATATATATATATATATATATATATATATATATATATATATATATATATATATATATATATATATATATATATATATATATATAAAGCTTTCATAATGTAACAACTGACGATAGTTTATATGACAACAGCAACTTTTTATTGAATCATTAACTTGGATCAATATTCAGTGGGAAATCTTGCTTGAACCTAGTGCATATCAATGCTTAAAGCATACTTGGCATCCTTTCCATTCCACTATTGACTGGTGTACCTTAAGGCGGCATACTCTCTCCATTTTCATAAATGAAAATGTAACTTGTAATTACCATCTTTATGCAGACGACTTGCAGACTTATAGACACACTACTTTGATTTGAAGTCAACAATTCAAAATATAAACTCTAACCTCGCCCTTATTAGTGAATGGGCAAATTGCGTCGGACTCCTGATTAATCTTTCCAAGTCTCAAGCATTGATAATAGGAAGTAGACGTAGTAGGGTTGATTGACATAGCTTGCCTTGCATAAAATTAAACGGAACAATAATACCCTTATCTGATTCAGCTAGAAATTTGGGCCTTATAATTGATAGCAATTTATCGTGGTCATCTCATATTAATGAAAATAACAAACCCGTACACTATTCCCTGCATTCTCTTAAACGACTCCAAAACTTGTTACTAGTCCGCACTGAAACTATTATTGCGCAAGCTTTACTCTTACTACTTATAGACTATGCGGATATTTGTTATCTTGATAGAATGATAGATGTTAGA
Source organism: Dione vanillae (assembly GCA_037178615.1). Classification (NCBI taxonomy): domain Eukaryota; kingdom Metazoa; phylum Arthropoda; class Insecta; order Lepidoptera; family Nymphalidae; genus Dione; species Dione vanillae. The sequence continues at coordinate 188,270 of JAZFAU010000221.1, read as the reverse complement.
ATATGTGTATTCGATTTATCTTTGGCTTGCACAAATTTGACTACGTGTCCACTTTCCGTCGACAACTGAATATATTAAATGGGAACTCCCCCTCTTTTCAACTATATATGTAGCTTTGTATCACGTAACGGAATCGTCTGAAAAAATAATCTTTAACTGTTCATAGATGTATAAAGAAACAAATTTTTCAAAATCTTGCTAAAGATGATTTTTTATAAACGTAATAAGTACGTATGAATTAAAACTTTACCCTTAATCCGTAGCATAAAATAATAATTGACTTCATAGTTCAAAACAATTTACAGTTTAACTTTAATACTATATATATTTATATATATTTTTCAAAAACCCTATCATTGCATCACATAACAAGGGCCTCTCCACATAATGAGCTAATTATTAATGCTAGGTCTAAACTAATTAGCGAGATCGATTAACGCCACTGCGATCTGTAATTGGATAATTTGAGGCTGATCGTAAATACGAGGACTTTATGACTTTTTAATTATTATGTAACATATTATATGACTGTAAAAGGGGTGTAGGTTTGATTCTTACTTCGGTCAATAATGCGAGGACCACAGTGTTAGACCACTAGGTTTCCCCCAGACTAATGTGATATGCCGGATACATAATGCGACAGTACTCTTATATATGTATATTATAAAAATAATTATATAAAATATTACCTATTGCATGGATAGTGGTGCAGTGGACAGCGTGACTATAAACGTTATGGTTGTGACTTCGATCTACTGTCACGGGAATTGATTATTTGGATTTTTTATTCCTATTTAAATAAAGTGAAGCGTCGAGTTTCACCACTCACCGCACTCAAAACCAGGAACAAGGCAGAGAATCGAGTGTGAAGTTAAAATGTAAGCTAAAAATTAAAGCTACGTAAATTTTCTGTGTCTATTGTGATATAGATATTATTTTATTCGAAGTATTTAATTTTAAAGGAATTATATTTTATTTTGTACACGAAAGCTTGAGTATCTAAGAAGAGCCATTACTATAATATAGTGTAAAGCTTGACATAAAAATACTAATGGAAACTAAAACAGGTTCATCTGATTTGATAATTTAAATGAGACTCAGCTTTGGAGAGATGTTCTGAACAAAGAACGTTTTTATGAACTAAAAGGAACAAAAAGCGAAGACATTTTCATTTAAAATGAGACCGATGTATATATTATATAATATATATTTGTTATACAATTACAATATATATTTGTATACAATGTATATATATATATATATATATATATATATATATATATATATATATATATATATATATATATATATATATATATATATATATATATATATATATATATATATATATATATATATATATATATATATATATATATATATATATATATATACATATACATATATATATATATATATATATATATATATATATATATATATATATATATATATATATATATATATATATATATATATATATATATATATATATATATATATATATAGCAATTTTTTATTTTCACGGTGTATTCCGCAAATAGCAGGTTAGACATAAAGAATCAAATGTCGCATAAAAACTTCCATATTTCAAAACATTACCTGTTTATTGATGGAATTCAAATCGCTTTGTCTTTTTACTAAAGTCAATAGAACCCCATTACCGTCACGTTCACGGCCAGATTCTGTGCCACTACACCAAGACGGCCCCAAACTAAATAATTCTTTTTTTTTGTTATTTTACCTTGATTCAGATTCCAAATTTAACCAAACAGGTTCAGAAAATCAAATGTTACGAGACTTTTACATAATTTCATGTTCATTACTTCCAAATACTTAAATTATAAACACATTGTCTGTTTGAAGTAGAAATCTATTCCGATATATTGTCCCCAAGTCGCTTAGTGGGACAGTTACAGAGCATCCTTTATGCATCTCAAGGGAAACGATCACTGCACTGATACACGTACATTCTAAGGCATATAGATAGACTGCAAGTATCTGTACTATATGTAGGTTGATCGTTTAATTTACTAAGTTAAGTCATAATAAAATTATATTATATAAAAATTTATATGACTCCATACCAATTTTATGGTAGCAAGTAGAGCTTACTAGTGTTGACGAACTTATATTACCAAATGTATGCACTCATTCTATACTACAGACAAGTTTGTAAGGGCTTTTTTCTGTGGTGTACTATATATAACTCGATCCATATTTTTATTACTGCCATATCAACTTTTAATGAGGTCGTCGTAGCGTTGTAGTACCAAGTCTGACTGTTCGTGTGATTACACGATTTTCCAACTCGGGATATAATGATTATAATATTTTGTTTATGTTACATTTGAAAATCGAGGGATTTTCATGTATGCCTGTATGCAAAAAAATTATATGATATGAACCACACAAATTCCGATAAATAATCGGAATATGTCTGTAATATTAGTTTAGTTAGAACTTTATTCGAAAATGTCTCTCTAAATTAATGGAAAGTATGGTTTTCCGACCTGTATATTTGACATTTATTTCATTGATATCACACAATTTTAAGAAAATTATCTTGATAAAAGAGCAAGTAAGTAAAGTAATATCTGTAATATAAGACATTAGTTTCTGAGGCCAATAGTTCCAAGTTTCTTGAACGTACTTTGTGGAATTTAGAAGAAAATGAAAGAATTTAAAATATTTATTTTTACTCACATGTGATGTTAATAATATTTATATGTTTTGATTTATTAATATTCCCATACAATAGCACAAACACAAATCAACCAATCTTTTTAAGAATTTTGTACGCCCGCGCCGTCTTAATCCCTCGGAAGCGGAAGTTACCAATTTGACCTAACTCGATTGTCTTTTACATTTGAAAATAGAAAGTATTTTCCAAAGAAATTTTCATAGCCTTTTATTAAGTTTGATTGAGGATTTTTTCTTTAATAATATGAAGAGAGAAAGTTTGATGAGAAGCCGAATACTTAAACGAGTGATAATGACTTGAGTTTTTGTGGAGATTCAATTTTTTACTTACCTATTAACCTCTTTGGGACAAGGACAAAAAATCAAATGATCGGTAATTCTGTCCTTTTCTAAAAATATATATATATATATATATATATATATATATATATATATATATATATATATATATATATATATATATATATATATATATATATATATATATATATATATATATATATATATATATATATATATATATATATATATATATATATATATATATATATATATATATATATATATATATATATATATATATATATATATATATATATATATATATATATATATATATATATATATATATATATATATATATATATATATATATATATATATATATATATATATATATATATATATATATATATATATATATATATATATATATTATATTGTGATAACTTTGGCACTTAATACATACATACATCAGCTTCACGCTCTATACTTAGCGGGGTAGTCAGAGAGAACGCCTCGTCCATTGTCATTAACCTCTTCATACATGCTCTCCGGGGAGTCCTCATGATTTTTACTTTTTGGCACTTAATGATCAAACTAAAGGCAATCCAGTGTTAATATATAAAATATGCCCAGGAAGAACTATTCCTATCTCAATTTATTAATAGACACTAAACGTTAAGCTTTTAATGAAATTCCTAATATACTATTAACTGACATTTCTTCAAGTAATCTGTCTTATACACGAGGTTACTTTGTAACTCTAAATAATGTAGTTATTTATATAAATATAATAAGTTATTTTAACTTAACGTAACTTTTTAAAAGTTACCATAATCTTACGTAAATCTGACCTCAGGAACATAGAACCATGTGATGTAATTTAGCCTAAAAAGGATTTTCTTCACGTATGGTTCGCGTATCAAGAAAAATAAACACTATCAACATTGAGAGCCGTCGGGGCGCAGTTGTGTTTGTAAACGCAGCGGCTTGTGGTTTTGATACCTACTCGGGAGAGATGAATTTTCTTTTTTTTTCTTCGCTCTGGTAATTGAGTTGGCGTTGAGTTCCGCCACTCAACCCGTAGTGCATTAACACTATGTACATATATACATATACATGATACACGGGTTCTGCGGATTCTTTTGTGTATCATGCTATATACGGGATAAAGCGTGGAGTTAAAGGAACACAAATAAACAGTTTTTGAGATATCGCATTCAACCAATAACACCTTTATAACATTAAATGTATACATACAGTCATACAAACTTCTATTATATCGTTTTCGTCCTCTAAAATTCATATACAAGGACAATATAATAGAAATCTATTAAAATAAATACCCAATAGTTAGGTACCTAAATATAAAACCGATATCATCGTATTCACCGGGTGTGCTTCACGGTTCGAATTGGAAAATTGTACGACCGCACTCTTGCACGGTATTGAGACTCTACTCGGCGTTCCACACCTGAACAATGATAGTCAATATACCTAATGCCTTGGAAAATGTGTTATCAATAATTTAATGCTTGTTCAGAGATAGCGTAGCAGGCTCGTAGCCTGCATAGGACGTAGCAGTCTCCGTTATATTCTTAACGTGTAAAATATTTCACTAAGTCTTGTAAAGTGGTCGGCAAAAAGAGGCGTCGAGTTCTGCCACTCAGTAAGCAATATATCAGAACTTTAATTGAAAGTAGAGTACAGATTTCCTTAACTTTGGCAATATATTGTATTCAAATAATTTTATTAATAAAATGAACCTTTATAACAATGTAACATCAACTTATTAATATACCATATATAAAGGCAGAACCCTCTATTTATATAGTAGTATCAGTATTGCCCAAATTAATTTCAAATCCAACTTAACCACATTTCGCAAATCCCAGATTACAAAGCGCCTTTATTATGGAATATGAACACACATTTTCAGTGGTCATTTCTTTATTTTTTTATTTAAACCTAATTTGGTAACTTAAAATTTCAACTAAAAATACAAAAGCAAATGCAAAAACGGATTCACAGTTATAATATTTTAGTAACCTATGTAAAATAATATGTTTTTATTATTTATTTACATTTATTTGTAAAATTGTAGAAGCAATCATTTCTTGTTAATAAAAATTTAGAAAATTGCATTTAAAAGAGAAAGATATTTAAAATTAAGTAGTAAATAAATAAGCCTCATGCTTCATCACCACTCGTGGCAGTGTAGACAGAGTAAACCGCAGGAACCCTGGGAACCTACAGTTAAGATCCTCCGTTCCCGCGCTTTCCACCATTCGCTTCCGCCACGCTAACTCGGTTGCCAGAGCGAAGAAAATGGAAATGAAATAATCGAACCCCCCAATTGGAAATTGAACCTACAAACTGTTGTGTTTGTTAACAGGCAGACGTTACAACTCTACGCCACTTAAGTATTTAAAAAATCTACGCAAACTATCAAAGAACGGTTTCCAATAGACGAATTCATTCCAGAGAATATTTTCAATGATTATTTTATAAATACTTCTATTTAGGGTTCAATTCCTCAAAATGATAAAACGTTACCTACATAGCACAACATTTTGTTGTCTGTCCCACTGTCTGTATATATCTCATTTTTTTCAATTCGCAAAGAAGAATTACGCTATAATTCATATCAAATATTGCAGTCGATTACTTTGTGGAGCACAGAAAAGTAAAGCTTTTCTGTCAATGCACATTGTATAAAAGTTGTCGGGTAACTAAAACCTATAAGATACTATCGATTGACTTAGAGTTTCGAATGTCACAATATGATAGATCTAGAAAAAAACAATATAAACTTATATCGAAGTTAATTTCCAACGAAGCAAGAAAGCAAGAATAAAATAAATAGTGAATTCGTTTCTCACTTATTACAGCAATATGCCCATTTCATTGCAATCTAGAAGCTTTTACGAAGTTCCAGATAAAGCTCCGCATTGTTGACAATACGAAGATTTGTTCTATCTAATTTCCCAGAAGAAGATTTCGCATTTCAAAGGTAAGTTTTACGTGTTTAATATTAAACTAAAAGTAACGATACTTAAAAATTGTATAATAAGTCCATCATATTTATATCCCAGACATGTTTACGATAATAAGGAGATCCTAAATAATAGAGCCTATCTCTAATTGTTATAATTATAACTGTTGTTAGATAACGTATATTTATGTGTACCATTATATGAGGATATTACGGTGTAGGGAGAGTGTCTAAGTGTTTTAGTTTCGGTTCGATCTTCATGATGGTGGTGCTCTCTGGTAAGACAAAGCGGTACGTTGAGATTGATATAAGGAATTCAGGTCGAAAGAAATATAAAGCAAAAAAACCTGTACCACAACATAACCTTTCGCAACTTGTTATAAAAACTATAATCGAATAATAGAATATTTGACACATGGTGACTAGTGACACGGTTACCAGGTGATCTGAAAAGTCAGTACAAATTATTTATTTATTTTTACGTCTCTCTTTTATACTAAAAGGTAACACAAAGAGACTTGCCAAATTTTGAAATTTTGCACGTTGAGTGGCGGAGTATAGGGCCGCGTTTTTTCCAAAATAATGATGATTTATAGTTTTGCAGTCTTATTCACAATCGTGAAGTTATATAATAAATACTTTTAAAACGAAACGTAAAAGTTACATTCATACGCAGTTGGAACCCCCGGAGGGCATATATAAAGAGGTCAGTTATCGTGGACGAGGCGAAAGAGGTATGCAGCTCTGACCGTTCCGCTATGAATAAATGGGGATAGTATGTATTTATGTATATAAACACTATTTAATAAAACATTACAATGGTGCCAGAAGTCAGTCAGTACAGTACTGAGTGCAAAATACAAAATATAACCTTTTATCCTTCAGCCCCCTTAACCATGGTCACCACATCAAATTGAAGGTTGTTCAGTCATTCAACATTCAACATCCACATCTTTACGGGATACCGTAATACGTTTCGAGACGAGACGCGACGCGACGGAAACCTCTTGATATACGCATATATATTTTTTTGCAGTTTTTTTCACTATTGGCTTATAATACTGGTATGTTTGATATTTGTTAATGATGTCGACCTTTAATATAACGATATGAAATCTAAGACGTTCGAGGAGATGAAAAATGGATTCATCAAAGTGCATATACATATATGTGTAGTGCGTTTTAAATATTTATATTTATCTATGTATATATGGGCGCAAATCAATATACATTTTATGATTTTATTGTTAGAAAGTATTTAGTATTGAAATTAATGTTTAATTATTTAAATCAATAAAACCTATTTGCAATGTTAAATTCTTTATGATGTTAATTTTGAATATTGGACAGAAATGTCAGCTGTTAAATAAATAAAAGGACTGAATTATGTATCGAAAATCTCTTCTGTATTAACTATTGTACGAGAATAAATCAATTGCTACCACTCTGTTATTTTATTATGAAAAATGGACTCTGAACAACGAAACCCTGGCCTAGCGCCAACAGCAGCGGTGAGATAGACACAGCCTCATTGGATCATAAGAAGATAGATCTCAGCCTCATAGATCATAGTTCCGTTTGATTACAATACCATGGAAATTGTCTTTGAACTACGATATTGAAAATAAAACGATACTCCTTTACGAAGAACAATAAAAGAATAAGTAAAATCATCGGAGGACACAGCAGCAATACACACAGCAAAATGAACACACGAATGAGGGTTATTCTGCAGCCACTGCACGACATCGAGGGAGCAAGTGAAGACTTCAAGTCTGCAGAAGACATGCATGGTGCCGCTGTACTTCACACCAAGCCAACAGCTAAGTTAAGTTGATAAAACATATATCCTTTATACAACAAACGTTTTTTATAGAATTTAGCTTTGACATAACGCCATTACAAAAATTACAATTAGCTACGCACTTTTCAACTATAAGCTTTTCAAATAGTACCAGTAAATATCTTGTGGCATTATAATTACAGAAATATAATAAACTGATAGACGACTTGCGTGTAGTTAGATTTTTTGGTTATTTAAGGATGGACGAGCGGTCTTTTAGTAATAAAACGCATTATTTTAGATGTAAAGATTTTCTTATTAGATGCCTTAAAGGAATTTTAAATGGAATTTTAAAATAATATTGCATAGAGATAATATTTAATTAATATTGATATAGAAATATTTTACGTAATCGCCAATAAAGAATGTGAATCTGAGTAATTTTAAATGCCATATCATCTGAAGATTAACGTTTATTTATTTGTAGTTTTGCTGAAACAGTCATTTTGAATATTTGAAATACAGTTTCATTTGTTTTTTCTGACATTTTAAATTTAAATAATTTTAGAATAATTCTTTAACAAATGAGTGCTCTTATATTAAAATTATTAGGGTTCCTTATATATAAAAATAATTTATAAGACTGTTTTAATTGACATTATTGTATGTTTTTGAGGATTGGTGTCGGATGTCGAAAATAACTCCGTGGAAGACCTACCAAGAGTGATGACACCCACCATTGAGAAGCGGCAAACAATTCAAAGCAGATAAGGAGTCTTGGCTGGATCGGCCGTATGGGCAGAGGAATCATCAAGAGAATTCATGTGAGAGAAAAGAAAAGAAGAAAAAGAGAAAAAGAAACAAAAAAGAAAATTAGATTTCATGATTTGTATATTGGTGATTTTGAGATAAGTTAAAGTTGTATTTTTGTGTTGAATATCTTTCCTATGATGCTAGCTAGCCACCACGCGTATCCAAATCCTGGTCTTGTTGGCAATGTACCTACTATGGTGACGCCTTATATGCTTTACATACTGATTATGTCTCGGCATGAGAGACGCTTGACAAGTTGGTTATGTTATCTCGATGTGAGAGATGCCTTGAAGTTGGTTGGATCTCGGGATGGGTGATGCGTTGGGTGTTGGCTAAAACTCGGAATGATTTGTAATGTAAAACAGCGCAAGGGACGCGCTGGAGTCAGTATGGCCGTATGGGCGCAAATCAATATACATTTTATGATTTTATTGTTAGAAAGTATTTAGTATTGAAATCAATGTTTCATTATTTAAATCAATAAAACCTATTTGCAATGTTAAGTTTTTTATGATGTTAATTTTGAATATTGGACAGAAATGTCAGATGTAAAATAAATAAAAGAACTGAATTATGTATCTTCAATCTCTTCTGTATTAAATATTGTACGAGAATAAACCAATTGCTACCACTCTGTTATTTTATTCTGAAAAATGGACGCTGAACAACGAAACCCTGGCCTAGCGCCGACATATACATACATTCACACATAACAAAGTCTAGGTAAATGAGTAAGTTTAACATTAATTTTACAGGTATTTCTACAAATTAAAATATTTGGCTTAGTGAGCAGATCAATCAATTTAAGATACTAATACTTTCTCACTCCCTTTCTCTGTCTATCCTTTGGTGAAAGAAGATATTGTCGAAAATTAGTACATTTTTTTTATATTTTCCTCTATTGATATTTGAATTTCAAATTTTCAAATTTTCTACTGAAATACGTTTCTATTTAAATAACATGCTTTATGCCCGTTTTCAGCGCGCGGGTGTTGTAGAGGGCCAGGTCGGACAATATTTGCTGCAGCAAACAAATAATGCCAGTTGTTTTTGTTGCTTGGAAAGGAAACGTTTTGAGTAATTTAACTGGAAGATAAACTAACTCTACTAAATTTCATTTTCTGGTCAAAGTACCAAAATGTACACAAATATTAAGGTATTTATTTTTGGGTTGCCAAACTCCATAAATAACAGAAGCTTTACAAAATCCGTCTGTTCCTCCGTTTTAACTATTTACCTCAAAACCTGGTATCAAGCTAAAAATCAAGCTGTCAAACTAAAATAAACACTGAATCTCAACCAAGAAACGAAAAAACAGGTATTAATAAGAGAGTATATCTGTTTTACGTTATCGCTAAGATATCTCCTAAGTACACGTGACAGTTATATTTACTTGTGGATTATACGTTATATATACTGTTGCATACGCCGTTTGTTAATAAACGAGTTCGTTTAAGCTTATTAAAGTCCAATTAAAAGCGATTTCAGCTTAGTTGTTACAAGATCTTAGTTGCTAGAAAAAACATAGCAATGTAAACTACTAAACTAAAGGTATATAAAGATATAAAGCAAACGCAACATTAAATAAAGGTATAGAACGCGATCGTTACCAGACTGTACAGCTACAGCTATACGGGGGTAAATAACGTAGTTTATGTAACGACTTTGGCAGAGGCTTTGGCACTTCAACGGTCCCTACAGCCCAACTGTAAACACAGGAAATAGTTCGGAACACGATTGTTGCGTATTGCTGTGTGTATTTTGCATAATATGGATATTTTTTACTGCTTCGGAAGCATCTTCTCCACATCTGATAGATTTTTATTTCTTGTTTCTTCAGTGAAAGATATCTTGTAATCGAAAATTGAAACCAGAACCTCTGTGTACTATATGACAGCGCCACAATGATATTATAATACAATAAAAATAATATATAACTTTTTCACCTTTATCTTTAAAAAATGCACAAAAAAAAATAAGTTAACATATTATATGAGTAAACGACATACATTGTGCAAGTAACATAAAAAGTTTATATAACATCTACTTTATTGTGGAATAAGGAAACTTGTTTTTGTCACATCTACTATAAATATGGCATCGTGCGAGTGCGAGTGTTTCCGATCAAAATATCACATTACAGGGACAACTTTCTTACCTTGTCATAAAAGGAAATGGCTTATGCTTTGGCTGACTCTTTATCATTCACGGGAATTACATAAAGATACATAATTCTGTTTCGTTTTAATTAATTTAGAATCAAGATGCGCCAGTATTGTAGGTTTAAAGCCTTCAAAAGCCTTTTTTTAATAAGTAGAGTAATTCATCGCTTAAGTTTACTTTGTTTGTATTAGTTAAAAAGAGAAATTCCATTCAAGCCAGAGAATACAATTATTATTAAATTTAGTGACAGCATCCCTATGTAGTTGTTAATAAAAAAAAATCACTAAGAGTCTGCGATCGTCACAACATATTATCACTATCACAATACCATAACGTATACAAAGTGTTTTATTATAAATAGCATCACGCATCGGGATATACCCGCAAATAGGAGGCTGAATGCAAGTAACACAGTATTAAGTCACTCCGTTTCCCGCTTTCCATATATTTTTGTAGACGTTGCGTGTGAAGTGACGGAGCTGAGCTTTTCTTTCAAATTTGCCACCTTTGAAGCAAAGTCTATGAAAGTTTATAAAGGAAATAGATTATAACTAAACTATTTATGTATAGTCGTAACGATAAATTTTAATTAGATAGAAAAAAGGCATTTATTAGCCGGGGAGTTGTCGTTAAAGCCTGAGTTGTTATAATGGGGCCACACACTGGAATCAAAATTAGGTACTACATTACGGTCATTTCGAGAGTGTAGGAGAAGGACGTAACTTATATTAAATTAGTTAAAAATGTAACATAAAATTAATCGTAGCGTACAATATTATACTTGTAGGAAGTAGGTGACCATCAGGTGGTACTACATATGTCAAAAAAAAGGAAAATGTGTCGATGAAGCTTAAAAGCGGAGAAAGCTTGGTTATATTTAATGTATGTGCATACTATATGTGATATAATATATGTGCTTCGCTAGTCTAGCGAAGCTTAGAGTTGGTCAGGATGGATGGCAATCACCAATACAACAAAATAAAAGAAACTAGAGCTCAATGACTATTCTCTTTAACCTCTTCTACAAATTATAATATATATTTATCTTTATATGTATTTATCTTTATATTTCGAGATATTGCGTCTTGAGTGGCAGTCGTATTTTAACACCGCGGATTTATGTACAATTAACCCGTTTAAAGGGTAGGAAGGGGGTATTGAACATGAAAAATTCTATTCCAGTACAATGCTACAGTAGAGAGTGTACATCGAACTCCGGTTATTCGTAGACAATGTTTTTTTTTTTTTTTTTTTTTTTTATATTATAGGTGGCAAACGAGCTGACAGATCACCTGATGGTAAGTGAATACTGCCGCCCATAGACATTTGCAACACCAGAGGAGCTACAAAATGCGTTGCCGGCCTTATTACAATCACGATTTTAAAACGTGTATAAAGCTTTTTAGTTCAAATAACTTCACGCTATATCCTGCAAATAGCACAGTGAATAGAGGTGACATAGTGTTAAGTCACTCTGTTTCCCACTTTCCATCTAATTTTGAAAATATTGCGTGTGGAGTGACAGTGACATTTTAACACCACGGATTTATACACAATTAACCCGGTTAAAGGGTAGGAAGGGCGTATTGAACATCAAAAATTCTATTCCAGTACAATGCTACAATAGAGAGTGTACATCGATCTCCGGTTATTCGTAGACAATGTAGCGAGGTAATCGGATTGCGAGTTCCCGTCGGTCTATTATGTTCAATGAAAATTGCTGCCGTTCTCAACATATGAAGGATCGTTTAATACACTGGTCACATCGTCTCATGTAGGTTGTATTAGGTACTTTATAAATAATTGAGACGTTATTTTTAGAGTTTTGTACAAGAAAAGATAAAGACGCGAAACGGTTCCAGTTTCAATTCCAGATGCTGCGCCACTGCGCCGCCACGGCCTTATTTATAATAAAAATAAATGAAACGATATCATAGAAAATTCATTCGACCCATCCGACATGAGAAAATAATAAATATATGATAAAAACGTAAGCAGCTTTTGATGAATGAGGAACCTTAATAGCGTTTACAATTAATTATAAATATAAATTCTTAAAGCTAAAAAACTCATTGAAACTCTTGAACCGCCTTGAATTCCAATTTATAATACTTCCGGTCGCCTGAGCCAGGAAATTAAAAGCTTCCTTCAGATTGTTCAAGACTATTAATAAATTATTTCACTATTGTATCTGTAATTCTTGTTACGGTTTAAATATAAGCTCCTTTATTTTAAAATTTCATTTTGTAATCAATATTACTTTAAAATCATAACAAATATTTTATAAAAATAAGATTCTCTCTTACAAAGTGATTGCAGAAATTCGTAAAAATCTCTCATCAGAGATAGTAATGTGCTTATTATTATTTTTTTTTTTGAAATATGTCTAAACTGATTAATACTCAACTATTCATACAAGTTATACATATTATATAAACGACCTTGTGTATATTTTTGTATGTGTGCGTGTGTTGAAGTGTGCTTTTGAGTGTTTTTTTTTTTGTAAAATGATAAATTACTTAGGTACATATTACTTTAGGAATTACACAAAGCAAAACCTATGGAACTTATCATATCAACTTATCGTAGTCAATTTAAAGCTTAATCCTATTTGAATTAATTTCTCCCTTAAATTGCTTCCGGCTTTTCTTCTGTGGCGCTTAAAAACAACCTTACTCATTTCTATATAAAAGGGAAAACTGAGCAAATATTGTTTTTGACCCTCGACCCTTACATATTTACACGACATATTATCAGTGACATCGTGAGTATTTTACTGTGAAAACTTATTTAGTATACTAAAGTGATACCAAAGCGGTTGCTTCTTTTTTAAAAAAAAAACTATTTAGCTTTTAAGGCGGCTTAAGATAGAATTGAATTTCGATTTCAGTAGTCGTGAGTTCCATTCCCATCGTAATTAATAAAATATTTACATTTTCCTATCTCATAAGATGTACTGTTAAGCGCATATTAGCGTATTTCCTGTAATCTTAGCGGATAACGAAATACATTGATGACAGTCGTGGCGCAGAGGCGTAAGCGTCTGCCTGTTACGCGACGGTTTCTTTGTTTTATCCGCAGTCGAGGAAGATGGATTTTTCTATTTCCATTTTCTTCGCTCTGACAAACTAGGCAAAGCGTGGCGTTGAGGTCTGCCACTTAACACGCAATGCCTCGAAAAAGGCGGAAAGCGGGGACGGAGAAAGCGGGGACTAAGCAACGGAGTGTCTTGACACTAGCTTCCCACGGTCCTTGCAGTTCCCTCTGCCTACCCTGCCATGTGTGGGGTAAAGCGTGAAGCTAAAAAAATCTACTCAGGGGAAAATGAATCCATCAGCCGCTCGTAAACTCTGAAAGATAACAGCTTTCATAACTTTACTAATATTAGTGAACTAAAAATTAGAGGTAATGTGATCTATTAAATATATACGGCTGTATTCATAAAAAAGTCTTATAGAAGGTGTTAGGCTTACTTTAGTTAAAACGCTCTACAAGCTTATAAAACGTTCGATATATTTGTGTATTTCCTTCTATAACTAAAGTGTCGCTAATATGAGTTATAAATTCACAATGTTGCCACTATATTGAAGTTTATCTACAGATAATAAGTGACAATCACATCGACTTAGTATGACCACAGATAAAATTACGTATTAAAATATATTATTGGCTCTGACTTGACATATACCGGCTTGATTTTATATAAATTAATTAAATTTACTTGACCTTCGACAACCCCTACATCTGATCGCATCACCTGGATTTCACCTAATCACGGCCCAGAACCTCTACGATCTAGTCTTAAACCAATACGTATGAGAATAATAATAAATGTTGCCCTTAATTTTTAAAACTATCAATTTGTAAAATGCTCGCCATCCAACAAGTCACTTCCCAAACAAGTCGCTACTACTTTTGTGCACATCCTATGTAGCAATAATTATTAATAAACTTGTTAATAATTAAATATAGTTAATAATTATCAAACAAAATGTCCATTATTATATTGTTTTGTTTACGAAACTGAAATTGACACTCTTGTTGACAAGTGACTCGACGACGTCATATCAATGCTCATACCAATCAGTTGTTAAAGGAATCGGCCATCTTTGGACGTTATAACACTCTTATAGTAGGGTTTTCGGATCTATAACTTTATAATAGGTTTATAGAACTCATTAGCACTAAAATGCTGTAATGAATAACGTCTTTTGACAACTATAGCCAGCCTTTAAACGTGCTATAACTTTTTATGAAAGAGTTTAACGTTTTATAAGTCAGTCTAGTTTTTATTTCGTAAAAGATACAATTCAACGAGACCCTTTGTCTAATTAGCGAAAATCCTGAATATTTTATTATTATATAAAAAAGTTTTAATCTATATTATAAATTTTCTCTATACACAACCAAACTACCCGACTTACGGCCACTACACGATACTAGATACAGATACTGAAACTTAGACACACCACAATTGCTCTGCGTGGGTATTCCATAGACATTTACATGCCAAAGTAATAAGACAGTATGAAGTTAGCTAACTACTGTACACAAACACGTCAAACACACACGATGTCGGAGTTCAACAGTCAAGTAGACTTTAAGACTCTATACAATAGCGTTTATGCAAATTAAACTCCATTGTCATAATAAAGGGGGATAATTTGTCTCCATTGTCATAATATATCACCAAAAACTGATATACTGGTGTATGTTTTGAGTAAGATATTATGTGGGTTCGATTTCCAGGCGTGGGAATATTTGTATTGTATATATGTTTTAAGGGCAAGTGAAGTGCTTAAGTGTTTCATTCTGTATAATAATATAAAAGTTTCGAAATTGTACTTTTAAATATATTATACAAATAGCACTAGACTCTACTTCCAACAAAATTTCAACTAAGCAATGTAACAATGAAACGTAAAACTAAAACAAATATATATATATATATATATATATATATATATATATATATATATATATATATATATATATATATATATATATATATATATATATATATATATATATATATATATATATATATATATATATATATATATATATATATATATATATATATATATATATATATATATATATATATATATATATATATATATATATATATATATATATATATATATATATATATATATAACAAAGGTAACCCACCGTGCATTATACCTTCGAAATAAAGCTAAGAACTAATTGATTTGTCATGAGATAAATATATACAGACTGTGGGTTGGGCAAGTTGTGAGTATATGTGATAAGATAATAAAAAAAGATATATGAGTGGTAAGATTTCTTAAAAATGATCTCAGTTGCCTTTCGAGAGTAGTGTCAAAATGTATGTGTGTATGTAAATCATCTGTCACTGAATTCATTACTTTACGAAACGTAGCATTATTCGACTATACAATTCGAATTCTATATAACAATAAATTGACAACATACTTACCGGCTTACATATAACTATGATATATGTAGAGAAAGGCTTACGTGTGCTCTAAATTATTGACACCTATTCTCTTCATGTATTAATTAATTAGACAGCTGTAACTATTTGGGGTATACGAAGATAAGCTCCTTGAACGAATTCAATTATTTTCATTGAACGAATTCGATTATTTCAATTCAAAGTGTTGTATTCAAAGTGTTGTATTCTGCATATAGAGAATAATATATTGTAGCAAGTTTTAAATAACTACAAAGTAGTAAATAATTTTACGATACAAATTCTAGTTAACATTTTTTCATAATAATATAAATATACTTCATGACAATGTGCGACGTGGGCTGTCTCCAATATCAAATGGAGAGTAGAGTATCTTGAAAATAAGTTGTCACGCTCAGCTAGTGGCTGAATAAAACATTTTGAAATCTACGTAATAGGTTTTATATTCATACGTTCGTGAGGTAAATTATAATATTAAAAATTTAATAAATTTTACTAGCTATTCTAATATAAAGCGCAACATAAAGTTATATCACTCAAAATCCATCATTTCCATGTGCCTTATTTCTTTCTGTGTGTCTACCTGTCTAAAAATGTGGCCTCCTTTATAAAAATGTGGCTAATAAAACAAATATGAAATTAAAATAAACACATCCCTAACGTGCTTAGTAAATATGACATTATTTCGAAACCAAATAATCGTTATTGTAACGAGTGTGTAGCTCAGGCTTAATAGGCGGCATTCATTCGGCGTGAAATGTTCCGACCGCGGATCCACGTTCCATACGTAATCTGTATTCCAATAGCTCTGATTATATTGTTGCTTAGTAAATGGAAACCAATATATATATATATATATATATATATATATATATATATATATATATATATATATATATATATATATATATATATATATATATATATATATATATATATATATATATATATATATATATATATATATATATATATATATATATATATATATATATATATATATATATATATATATATATATATATATATATATATATATATATATATATATATACACAAAACTAGCCACTACCTCATAACTCACTGACTCACTACATATAGGTACCGTTGTGACTATCAGAGATCAATTGTAATTTTTTACTTTAAATCTGTTAAATAAGAATTTTTGTCCCAAATAATATTAAGGATAAAATACAAACAAAATACAAACATAGTAAATGATGATCTCTTAAAAGACGACGTAACGGATGACATGTGACCAGATGTGTGTCACAATGCATTAGTCGTCGTTGTCGTCCAGACATACCTCAGTTCATAAATATCATGTGTAAATATATATGTATACTAAAGAAATATTATAAATGTTTATTTTGATTATTTTTAGTTGTCACGTTAGTTTGACCGCCGCCGAAACGCTTCTTTTATGATTATTACGAATTTAGCTACGTAGAGAGAGTAGCTCTGATAGTGGCTTTAGTTTTAAATTGTCATCTCAAGTCTTAAACATGGCATTATTATCTGTAAAACCTAACGTATATACACACATATACAATTGTAATTATGTTGAGCATATTATATTAGTCCATTCATCCAAGTAGGGTTCTAGCCTCGGTTAGCCTAGGCCGAGTTTGCATTCTAACGCTCTCCAGCGTTACCATACACTCAAATTAAGTTATTGAAATATATTAAATGAGAACTCTGCTTTTTTTCGAACTTCACACATGTAGCTTTACATTACGTAACGCAACTGTCTGAAAAACACAAGTTTATAAAAGTTAATTAAGTATAATAAAAAAGAAGGTTATAGGCTGGAATAGACATGTTGCGGGAGTACATGGGAAGGCAAGGCAAAAATTTGTAACTTGGTTGTTGTCCGGAAAACCAACTCATGGCAGTATTTATGAGGAAATGTGTGAGGCAAGAAAAATTTTTAAATCGCGTTTAAAATGGTGTCAAAACCATCAAGAGCAGATCAAAATGGACATTCTAGCCACACATCACTCCAAAAACGATTTTCGCGGTTTTTGGAAGCACACTAATAGGTTGAATGCGAAGCCTTCCCTTCCTGTGAGCGTCAATGGTATGTCTGAGCCTGATAAAATTTCTAATCTCTTTGTAGACCATTTTTTCATTAAATCACCGTGTGGACTTTCGAAGTCGATGCTGAATGCTGAGACCAACATGGAAATAAGGATACGTTTCGAAAGTAAAAATATTGCACAAACGATTAAACGCATGACCAGAGGCAAATCCGCTGGTCATGATGGTCTTAGCATTGAGCATCTTCAATACGCTGGACCACACCTTGCTAGAGTTCTATCTATGCTTTTCAATTTTTGTGTAAGCCACAGTTTTATGCCGTGTGATATGATACGATCTATAGTTGTACCAATTGTAAAAAACAAAACAGGTAACATATCTGATGTAAATAATTATAGGCCTATCACGCTAGCTTCTGTTCTGTCCAAGGTATTTGACAGTATGCTTAATAAAGAATTAAACATTTTATTAACACCTCATGACAACCAGTTCGGGTTTCGATCGGGACTGTCTACAGAGAATGCTATACTTGGTCTTAAGCATACTGTCGGCTACTACACTAAACGTAAGACCCCCATTTACGCTTGTTTCTTAGATTTGTCCAAGGCGTTTGACCTGGTTTCTTATGATATTCTATGGGAAAAGATGGATAAAGTTCATATACCACCGGAACTTATCAACATATTTAAATACTGGTATAAGAACCAGGTTAACAACGTCAGATGGGCAGGGACTCTATTGAGGGCATATGGGTTGGAGTGCGGGGTAAGTCAGTTGAGATTAAGCTCACCAACGCTTTTCAACTTGTATGTAAACGATTTGATCGGAGAGCTCAGCAGTACCAAGGTCGGCTGTTACGTGGATAATGTTTGTGTAAACAATATTAGCTACGCCGATGACATGGTGCTGCTGAGCGCATCGATTTGTGGTCTTAGGAAGTTGTTGGCCATATGTGAGGCATATGTAGAAAAACATGGATTGATCTACAATGTCAAAAAGAGTGTGGTGATGATCTTTGAGGCCGAGGGTAAAATACAATGGACAATACCACCCATTGTGCTCAATGGCACTAGTCTAGTAAGGGTGTATAAATTTAAATATCTAGGACACATCTTGACTCCCGACCTCAGAGATGACACTGACATTGAGAGGGAACGGAGGGCGTTGTCTGTACGGGCGAATATGTTCGCCCGCAGATTTATACGTTGTTCAAGGGAAGTGAAGCTTACACTGTTTAGAGCCTATTGTACCACCTTTTACACGTGCAATCTGTGGGCCAAATACTCTCAAAAGTCATATAACGCACTCCGAGTCCAATATAACAATGCCTTTAGAGTGTTGATGGGATTGCCTCGCCATTGTAGTGCATCAGGGATGTTCGCGACAGCGAGGGTCGATTGCTTTTATGCCATTATACGCAAAAGATGCGGATCCTTGGTGTATAGATTGCGGGATAGTCCCAACAGCATCATGAAGGTAATTGCTAGCAGGTTTGATTGTAAGTATGTTAGTCATTGCTGTGCTATTTCGAGCGGATTAGTTCAGCGATTACTACCATAATTACAATTTCAGTGATTGTTTATTGTTAACTAATTTATTATACTAACATAGGATATAAGTAATATGTATCACTAACAATAAAAATGAGTCATAGTCACTTGAAATAAAAGTTATTATTATTATTATTATTATAAATATTTATATATAAAGAAATAAAATTTACAAAACATTTGTAGAGATGTTTTTTAGAAAACGTATATGTCGGCGCAAACGCTTTAAATTAATTATTTAAACAAGTTATTTCGAATTAATTTGTAAATCAGTTGTTGTTTATTGTTTAAAAATCAAAAATTAATTAATCATTGTTAAGGCGAAACATAAAAATGAATTTTAAAAGTTATTTAATTGATTAAACACCTGTGTTCAACAGGTGTTGTTATTATGATTTTTACTATAAAAGGCAGTGCGACGGTTGCTCGGGGGCTCATTCTCATTCGAGCCGTGGAATAGTTTTATTATTTCATTGCAAAATGAGCCATCAAGATTATGTTGGTGAAAGTGACGTCAGCAAAGCTGACGTCACGGTTTTTAGAAATAACCCTTGAGGTACTTCTTCGATATATAAATTTTATTTTAAATTAATATATGTTTTTCTATGAAAATTAAAACATTTTCCTTAATTCGTAGTGTGAAATAATAATTAACTACACAGTTAAAAAACAATTTAAAGCTATAATAACCCTACCTTCCTACATCACAAGAGCCTTTACACATAATGAGTAAATCATTAATGCCAGGTCTAAACTAATTAGCGAGATGGATTAACGCCACTACGATCTGTAATTGGATAATTTGTGGCCGATCGTAAATTAAATGGCTTTATGACTTTTTAATCATCATATAAAAGGGAGTGTAGGTTTGATTCTTACTTTGGACAATAAAATGTGGACCAGTTTTTGAACACCAAACTCCCAGACTAATGTGATATGCCGGATACATATAGCGATAGTATTATTATATGTATGTGTATATTGATTATTTGATTTTTTTAGCCCTATTAAAATAAAATGAAACGTCGAGTTTCACTACTCACCGCACTTAAATCAAGGAATGAAGGAGAGAATCGAGTGTGCTGGCACTCTACTCTACCTACTGCCTAGTGTACTATATGCGGGATAAAACATAAAGTTAAAAATTAGTGCTACGTAAATTGTCCTGGTATATCGACATTTTTCTCTATCTACTGTTATATATACATATATATTTCTATGTATTATAAAGTATTCAATTTTAAAGAATTCTTCATAGAATTATTATTGTAAGAAAAGGATTAAAGCTCTTACTATTGGAAACTAAATTAGGTTCATTCGATTTGACATTATTTTTGAAATTAACACGAACAAAAAACGAAAAAATTATATATAATATATATTTTTCACGGAGTATTTCGCAAATAGCAGGTATCATAGAGATCCAGTATCCAGAGGGTGTCTGGCTAAATATCTGTCCGATGTTTGGTACTGGGCATACGGGTATGCGACCCCGGATCCTCGAGCCACCACTGGCATACCCCTCTCCAATCCATGAATGTGGTTTCCTTACCTTCGCTTTCCTAAACTTTTTCTCCTCTTATTCCTTATTCGTTGTTGGGTCGTCCCTTAAAATGGGTTTTGAAGGTCAGATGGCAATCGCTTTATTTAAAACCCGCCATTTTGCCACTTAAAATGAACAGAAACCGAAAAGTGTTGCTGGGTACGGCTAAGGCGTCGCCGTTAAACGACCTGCAGACACGTCACCCTACACCTGTGTTAAATGGGTAAGGGCTAAGGTGTGAAGTACGAACACGACTAAAGAAGATAGTACCTAGTAAGAAACTACGCGAAACTCAGCCATCGTGAATACGTTCTTCCAGAAATGCCCGCAATACTTTATTACGTATGCGAATGGGCCCCACTCAACTCAAATAGATTATCTGTTGACCAGACGGTAACTAACTGTAAAGCCTCACGACCCAACATCGTCTTCTTGTACTATGTCGTTACCCCGACAAAGAAAATACCAGAGACGCGTAAGCCTAAGATCAAGTGGTGGTTGCTGAAGGGACCGATGCAGATCGACTTTCTGGCAGAAGTTAATAAACAAAACTTATCAACTAATGCCGAAATTGCTCAGGGAGCTTGGAATCGAGTTCAGTCAGTAATTATTACGGCTATCAAATGTGTTCTTGGCGTTTCTAGGGGAGGGCGTGTCATCGACAGGGAGACGTGGTGGAATGACCAGGTACAAGGTGGTAATTCGTGAAAAGAAGATTGCATTAAAGGAGTGGCAGAATTCCAACTCTCCTGAGGACAGACTGGAGTATATAGCAGCAAAACTGTAATTGTAGCCAGGGCCCGCAGTTAAAGTTTGTCGTCATTATACGGCAAACTTGAGACTGTGGAGGGTTAGAAGCTCATATATAAACTGTCACAAACTAGGGATAAAGCGACGCAAGACATCACAAAATGTCTTTGCGTCAGAGATTTCCAGGGCAAGCTGCTCTGTACTCATGCTTTTGTGAGGGAGAGGTGAAGTTTAGTCTTCCGTCTGAACCACCTCTTAACCTTGGACTTATTGCTCCAATTATCCTTGATAAGACTCGAGATTGTCTTCGACGCATGAAGAACGGAAAAGCGGTGGAGCGTGACAATATTCCGATCGAAGCGTGGAAATCGTCGGGATCTCCTGGTGTGCTCATACTTCCTGACCTTTTTAACTGTGTCTTGAACACTGGGACGATGCCAAACCAGTGGCGGCACAGTTTTATTACCCCTATTTACAAAAGAAGGGGCAGCTTTCAAGATTGCGGTAATTATAGGGGCAGTAAGATTATGAGTCACACCATGAAATTCTTCCAGCGCGTGATCGTGACAATACGGATTTCAGCCAGGATCAGACACTATAGACGCAATTTTTGCCCTCCGAACTTTGATAGAGGCATACAGGGAAAGAAGGAGAGCTCTGCATATAGCATTCCTTGACCTGCAGGAGGCTTTCGGTCGGTTCCTGGAGTGAGACAGCCCGGACGCCTCAGAAAGCGATGGCTGGACATCGTGATGCAGGATATGAGAGCCAATAGACTAACCACTGAGGATGCTAAAGACCATGCAAAGTGGAGCAGTTTGAGTCGGAAAGCAGACCCTGGCAGTAAACCAGGATAATGCTAAATGGAAGAAGAGCAAGTGTCATAGAAAATCAAATGCCAAGACCCGTCCCCTCTTCTAAAACGCATAAAAATTGTGTCATCTCAAGACATTATCTGTTTATTGATGGAACTCATACTGTCTTGTTAATAAATCAAAATGGAACCCATTATCATTACGTCTATGGCTAGATACTGTGCCACTACACTTTTCTTCAAATAATTCTTTCTTTTTTATTTTTTTACACAGCTTCCACATTTAGTCAAATAGGTTTTCAAAATCAAGTATTAGGCGATTTTTACATAAATTCATATCCATTACTGACAAATATTTTAATCATAAGCACATTGTCTATTTGAAGAAGCAACCTATTCTGATATATTATCCTCAAGTCGCTTAGTGGGACAGTTACAGAGCATCCTGTATGCATCTCAAGGGACACGATCACTGCATTGATACACGTATTCTAAGGCATTTGCGCCGTTTGTGGCGCAGGGATAGACCACAAGTGTCTGTACTGTATGTAGGTTGATTCAGTTTAAGTTTACTAAGTTAAGTTCTAATAAAATTGTATTATATATTACATTTTATGGTTCCATACCAATTTTGTGTAAACAAGTAGAGCTTACTAAACTTGACAAACTTGTATTAGCGAATGTATGGATTCATTCTATACTACACATAAGTTTATAAGGGCTTTTTTTCTGTGGTGTACTCATAACTAGATATATATTTTTATTACTGCCATATCAACTTTTAATGAGGTCGTCGTAGCGTTGTAGTACCAAGTCTGACTGTTCGTGTGATTACACGGTTTTCCAACTCGGGATGTAATGATTATTATATTTTGTTTATGTTATGTTTAAAAATCGAGGGACTTTCATGTATGCCTGTATGCAAAAAAATTATAAGAAATGAACCACACAAATTCCGATAAATAATCGGCATATGTTTATAATATTAGTTCCGTTAGAAATTTATTCGAAAATGTCTCTCTAAATTATTGGAAAGTACGGTTTAGAGACGTTTCCTTTTCTTTGTGCTCCAAGACCTGTGTATTTGACATTTATTTCATTGATATTACACAATTTTAAGAAAATTGTCTTTATAAAAGGGCAAGTAAGTACAGTAATTTCGGTAACATAAGACATTAGTTTCTGAGGTCAAGAGTTTCAAGTTTCTTGAACGTATTTTGAGGAATTTAGAGGAAACTTAAAGAATTTAAGATCTTTAGTTTTGCTCGTACGTAATGTAAATATTATTAATACATTTTTAACTAATAATCCTCCCATACAGACTTGTAATTAATCTTTATTATAATAATATACATAAAGACAAATTAATCAATCTTGAGGAGAAGTTATTATATAAAAATACGCGGTCTTAATCCCTCGGAAGCGGAAGTTACCAATTTGACCTAACTCGATTGTCTTTTACATTGAAAAATAGAAAGTATTTTCCAGAGGAATTTTCATAGCCTTTTATTAACTTTGATTGAGGAGTTGAAGATTTTTTCTTTAATAATATCAAGAGAGAAAGTTTGATGAGAAGCCGAATACTTAAACAAGTGATAAAGACTTGAACTTTTGTGGAGATTCAATTTTTTATATCTTTTCTTTACTTACCTATTAACCAGTTAGGAGGAGGAGGGACAAGGACAATAGATCAACTGATTATCAATCAGTTGATCTATTGTCCTTATTCAGTCTTTCTTTAATAAATATACATAATATACTGTGACAACTTAGACACGTATCACTTAACGATTAAAGTAGAATCAAGTGTTAATATATAAAATACACTAGGGAAATACCATCCCTATCCCAATTTATTAATAGACACTAAACGTTAAGCTTATAACGAAATTACTATTATACTGTTAGCTAACATTCCTTCAAGTAATCTATCTTATACACACAGTTACTTCGTAATTACACGATGAATTTAGTTATTTATATAAATACTAACTTTTACTTGGTTTACTTCTGTTCAATAAATTAGTAACTTTAAATCAACGTAACTTTATTAAAAGTTACCTTACTCTTACATAACTCTGATTGCATTAACATAGAATTATGTAATTTAGCCTAAAAAGGATTTTCTTCACGTATGGTACGGGTATCAAAACAATATAACAATAGCCGTCATTTGATGTATTTGTAAACGCAACGGTTTATAGTTTCGATATCCACTCGGGAGAGATGGATTTTCTATTTATTTTCTTCACTCTGGCAACTAGGCAAGGTGCGGCGTTGAGTTCCGCCATTTAACCCGCAATTTTTCAAAAAAAGGCATAAAACAGGGACGGAGTGTCTTGGAACCAGGTTTCTATGGTGTCCTGCTATGTGCGGGAATTATTCTGCTGTAGCGTGAAATTAAAAAAAAAAAAAAAAAAAAAAAAACAAAAAATAAACATATTTTCTTTATTTTGGCAATATATTGTATTCAAACTCTTAGAAAAATGTAGCATCAACTTATTAATATACAATATATACTGACAGAACCCTCTTTTTGCTTAATGATGTCTAGTATTGACCAAATCAATTTCAAAGCCAACCTAACCACATTTCCAGAATGCCAGATTATAAAGCGCCTTTATTACGGAATACAGAGGCACATTTTCAGCGACGGTTTTTTAAACCTAGTTTAGTAACATATATTTTCAACCAAAAATACGAAGAGAATGGAAATGAAATAAATCCCAGACTCAGACATACTCCCAGAGTGAAAATCGAATCCACAAAACGTCGCTTTTACAGGAAGACGTTGCAAATCCGAGCTACGACGGTATTTAAAAATTCTACGTTAACTGTCAAACAAAGATTTCCAAGCGACGGTTTGAGTCCCGAGAGTGTTTTAAATGGTTATTTTCTAAATAGTGAACTTTTGGGACTCCGTACCTCAAAATGAAAAAATGGTTGGTGCTAAATAGAACAGTAAGTTGTCTGTCTGTTTGTGTTTAATTTTCTTCAAATTACAAGGGAGAATCTAGCTGGAATTAATATCTAATATCCAAGTCAGCACATTGTGAAGCGTAGAAAATATCAAAGTAATTCTAAGTCAACACATTTAAAAGATATTATTGTTTGTACTTAAATTTTCACTTATTATAAAAAATCGTCGCATAATCAAAACCTTCAGAGCACTTTCGATTGAGTCGAGTTATAAAATTTAACAATATAATAAATCTAGAAAATACTAATACAAAGTGTTATTGTAGCAAATTTCCAACGAAGCATGAAAGCAAGAATAAAATAAATTGTGAATTCGTTCCTCACTTATTACAGCAATACGCCCATTTCATTGCAATCTAGAAGTTCGTGCAAATCACTGCCCGCAACAATACGAAATTTTATCCAATCTAATTTCCCACATGTTCGGATTTCAAAGGTAAGTTTTACGTGTTGAATATTAAAATTGATAGTTACGATTTTTAAAAATTTAGAAACTATTTCAGAACTTCTCCAATATTGTTTATAATACATCATATTGGGTACTTTAATTAAAGGGCACTTTATGTAATCAAAGTGAGGACACACAATCGTAGCTACGCAAGGTAGAAACTTGATTTGTAGTGCAACTTCAGTGAAGAGTGAAAAGAAAACCTTAAAATATATTTCAAAAATTGTACGAAAACGAGAAACAATGAATTTAACATTTTTGACATTGTAATATATTACTTACATACCCTATCGCACCAAATCTAACACTTTTGAATATCACAAAATAATATTAAAAATATCATACCAAATTTTCTCTCTCTGACAAGATCGAAAATCGAGCGGGAAATCTGAAACTTAGTGTCTTAACACTTTGTTTTTTTTGCATGAATGTTGAAAGAAGGCGGGACACAACGTGAAGCTGGAATATATCACAACGTAATAAAACAAAACTATGCCAACAGAATAGAGCAATATATAGAGTATAATAATCATCATAATAAAATACCGAAGTTAAATCGTATCGTAACTCGTCCGGACATATTTACGATAATAACGAGATCCCAAATAATAAAGCCTATCTCTAAGTGTTATAATTATAACTGTTGTTAGATATTAAATATTTATGGTGTAGGGAGAGTGTCTGTGTATAAGTGTGTTGGTGTTGGTTTGATCATTGTGTTGGTGGTGCTCTCTGTATTGAATTCAGGCAGAAAGCAAAAAGTGTATGAAACGTTTATTACAAAACTTCACCGGATTTAAAATTAAAATAAACTTAGTAAATTCTCTGTTACTTCTTATCAAAACGGAGTCGCATTTTTTCATATCTAAATTTTGTCATTAAATCTTTAGTGGACAGAAATAGTGAAGCAAAATAAATTTTGATAATTTTACAACTTACGAGTGAATTAATAATTATATACTGTGTTATCTACTTTCACATATTCTTAGTAGCTGCTTTTAATGATCTATAAAAGCTCGAGAAAAGCTAACGTCACTCTGTTACGACGATCCAAGCGTTTAATTGCTTAACGCTAAGCTAAGATCAAATGAAAACTGTACTGCAAATAAAAATAATATTTATAAACACTCATTTCTGAATCTACTACCACATTCAGTTGTCGAGCAACCCCTATAAAATGCAGAAAAAAGCTCTAAAGTATTTATTTCTACAATATTGGTAGCGTTCAGAAAAACCTTTAGTTGAGAACTCCTATAAGAAAAGTTTTACATTACTCATATTTTCTTTTAACTACGCTAGTAGAAAGCAACCTAGTAATTACTGTGATCAAAGCACTAATAACACGTTGAAACTGAACCGAGAATAATTATAATATGCACTCTAGAAATTGTATTTATAAAGTGTTATATTTTATAATAATAATATTCATTGTATTATAAAAATACATATATATAAACATATATATTTTTTGATATATTGGGTATATGGGAGTGTAGAAACGTATAATGTGTTGTAATTTACATTTAAGGTGAGACTTGACCCTTGTGGATCACTTGTGATCGATTGTAATATATATCTTGTAAACTTGAGGTATCTCTGGCCTCAAGCATAGCGAGGAAAATTGGAAAAATTAAAGTGATGTAAGAGCCTATATAGTATATAGTCTATTAGCCTATAGTGATCCTCGATAAATGAACTATTTCAAAATCACATTGAAATTGTTGTTCCGGAGATAAGAGCCTCCAACCAAACCAAAAATATTAATAAAAATTATAAATAATTTATAACTAATAAATATTACAATAGTATTTTTGATGTAGGGATGTATTTGTTTTGTCGTTTCTGAATAAAAAAAAGTACAAATAACTGTTCATTTCATATCAAAAATATATAAAAGGAAGGCTGAATAATACATTTGTTCCCCAACAAATACAAATTATTATTAAGCTTCGAAATATCGCCAATACGTAACTGTGGCGTAAAAAGTTAATGATCACGTGGACCCAACAGCGGCAAGAATAAAGCTTTACGCTTTACGGCGATGACAAAAACCGTCATAATTGAAACTGCCCATACGTTGTCGTAGTTCCGGCACGTGCTCGTACAGTGTGCTGTGCGATATACGGCGGCCTTTGTCACTTTTTGGCCTTAACTTTTGTAAATTATTGCGCATATTGTTTGGAATTAATTGAATTTGGTATTGAGTTTGTGTAAGGTTTTTTGGAGCTTTTGCGCATGCGTGTTTAAATATAAATGTAATATAATTTCATTAAAGATAATTTACAAATAATATATTATTTAATCATAAATTGGAAACACCATTATCTCAGAACTGAATAGAAATAATTCGTACATAGAGTTTCGCTTTATTCCTAACTGGGTGGCCAGGAAGAAAGATGCAGTCCTTTTGTACCTGTTCATAGACCACTAAGAGGTTTTTTTGCTTTGTGCGCAACCTACCTCCAATATCTTCGCCAGTGCGTTATCGAAGATGTTCAAGATCTTAAATTTTTTAACACTCACTCTCAATTAATACATACTTCAATATACAACAATAAACAAATATATCATTAACTTCTACGTAGAATATAGCAGTAGCTTTGCAACGAATTTCTTTTCAAATAAGAAATGATTAAAAGCTAATTAAAAAGCAGACGTGGTAAATTATTTAAGCCTGGACAATTTTCTTCGCAACTGCAGTGACAGCGAAGGGTTGCAATTTAGCCTATGTCTTTGTCAAGCCTTTATTCAAGTCCTAGCTATAGAACGATTCAAAAGACTTTTTTAAATGTTTTATGTGCATGTATTTACATACATGTATGACAAGAGGATTGCAAAACACATTGCAAGACAGTAATTACGTAAACGACATTCAGAATTAAAATAGAAGAATAAAGGAATGCATAAAATGTGGCTTTTCGCTAAAACTAGAAATGTTTCTGGAGTTGTAACAGTTCTCTCACAAATGAGAAAAAGTTCGCCAACTTTTGCGCGTTTTTCCAAAAGTTTTAGGTTACAGAGAACTTTCGAAAGCACAGCAAGATGTAAACAACGTGGTTGTTGGGAAATGTTTTGTGGCGCTATTTAACTCTATATAGAGTCGTCTTTTATTTTAACGGTCAGACAGATTTCAAGTGGAATAGTTCAAAGAAAGTTATTTATAGTAAATAATAGTTGGCATGGCGTCGCTGCAATATATGTATATATATCCAGTTAAAACTAGAGTCGTAATGGTATTTCGGAAACAAACTTTAGAACTTATATCGTTTTTCTTTTTTTAGTTTAACGCTTTATATCGCACACGCAGGATAAACAAAGGCAACTGCAGGAACCATAGAAACCTAGTGTTAAGACACTCCATTGCATCGTCCCTGCTTTTTCGAGGCACTGCGTGTTGACAAAACTCAACGTCGCGCCTTGACTATTTGCCAGAGCGAACAAAACGAAATCCATCTTCCCTGAGTGAGCATCGAACCCACAAACCGTCGCGTTACAAGGCAGACGCTATGTCTCGGCGCAACGACGGACGACTTGTCTAATATAAAAAATGTTGACATTTTATAATGATTTCCATAGACTCTACCAAAGATATTATCATATGAGACATATTATCCTATTTTCCTCATGTACATACATGTATCACAACGTGAAACATGATGTTATTGAATAACGCTGGAGTAGTAACAGACATCTAAGAAGCCCTCAGTATTCGAATTTGTAACGTTTTTCTGCGATATACACCGAGGAGCTACATTTTCAGGGATCTACGATTTACTATAAATATATTATTGGCAAACATAACCTTTCGCGACTTGTTATAAGAACTATAACCGAATAATAGAATATTTGACACGTGGTGAATGGTGACACGGTCACCAGCCGATGAGAAAAGTCAGTACAAATATTTTTTTAATTAAAAAATTATATATACTTTCAAAAATATGTAAATGCAATCGATACATACATTTATATGCTATTGGAACCCTCCTAGGGCATGTATGAAGAGGTCAGTGACAGTGGATGGACGAAAGAGATATGAAACGCTCTGACTGTTCCGCTAGGGATAAATAGGGAAAATATTTATGTATTTTTACTTCTATTCCTGTATATAATATCAACTATTTAATAGAACAGAACAAGGGAAAACCAGAATTCAGTCAGTATAGTACTCAGTCAGTCATGTACTTCAGCCCCCTGAACCATGGTCACCACATCAAGCCGGAGGGGAAGCTGAAAGTTGTTCTGTCATTCAACATCCGCATCTTTACGAGATACCGTAATACGTTTCGAGCCGCGACGCGACGGAAACCTCTTGATATACACATTTTTCTCACTATTGGGTTAATATGTTGGTATGTTTGATATTTATTTTTGATACTGAACTTAGATTGTATATAATAATGGTTTAATTTGTTTTATTTCTTTTAATGTAAGTATATGAAATATAAAAGGTTCAAGGGAAAAGTGGAATCATTAAAAAGCATTACAATATATATATGGGCGCAAACTTTGCATATGATTTTTACTATTAAAACATTGTATGGTTCTTTGGTTTGGATTAGGTACCAATGTATTTTTATAAATTTACTGTGTTTATATGATAAGCCAAACTAAATAAAAAAATAAAATGTATATTTTATGATTTAATTGTTACGAATATAAGGGAGTAAAACCTATTTGTAATGTAATTCATCATATAATTAAATTCTTAATGATATTATTTTCGAATATTGAGCAGAAATGTCAGTTTACTTAACGTAAATAAAAAGGACCTAATTATATTGTAAAGAGGAGCTCTTATGTGTTAAATATTGTACGAGAAAAAACCAATTGACATTGTGTTCTGTCGTAAAAATGGACTCCTGACAGCGAAACCATGGCCTAGCGCCGACATGCAATTTATGCAATAAGTAAATGAGACAGTTGAACATTCATTCTCTAATTATGTCGCTCTACAAATTAAAATATTTAGCAGAATGAGCGGAGACTTTAATATTAGATACCGATACATTCTCGCCCTCTTTCCCCGCTTGCCCTCTAATGAACAAAAGAAGGAATAAAGGAAGAACTTTCGAAAATTAATACAAATATATTTCATATATTAATATTTTAACTTAAACTTAAACCCTTGAAAGTTGATATACTAACTTTTAGATATAAAATAGAGCAACTTCAAATTTTCTACTGAAATACGTTTCTATTTAAATAACATGCAAAACGCTCCGGTCAATTTAGACATAAAAAAGTGGTAAAATAACAAAAATTCCCGGAAAGCCAAATCTTGGTGAAGATCTATAGTTTACCATTACGAATCAAGTTTTAAAAGTTCCCATCGATCCTATGTGTGCTTAAAAAGTTATTCGAGGTCAAAGGTCAAAATTCACACATAGGATCGATGGGGACTTTTAAAACTTGATTCGTAATGGTAAACTATAGATCTTCACCAATATTTGACTTTCCGGGAATTTTTGTTATTTCAAATGTCTATATTGACCGGACTATCAATAGAGTTTGTGAAAGAAGGTTCTTATAAAAAAGCCTTCCTACACAAAAGCCTTCCTCCATTTTAGATCCAGCTCCAGATATTTGTGTTTCGTCATCCAGACCGGATATTTAACTTTATTCTCGAAACCTAAAACGCGTAGTACTGGTAGAACTTACAGTTCCATGGGAAACAAACATCCCGAAAAGTCACCATATTAAACTCAATAAGTATTTCGATCTTACGTTTGTAAGATCGAAATATTTATTGAACTGACCAGGAATATGTTGACAGCTAGCTTATAGGCGGTTGAAGTAGGAGCGAGAGGTATAACAGCGAAATCTCTCTATAGTTTACTAAAATATCTCGGCCTGTCTAGAACTATCACAAACTCATTTCAAGAACACACTTCGTAGGCTGCTTTGGTGGAATCATTTAAAATTTGGTTAGGTAGTGGGAGGAGCTCGGACAGTGAAGGTGAACGTTAATGCATTTTAAACCTACACTTGGATCGCAAGTCCCAAGCGCTGCTCGGAGCTCCTCTTCCTACAACACGATGGGCCCGGCACCCGCACGGTGAATCCATGGAACAATAAGTCGTTTCTTCTCTTCTTTACCCGTTTTCAGCACGCGGGTGTTGTAGAGGACGAGGTCGGACAATATTTGTTGCAGCGAAAAAATAATGATAGTTGTTTTTGTTGTTTGGAAAGGAAACGTTTTAGTAATTTAACTAGAAGATAACTATTACATTTCATTTTCTAGTTAAAGTACCTAAATATACACATATATTATTGCTTATATTTTTTCTTTATAGAATAACTAATCATCTGTCTGTTCCTCTGTTAAACTATTTTCTTCTAATTCTGCTGAAGGCCTCAGCTATATTAATAACTATTAATATACTGCCCTCTGGTATGGTGGTATCAAATGACAGACGAATGCCACCTCAGTCTACCCGGACTACTGCAAAGTGTTCGAAACGTCGGGTTTCATAAAAATATGTCAATATACGCGATAAATCCGTTTAAATTGTTTTATTTCAAATGTATAAAACCACGAAAATAAAAGAACTTATTATATATATTTACTTATTTTTTCACTTTGATTACATTTGACAGTTTGTGATTCTTATCAATATGACGTTTAGTAAGGAATATTGGAGAAGTTCTAAAATAGATTCTAAATTTTTAGAATGTTGTAATTAGTTGGTATTAATATTAAACACGTAAAACTTACCTTTGAAATACGAGCATCTGGGAAATTAGATCGAATAAAGCTTCGTATTGTTGAGAGCAGTGAGCACGAGCTTCTAGATTGATAAGTAAGGAGCGAATTTACAACTTATTTTATTCTTGCTATCGTGCTTCGTTGGAAATTGACGACAATATAAGTTTGTATTTTTCTGGATCTAACAACAATATGTTTAACAATATGTGTTAAATTTCATAACTCTAGGTCATTCGATAGTTTTTTTATATAAAATGCAATAACATTAACACAAACGATCATAGCTTGTGATTATGTAGACTGAGAAGTTTGATTTTTCTATGCTTTACAATGTTACCGACTTGGATATTTGATATTAATTTTAGCTTAATTCTTCCTTGCAACTTGAAGAAAATGAGATACAGAGAGACAACAAAATGTTATCCTATTTAGGTACCATTTTTTATTTTGAGATACTGAACCCTAAATAGAACCAATTACAAAATTATAATATAATTTTCTCTATTATTAATCTCTCAGGAATTAAATCGTCTCTTGGAAACTGTACTTTGACAGTTTGCGTAGATTTTTTAATACCTACGGGCTATGCTATACGGCTATACGGGCATGTCTATAAATGCGACAGTTTGTGGGTTCAAGTTCCAGTAGCAGGATAGTAGAAGGACCGATTATTTCATTTCCATTGTCTTCGCACTGGAAGAAGCCGAATAAGCGTGGCAGAAGTGAAAGGCGGAAAGCGGGGGAATTGAGGGTTTTAACAGTAGGTTCCAGGGTTCCTGCGGATTCCTCTGCCTACACTGCCACGAGCGGGATAAAGCCGGAAACTAATTTATTTAATACTTAATTTATACATTTTTCTCTTTTTGAATTGCATTTTTTTTTTACAATTTTACAAAAAAACGCAAATAAGTAATTAACCTATTATCTTGAATAGGTTACTCTAAAAAACTATGAATCCGATTTTACATTCATTTTCAAGTTTTGTTTGAATAAAAAAGTAAACAAATGACCGCTGAAAATGTGCCTCTATATTCCTTAATAAAGGCTCTTTATAATCTGGCGTTCTCGAAATGTGGTTAGGTTGGCTTTGAAATTAATTTGGTCAATACTGATATTAGTAAGCAAATAGAGGGTTCTGTCAATAAGTATATATTGTATATTAATAAGTTGATGTTATATTTTTCTAAGAGTTCATTTTATTTATAAAGTTATTTGTATATAATAAAATCTAAAGTTAAAAAATCTGAACTTTACTTTCCGTTAAATTGTCGATACATTTTTTATTGAGTTTTTTTTTACAAATTTTCGATATATTTTCAGTCAGTTATCATGCCAATTCATGTTGCCGTTCTAAGATTACAACGGAGATTGCTACGTACTTCGTAGGCTACGAGGCTGCTACGCTATCTCTGAACAAGTAGTTCAAATTATTGACAACACGTTTTTCAAAGTTATAGATAATAATTGACTATAATTTTTCAGGTGCGGAACGCTGCGTTGAGTCAATACCGTGCAAAAGTGCGGTCGTACAATTTTCCAATTCGAACTGTGAAGCACACCCGCTGAATGAGGGCCGATGCCAATGTCGATACCGTATCGGTAAGCCTTTTATACTTAGATATCTAACTATGGGAATTTAATTTAATAGATTTCTATTATGTGCTTCACTTATATATATTACCGTCGCGTTTACAGACAGGATAAAAGAAGTTTGTATGATATTTTACATCTATATATAGATTTCATGATATATACTGTTTGTTTGACTGTGTATATTTAATATTATAAAGCTAGTTGCGTTGATTTTCCTTTTTTTAACATAACGCGTTATATTGGTTCCCTCTGCGGTGTCATGTACGATAGCCTTTTTTTTTGAGACATAGCGTGGTAAATGGGAGAACTCAATGCCGCGCTTTGTCTAGTTGCCAGAGCAAAGAAA
Organism: Dione vanillae; assembly: GCA_037178615.1. NCBI lineage: Eukaryota > Metazoa > Arthropoda > Insecta > Lepidoptera > Nymphalidae > Dione > Dione vanillae. The sequence continues at coordinate 153,298 of JAZFAU010000221.1, read as the reverse complement.
ATGAATAGAAAATCCATCTTTCCTGATTGATATCAAATCTATAAACCGTCGCGTTTACAGACAGACCCTATATAGTCCATTCGCGGAGAAAATCCTTTTTAGGCCTAATTACATCACGTGATTCTATGTTCCTGCGGTCAGAGTAAGCCAAGATTAAGGTAACTTTTAATATGTTAAAGTAAGTATAGGGATAGTACTTTCTAGTGTGTATAACTAACACTAGGTTTTCTTTAGTTTGAACATTAAGTGCCAAAGTAATTATATTATTTATATTTTGGAGAATGACTGAATTACCAATCACTTGATTTTTTGTCTTTGTTTTCCTTGCAAAAAAAAATATTGGGCAGGTAAAATAAAGATATAAAAAATTGAATCTCCACAAAAACTGAAGTCATTGTCACTCGTTTAAGTATTCGGCTTCTCATCAAACTTTCTCTCTTAATATTATTAAAGAAAAAATCTTCAATTCCTCAATCAAAGTTAGTAAAAGGCTATGAAAATTTCTTTGGAAAATACTTTCTATTTTTCAATGTAAAAAACAATCGAGTTACGTCAAATTGGTAACTTCCGCTTCCGAGGGATTAAGACGGCGTATTTTTATATAATGAATTCTCCTTAAGATTTAATAATTATTCTTTGTGTATATTATTATAATAAAGATTAATTACAAATCTGTTTGGGAGGATTACTGTATTTTTACAATAAAATGAATGTCAATATTCAGGTTTAGGACTATTTCGAGCACAGAAAAATTAAAATGTCTAAATCGTACTTCCCACTGACATAGAGAAACTTTTTCGAAAAAGTTAGAACTAATAGACCAAGGTAATCATCAGAATTTGTGTGGTCATATTATATAAAATTATAACATACAGTCATACATTAAGATCCTTCAATTTTTATAAATATTATTTATCGTTGACTTACATCTGTGTAATCCTTAGGGAACACTCGGTGCACGAGCACAACTCTCACTTGACTGATATTTTTGAAGTACACAGCTTTAACAGGAACATAACTGCAACACACGCACACACACACAAATAAAATATAATAATCATTACATCCCGAGTTGGAAAACCATGTAATCACACGAACAGTTAGACTTGGTACTACTCCGCTACAAAGACTTGATTAATAGTTGATATGGCAGTAATAAAAATATCAATCGAATTATGAGTACACCACAAAAAGTGCCCTTACAAACTTATCTGCAGTATAGAATGAGTGCATACATTCACTAATAAGTTCGTCAACTCTAGTAAGCTCTACTTGCTACCATAAAATTAGTATAGAGTCATAAAAATTAATATTTAATATAATTTTGTTAGAACTTAACTTAATAAACTTAAACTGAATCAATCTACATATAGTGCAGACACTTGCGGTCTACCTCTGCGCCAAAACGGCGCAAATACCTTAGAATGTACGTGTATCAGTGCAGTGATCGTGTCCCTTGAGATGCATAAAGGATGCTCTGTAACTGTCCCACTAAGCGACTTGGGGACAATATATCAGAATAGATTGCTTCTTCAAACAAACAGTGTGTTTATAATTTAAGTATTTGGAAGTAATGGAAATTAAATTCTGTATAAGGCTCGTAATACTTGATTTTGACTAAATGTGGAAATTGAATTATGTAAAAATTTAAAATAAAAGAATTTTTTGAGTTAGAGCCTTCTTGGTGTAGTGGCACAGCATCTGGCCGTACACGTGACGGTAATGAGGTTCTATTGACTTTAGAAAAAAGATAAAGCGATATGAGTTCCGTCAATAAACAGATAATGTTTTGAAATATGGAAATTTTTATGCAACATTTGATTCTTTGTGTCGAACCTGGTATTTGCGGAATACACCGTGAAAATAAACCATTAAAAAATTTGCTAAATATATTATAAATAATACATATAATTAGTATATAAATAATATATATTTATAAACAAATATATATTGTAATTGATGTATATATTTCGGTCTCATTTTAAATGAAAATGCCTTCGCTTTTTGCTCGTGTGAATTTATAAAACGTTCTTTGCTCAGAATATCTGTTAAAAGCTGAGTCTCATTTAAATTATCAAATCAGATTAACCTATTTTAGTTTCCATTGGTATTTTTATGGCGAGCTTTACACTACGATAGCTCAGTGGATTATTTTAATATTTTATGTGTTACTTTAAAATTCTCTTGGGCCCAACTTACCGCCACGATATTGAAGATAGTTGAAAGTCCTGGGACGGTTGTAGGAGTTGCATTTTTCGTTATATAGTTCATTAAGTAACACAGATCACAATATCAACACACTTTAGCACAGTTCACGCCTTTTTGTTTTGAATTTTGAGTACATTCGCGGAGCTATTGACGCGTGACGCGCGGCTCGACGCGTACAGGCATTTTGGCGGGTTTTTAGAATGAGCCCAAGATCTTACACCAACTTTCGTATACAAAATAAAATATAATTCCTTTAAAATTAAATATTTTGAATAAAATAATATCTATATCACAATAGGCACAGAGAATTGTCCTTACACCTAGACAATTTCAATCAATTCCAGTGACAGTAGATTGAAACCACAACCATAATGTTTAAAGTCACGCTTTCCACTCCGCCACTATGTACGTAATACGTAATATTTGTTATAATATACAATATAATAATACTGTCGCTATATGTATCTGGCAAATCAAAAATTAGTCTGAGGGAGTCTAGTGTTTAAGCACTCTGGTCCTCACATTATTGACCAAAGTAAGAATCAAACCTACACCTCCTTTTACAGTCATATAATATATTATATAATAATTAAAAAGTCATAAAGTCCTCTAATTTACGATCGGCCACAAATTATCCAATTACAGATCGTAGTGTTGTTAATCCATCTCGCTAATTAGTTTAGACCTGGCATTAATGATTAACTCATTAGGTGTAAAGGCTCTTGTGATGTAATGGTATGGCTATTATAGCTTAAATTGTTTTTTAACTGTGACGTCAATTGTTTATTTCACACTACGAATTAAGGAAAATGTTTCCATTTTGTATACAAAAAGAAATATTAATATACAATAAAATTTATAAGTTTTTTAAAAAACGTCTTTAGAAATGTTTTAAAAATTTTATTTCTTTATATATGAATAGTTATAAAATTGTGTTTTAGGCGATTGAATAAAAAGTAGAGTTCAAATTTAATACTTTCCAGTAATTTCATTTGAGTCTATGGTAGGACTGGAGAGCGTTTGACTGTGAACACGACCATTGTAGGCTAGAACCCTACTAGGATGAATGAACTGTTATATTATGCTCTGCATAGCTTAAGCTAATATGTTAACATATACGTGATATGTATGTACGTTAGATTCCACAGATTTTAGTTCTTCCAACTTACCCTCGATATACAGTATACAACATGAGGCTATCAAACAATATATATAGAAATACTATAACTGTTTCTATGTAATTTAAACGTTATATTGATACTCGCTTCATTAAATGACAAATAGTGTAACCATTCCTTGAATTTGCCATGTTTAAGACTTCAGATGACAATTTGAAACTAAAGCCACAATCCGAGCTACTTTATCTACGTAGTTAAATTTGAAATAATTGTACAAGAACTGTTTTCGAAATATGTAATAGAAATTAACTGATAATAGTTCTAGATGGGCTGAGATCAAACTAACATGACAATTTAAATATTATAAAAACATTTATAATATTTCTTTAGTATACATATATATTTACACATGATATTTATGAACTGAGGTATGTCTGGACGACAACGACGACTAATGCATTGTGACACACATCTGGTCACATGTCATCCGTTACGTCGTCTTTTAAGAGATCATCATTTACTATGTTGGTATTATGTTTGTATTTAAAGCTTAACATTATTTAGGACAAAAGCTCTTATTTTAAACGACAAACTATTTGTATTATAAGTGGCTATTGATTTCTGATAGTATACGCTTGTTAGTATTGTCCTTCCTTTTTATATATATATAAATATAAATGTCTATGCTAAAATTGAAAAAAGTTTTATAGATAATTTTATGTACCGGTGAACTCTACCTATATGCACACATACATATGTATATATATATATATATATATATATATATATATATATATATATATATATATATATATATATATATATATATATATATATATATATATATATATATATATATATATATATATATATATATATATATATATATATATATATATATATATATATATATATATACACTTTCTACTTACTAAGCTACAATATAATCGCTGCTATTGGAATACATATTACGTATGGAACGTGGATCCGCGGTCGGAACATTTCACGCCGAATGAATGCCGCCTATTAAGCCTGAGCTACACACTCGTTACAATAACGATTATTTGGTTTCGAAATAATGTCATATTCACTAAGCACATTAGGGATGTGTTTATTTTAATTTTGTTCCTCTTTTATTAGGTAGGTTTTTATAATGGCCAGTAGACATACAGATAAAATATAAAGTTTAAATTGTTAAGTTTGTTTTTTTTTTCTTCGTTTAAACGCTCATCGTTTAAACGTTTTTGGTCATAGAAAAGCATTTAAATATAATTTTCCTGATTGTATAGATATGGAATCGACTACGGAGAGATCAAAAATATTAATTCAGCCAATAGCTGAGTGGGCCGAGAGACCTTATTTTCAAGATAGTCTCTGTTTGTCATCTTAGTAAACTCATTTACCTTTGTTTATGTGAAAAAGTAAACTAAAAGTTTTATCCTATCATCATTTTATGCTTTACTATGGTATATTACTCTAGTCTTTACATGCTGAGTGAAACACATGACTCTACCTAAACAGGCCTAGATTTGTATATATATACATACATGTACCTATGTATAATAAATCATGAATACAATCGAATTCGTTCAAGGAGCTTATCTTCGTATATCTCAAATAGTTACAGTTGTCTAATTAATTAATATATGAAGAGAATTGTTGTCAATAATTTAGGGCACACGTAAGCCTTTCTCTACATATATCATAGTTATATGTAAGCCCGTAAGTATGTTGTCAATTTATTGTTATATAGAATTCGAATTGTATAGTCGAATAATGCCACGTTTCGTAAAGTAATGAATTCAGTGACAGATGATTTACATACACACATACATTTTGACACTACTCTCGAAACGCAACTGAGATCATTTTTAACAAATCTTACCACTCATATATCTTTTTTCATTATCTTATCAATCATACCATCTCAACTTGCCCAACTCACAGTCTGTATATATTTATCTCATGACAAATCAATTAGTTCTTTGCTTTATTTTGGAAGTATAATACACAGTGGGTTATCTTTGTACTATACATATGTTTGTTTTAGGTTTGCGTTTCATCGTTACTTTGTTTGGTTGAAATTTTGTTGGAAGTAGAGTCTAGTGCTATTTGTATAATATATTTAAAAGTACAATATCGAAACTTTTTGATATTATTATACAGAATGAAACGCTAAACCGGTCGCAAATGAACATTTTTCTTATTATTAAAATATTCCTTGCATTTCCTTTATGGGAAATCGAGCCACCCCAGCCCTTAGCCCCACTTACAAAAAACGCTCTGCCATTACTCCATTTGCTTTTAAAATATGCCATGCAATGGGACGTTAAATAGGCTATATATATATATATATATATATATATATATATATATATATATATATATATATATATATATATATATATATATATATATATATATATATATATATATATATATATATATATATATATATATATATAGCCTATTTAACGTCGTATATATATATATATATATATATATATATATATATATATATATATATATATATATATATATATATATATATATATATATATATATATATATATATATATATATATATATATATATAGAGGACCGTCGTGGCGCAGAGGCGCAACGTAACGCGACGGTTACTGGGTTCAATCCCCAGTCGGAGAAGATGGATTTTTCTATTTCCATTTTCTTCGCTCTGGCATCTAAGGCAAAGCGCGGCGTTGAGTTCCGCCACTCAACACGCAATGCCTCGAAAACGGCGGAAAGTGGGGACGGAGTAAGCAGAGACTAAGTAACGGAGTGTCTTAACACTAGGTTCTTATGGTTCCTGCTGTTCCCTCTGCCTACCCTGCCATGTGCAGGATAAAGCGTGAAGCTAAAATATATATATATATATATATATATATATATATATATATATATATATATATATATATATATATATATATATATATATATATATATATATATATATATATATATATATATATATATATATATATATATATATATATATATATATATATATATATATATATATATATATATATATATATATATATATATATATATATATATATATATATATATATATATATATATATATATATATATATATATATATATATATATATATATATATATCAGCCTATTTAACGTCCCACTGCAGGGCAAAGACCTCCCCTCTCTCACGCCACCCGTCTCGGTCTTCTGCTTCCGACTGCCAGTTTTGGAGATATGCTTCCAAATCATCTCTCCACCTTCTACGAGGCCGGCCGTGACGCCGGCGACCATCTTGTGGCACCCACATTGAAATTTTTGCCCATTGGTCACTTTGTATGCGACAGACATGTCTCGCCCAGTCCCACTTCAGTTTCGCGGATTTTATGCCAACGTCCGTTATGCGAGTTTTAGAGCACAAGGTCGTGTTCCTAATGCGATCAATTCTTCTGACACCTAGTATGTTGCGCTCCATGGCATGTTGGCAAAAAATATATATACAATAAAAATATTCCCAAGCCTGAAAATCCAACCTACACCATATTTTACTCAAAATATACACCAGTCTATCAGTTTTTGGTTATTTATGCAAATTATCCCCCTTTATCTATTATCATAGAGATTAATTTGCATAAACGCTACTGTATAGAGTCTTAAGTCTACTTGACTGTTAAACTCCGACATCGTGTGTGTTTGACGTGTTTGTGTACAGTAGTTAGCTAACTTCATTCTGTCTTATTACTTTGGCATGTAAATGTCTATGGAATACCCTCGCAGAGCAATTGTGGTGTGTCTAAGTTTCCAGTATTTGTATCTTGTATCGTGTAGTGGTCGTAAGACGGGTAGTTTGGTTGTGTTCAGAGAATATTTACAATGTAGACTAAAACTTGTCTAAAATATTCGAGATTTTCGCTAATTAGACAAAGCGTCACGTTGAATTTTGTCTTTTACGAAATAAAAACTATACTGACTTATAAAAAGATAAACTCTATAAATTTAATAGATCACATTATCTCTAATTTTTAGTTGACTAATAATCGTAAAGTTGTGAAAGCTGTTATCTTTCAGAGTTTACGAGCGGCTGAAGGATTCATTTCCCCCTGAGTAGAACATAATGGAAAAATGCTAACCCAGCAAGTAGGGTGGTAATTATTGCAAAGTTTCCCTGACTTTAATGGAAATATACTTAGTTGATATTGCAAAGCACGAAGATTGCACTAGAAGCTTCTTTCCATTATTTTTTCTACGGAGAATACATAATTTTGTTGGGAAATACGAGAAGGTTAAAGTGTTTGTTTAAAAATTATTTACTTGCAGTAAATATACCTCCATTTACCTTAACAAATGGCAATTGTACAGTACTCGCTGACTTCCTTGGATAATGGACTGTATATACAATTTGCTTTCTCTTACAACTTTCGGCTAAGGAATCCCGAATTTGCAGGACCTTCAGTAAAAAAAATAACGTAATATATATTCACTACCCGCTCAAATTTTAGGAAATGCGTTTAAGGTAGCATTGGTCAACTCTGCGCTTATCAGTACGTCTTATCATATAGGAAAAACTGAAATATTTCAATGTTTACGTTGGGATTTAAGTCACGATTACAAAATCACATTTCAATGCTGGTTTAAGCCTTTTTAATAGTTAAATCGTTTTTATAAAATAACAACCGCTTTGGTGTTTCTTTAGTATACTAAATAAGTTTTTGTTGTAAAATACTCACGGTGCCACCGATAATATATCGTGTAAATATGTAAAGGTCGAGGGTCAAAAACAATATTTGCTCAGTTTCCCTTTTAAATAGAAATGAGTAAAGTTGTTTTTGAGCGCCTCAGAAGACACGCCGGAAGCGATTTAACGGTGAAATAAGTTGAAATAGGATTAAACTTAAAATTGACTACTATAAATTAAAAAGGATAAGTTCCATAGGTTTTTCTTTGTGAAATTTCTTAAGTAATATGTATATAAATTATCATTTTACAAAATATCACACTCAGAAACACACTTTACCACAAACACACGCACACACCAAAACATACACAAGGCCGATTATATAATATATATACCTTGTATGAGTAGAAAAAAGACGAACACATTTTATTATTAGGATATTTATAAGGAGATTGTTACAAATTTCTACAACCATTTAGTAAGAGAGAATCCTATTTTTATTAAATATTTGTAACGATTTCAAAAAGATATTTACTACAAAATTAAATTTGAAAATAAAGGAGCTTATATTTAAACCGTAACATGAATTACAGATACAATAGTGAAATCATTTATTAATAGTCTTGAACAATCTGAAGGAAGCTTTTAATTTCCTGGCTCAAGCGACCGGAAGTATTATAAATTGGAATTCAAGGCACTTCAACAGTTTCAATGAGTTTTTAGCTTTAAGAATTTATATTTATAATTAATTGTAAGCGCTATTAAGGTTCTTCATTCATCAAAAGCTCCTTACGTTTTTATCATATATTTATTATTTATTATTTTTTCATGTCGAATGGGTCGAATGATTTTTTTATGATATCGTTTCACTTATTTTTATTATAAATAAGGCCGTGGCGGTGTAGTGGCGCGGCATCTGAATAAATACACAACGGTTAAGAGTTTTATTCCTATTTGAGGATATTAATTTTTAAATTTCTTTCGTCTAGTAAGAAGACGAAACGCGGCGTTGAGTGTCGCTAAAAATGATCAATTTGATCACTCAGCTATATAAGGGAAAAAAAATGTTAACATGGCGGAAAATACAGAGAGAGGTCTCTATCTCAACCTATATCAGTATTTCTATAGTAAACCAATGAATTAATTCATGTATTCATTGTAAACCAATGAATTAATTCATGTATTCATATGTATTCATTGTAATGAGACTTTTTTTACAAGACTAGAAAGACGGTTTAAGCTAGAATAACAGATATTCTTTATTTTATATACATCATATCTTTCTTTACTAAGCTTCGTTCATTAAGGATTAAAATAAAATTTCTAGAAAAAAACAAAAAAGCTCGCAGCAGAAAGGCCATTAGTACGTACAGATTGACTACCAAAAAGCTTTTAGGCAAACTTATCAGGGAGCAAAACACATTTCGCTTTACGAGTAGTCTCAAAGCGACTGAGTAAACAGTCTTACTCTCTCGGACTTGGACGTAAAAATATCAAATAGACGGCAAGCTTACCGCGGAGGTTGTGGGGGAAGTTTTGTTACTGATTAATAAATTAAATTAATTTTACTAAAATATTAATATATTTAAAAATATTATCCCTTTTTATTTCCTTGGTGTGGATAGGAAGACGAAAACGGAAATTTAAATAAACGATTTTAAAATGCACAAATGCTTGTCACTTACAAATATTACGTTATTTTAAAAGTTTGATTTTTCAATGCAGTTAGTCACCGCCGTGACGTATCTTTTATAGACCCTGATACTTATATCAGAATTATATAGAAATATGGACGGACACACGGACAACCAAGTCACTCTGCGGGTGATCCTGCTCATATCAGAAGGTAGCAGGTGAAAAGAACAACATGAACTGTATGAACCTAGTGTTATGATACTCGGTTTTCCGCTTTCTGTCTCTCGAGGCATTGAGTGTGTGTGTTGAGTGCTGGAATTTAACGCCGCGATAAACTATTTGTAAAGGTAACTATTTGTAAAAAAAATGTAAATAAAATAATCTATCCTTCGCGAGTGAAACCAAACCTGCTCCTCTTCTCTTCCTTTGTTCTTTTGCGGTTCAGAACTCTTAAAAGAACGTCTCATTTAGTTATAAAATACTTAACACAACCTACATATATGAGACGATGTGACCAGTGTATTAAACGATCCTTCGTATGTTGAGAACGGCAGCAATTATCATTGAACATAATAGACCGACGGGAACTCGCAATCCGATTACCTCGCTACATTGTCTACGAATAACCGGAGTTCGACTGTACACTCTCTATTGTAGCTTTGTACTGGAATAGAATTTTTCATGTTCAATACCCCCTTCCTACCCTTTAAACGGGTTAATTGTACATAAATCCGCGGTGTTAAAATACCACTGCCACTCAAGACGCAATATCTCGAAATATAAAGATAAATATATAAAAATAAATATATATTACAATTTGTAGAAGAGGTTAAAGAGAATAGTGATTGAGCTCTAGTTTCTTCTATTTTGTTGTATTGGTGATTGCCGTCCATCCTGACCATCTATAACATTTGTCTAGATTCTACAAAACAAGCGAATTACATGTAAGTATTTTAATATTCAAGTTTTCCTCGCTTCAGAGCTTTTTCGACACGTTTTCCTTTTTTTTTTTTTGATATGGTACCACCGGATGGTCAACTACTACCAACATATATTATACTACGATTAAATTTATCTTACATTTTTAACTAATTTAACATACATTACATCCTTCTCCTACATTCTCACAATGACCTTACCTAATTTTGATTCCAGTGTGTAGCCCCATTATAATAACTCAAGCTTTAACGACCACTCCAGAGCTAATAAGTGCCTTATTTTCTATCTAATTATAATATATCATTGCGACTGTACATAATACATACAAATGGTATAGTTCTTATCTATTTCCTTTATAAATTTTCATAGACTGTGCTACAAATATAGCAAATTTGAGAGAATAAATTATTTAATGACCTCGCTCTGTTACCAACACAAACCACGATGTTCTTCTCCGTCTTTTTACACGCAATGTTTTCAAAATCGGATGGAAAACAGGTAACAGAGTGACTTAACACTATGTCACCTCCATTCACTGTGCTATTTGCGGGATATAGCGTGAAGCTATTTGAACTGAAAAACTTTATACTCGTTATAAAATCGTGATAGTAATAATTTGTTTGATTTGGAATGAGATAAGAATTTTTGATTTACAGCTCCTGCCATTATATTTAGTATTAATTATATTCTATGGCCTGAATTGCGTTTTTTTAAAGTAATACAAACAAAGTAAACTTAAGTGATGAATTACTCTTTTTTTTTATTTACACTTACATAGGGATGCTGCCACTAAATTTAATAATAATTATATTCTATTGCTTGAATGGAATTTCTATTTTTAACTAATTTAAATATTAAACTTAAGCGATGCATTACTCTACTTATGAAAAATAGTCTTATGAAGGCTTTAAGTCTACAACACTTGCACACCTTTATTCTAACTTAATTAAAACAGAACAGCATTATATCTATTAATACGTAATTCCCGTGAATGAAAAAGAGACAGCCAAAGCCATTTCCTTTTATGACAAGGTGAGAAAGTTGTCCCTGTAATGTGATATTCTGATCGGAAACACTCGCACTCGCACGATGCCATATTTATAGCAGATGTGACAAAAACACGTTTTCTTATTCCATAATAAAGTAGATGTTATATAAACTTTTTATGTTACTTACACAATGTGACATACATTGTTTACATAATATATGTCGTATAATATGTTGACTAACTTTGTTTTGTGCACTTTTTAGTGATACAGGGTGAATAAGTATACGAGTATGTGTATATTATTTTTATTCCACTACAATATTATAACATTGTGTAGTACGGTGTCTCATACACAGTTGTTCTGGTTTCCATTTTGAACTTCGAGATGCCTCTAACTGAAGAAATCCTTCCGAAACAGTAAAAAATATCCATATTATGCAAAATACACACAGCAATACGCAGCAATCGTGTTCCGAACTATTTCCTGTGTTTACAGTTGGGCTGTAAGGACCGTTGAAGTGCCAAAGCCTCTGCCAAAGTCGTTACATAAACTACGTTATTTACCCCCGCATAGCTGTAGCTGTACAGTCTGGTAACGGTCGCGTTCTATACCTTTATTTAATGTTGCGTTTGCTTTATTACCTTTAGTTTGGTGGTTTACATTGCTATGTTTTTTCTAGTAACTAAGATCTTGTAACAACTAAGCTGAAATCGCTTCCAACGAAACCAACGGCGTATGCAACAGTACATGCATCGTGTTATCCACAAGTAAATACAACTGTCACGTGTACTTAAGAGATATCTTAGCGCTAACGTAAAACAGTTATACTTACTTGTTAATAGCTGGTTTCTGTTGAGATTCAGTGTTCATTTTTTGCTAACAATGCCTTATCTATTCTTTCTTTTAATTTCAGCTTCATACTCTTACTAGGTTTTGAGGTAAATAGTTTTAACAGAGGAACAGACAGATGAATAGTGATTTTATAAAGCTTCTGCTATTTATGAAGTACGGCACCCCAAAAATAAATATATTTTTATTTGTGTACATTCTGGTACTTTGACTAGAGCATGAAATTTAGTAGAGTTAGTTTATCTTCCAGTTAAATTACTCAAAACGTTTCTTTCCAAGCAACAAAAACAACTGGCATTATTTGTTAGCTGCAGCAAATATTGTCCGACCTCGCCCTCTACAACACCCGCGCGCTGAAAACGGGCATAAAGCATTTTATTTAAATAGAAACGTATTTCAGTAGAAAATTTGAAGTTGCTCTATTTTGTATCTGAGAGTTAGTATACTGAGTCTCTAAGGTTTAAGTTATAATTTTAAATAAAATAAGAGGTAAATATATAAAGTTGTACTAATTTTCCATAATATTTTCTTTTATCCCATCCATTCCATATCCCATTTTATTCATAATAAGCCAAATATTTAAATAATAATCCAAATATTTTAATTTATAAGTAGACATACTTGTAGAATGAATTTAAGCTTCATTTACCTAGAATTTATATGTAACTTAATAAAAATATATCTATATATGTTTATGTATGTGTGTATATATACAAACAAATATAAATATTTATAAATGTATAGATACAGAAATGTGCACTTTGATGATTTACTTCTCATCTACTTGAACGTTCAATATTTTTTTACATATAAAAGAAATATTACATGCAATCTAAGTTCAGTACAAAAAACGAAAATCAAACATACCAACATATTAACCCAATAGTGAGAAAAATGCGTATATCAAGAGGTCTCCTGTCGCGTCGCGGCTCGAAACGTATTACGGTATCCCGTAAAGATGCGGATGTTGAATGTTGAATGACAGAACAACCTTCAAGTTGATGTGGTGACCATGGTTAAGGGGGCTAGAGGATAAAAGGTTACATTTTATAATTTGCACTGAGTAATGTACTGACTGACTCTTGACGACATTGTGATGTTCTATTAAATAGTACATACATACATAAATATATACTCTCCCTATTTATCCCTAGCGGAACAGTCAAAGCACTGCATTGCTCTTATGCCTCTTTCACTGTCACTGACCTCTTTACACATACCCTACAGGACTCCCAACAGCGTATGAATGTAACTTTTACATTTACATATGTATGGAAGTATTTATTAATCTCACGATTATGAACAGGATTAAAAATGTAAATTATTATTTTTTGGTTAAAACGCGGCCCTAAACTTCGCCACTCAACGTACAATATTTCAAAATTTGGTAAGTCTCTTTGTGTTACCTTCTAGAATAAAAGAGAGACGTGAAAATAAATAAATAATTTGTACTGTCTTTTCTGATCACCTGGTAACCGTGTCAGTATTCACTGCGTGTCAAATATTCTATTATTCGATTATAGTTCTTATAACAAGTCGCGAAAGGTTATGTTTGCCACAAATATAATTATAGTAAATCGTAGATCCCTTAAAATATAACTCCTGGGTGTATATCACCGAATATCGGTGTTACAAATACGAATACTGTAGGCTTCTTAGATATGTTACTGCTCTAGCGTTATTCAGTAAGATTATGTGTCACGTTGTGATATATATATGTACATGAGCAAAATAGGATTGTATATTCCTATATAATATTGTCTTTAATACAATCTGTAGAAATTATTACAAAACGGATACTTTTACGTTAGATAAGTTATAGAGTTTAGTTCGAAAATACTATAACGATTTCAATTTGAATTGAAAAATATAATCTGGGGTCTGACTTGATACATTTGTTTATTTCGATTAGAGCGGCGAAAACTGCACGTAATGATGATTATTGTCATTATGTTTATTGTTATTTCCTGAAAATAACTTTCTTTTAGCTATTCAACTTGTAATTTGCTTGACTGTTAAAATCAAAGACAACTCTACATAGAGTTATATAGTCACAAAACGTTTCCCAACAACAGAATCCACGTTGTTTACATCTCGAGATGTTGCTGTGCTTTTTAAAGTTCTCTGTAAGCGAAAACTTTTTAGAAACACGCAAAAGTTGGCGAACTTTTTCTCATTTGTGAGAGAACTGGTACAGCCCAGGAAGCCTTTTTATTTTTATCGGTAAGCCACATTATATGCATTCCTTTATTCATCTATTTTAATTTTGAATGTCATTTACGTCATAATTGTACATTTAGAAAAAAAACCTTTTGGACCGTTCTATAGATAAGACTTGAATATAGACTTGACTTGGATATAGGCTAAATTACAACCCTTCGCTGTAACTGTACTTGTAAATAGAGTTGTCTCGGTCTCAAATAATTTGTAGTGTGTACTTTCTAATTAGCTTTTAGACATTTTTTTTATTTAAAATGGAGTTCGTTACAAACTAATAATATATAAACTAAAAGTTAATAATATACTAAAGTATGTATTAATTAAGAGTGAGTGGTAAAAGAAGTAAAGAGACACTCAACACCTTCGATAATGCATTGACAAAGACACTGGCGGAAGGTCTCGCATAAAATAACCTCTTAGATGGCATCTATGAATATGGTATGAAAGGACTGTAACATTTGACGCTTCTTACCCCCGACCCCGACAACGACCCCGTTAGGGATAAAACGAGACTGTATACAAATTATTTCTGTTCAGTTCCGAGATAATAGCGTTTCGAATGTATGATTAAATAATATATTATGTAAAATATCAATAACAAAATGATATTATACATATATTTAAACGCGCACGCGCAAAAGCTCCAAAAAAACGTTACACAAACTCAATACCAAATTCAATTAATTCCGAACAATATGCGCAATATTTTGCAAAAGTTAAGGCCAAAAAGTGACAAAGGCCGCCGTACAGCGCACAGCGCACTGTACGAGCACGTGCCGGAACTACGACAACGTATGGGCAGTTTTAATTATGACGGTTTTTGTCATCGCCGTAAAGCGTAAAGCTTTGTTCTTGCTGCTGTTGGGTCCACTTGATCATTAACTTTTTACGCCACATTTACGTATTGGCGATATTTCGAAGCTTAATAATAATATATATTTGTTAGGGAACAATTTTATATTCAGCCTTCCTTATATATATATATATATATATATATATATATATATATATATATATATATATATATATATATATATATATATATATATATATATATATATATATATATATATATATATATATATATATATATATATATATATATATATATATATATATATATATATATATATATATATATATATATATATATATATATATATATATATATATATATATATATATATATATTTTTTTTTTTTTCACGCTTTATCCCACACATGGCAGGGTAGGCAGAGGGAACTTCAGGAACCATAAGAACCTAGTGTTAAGACACTCCGTTACTTAGTCCCTGCTTACTCCGTCCCCACTTTCCGCCGTTTTCGAGGCATTGCGTGTTGAGTGGCGGAACTCAACGCCGCGCTTTGCCTTAGATGCCAGAGCGAAGAAAATGGAAATAGAAAAATCCATCTTCTCCGACTGGGGATCGAACCCAGTAACCGTCGCGTTACAGGCAGACGTTGCGCCTCTGCGCCACGACGGTCCTCATATATATATATATATATATATATATATATATATATATATATATATATATATATATATATATATATATATATATATATATATATATATATATATATATATATATATATATATATATATATATATATATATATATATATATATATATATATATATATATATATATATGCGGCGTTGAGTTCCGCCACTCAACACGCAATGCTTCGAAAACGGCGGAAAGTGGGGACGGAGTAAGCAGGGACTAAGTAACGGAGTGTCTTAACACTAGGTTCATATGGTTCCTGCAGTTCCCGCTGCCTACCCTGCCATGTGCGGGATAAAGCGTGAAGCTAAAAATATATATATATATATATATATATATATATATATATATATATATATATATATATATATATATATATATATATATATATATATTATATATATATATATATATATATATATATATATATATATATATATATATATATATATATATATATATATATATATATATATATATATATATATATATATATATATATATATTACACGAACAGGTATTTGTTACCTTTTTAAGAAACGACAAAATATAGAAAGTAACGTTAGATTCCTCTATGCAGAATGCAAATATCAAGCATACTATAATAATATTCATTACTTATAAATTATTAATAATTTTTATCTCTATTTTTTGTTTGGTTTGAAGCTCTTATCACACCAATTTCAATGCAATTTTTAAATAGTTCTTTTATCCAAGATTACTAAAGGCTATATAGTACATAGGCTATATAAACTATATAGGCTATTACATCTCTTTAATTATACCGATATTACTCGCTGTGCTTGAAACCAGTAATATCTAAAGTTGTTACAAGATTTGTGTTAGAATCCACGAGTGATCCACAAGGTCCCTATTTAAATATAAAAACATTCCTATATTACCGATATATGAAATGAATATGTACGTTCATTTATATTTTTTATAATATAGATTTTTTTAATCTTCACGCTTTATCCCGCACATGGCAGGGTAGGCAGAGGGAACTGCAGGAACCATAAGAACCTAGTGTTAAGACACTCCGTTACTTAGTCCATGCTTACTCCGTCTCCGCTTTCCGCCGTTTTCGAGGCATTGCGTGTTGAATGGCGGAACTCAACGCCACGCTTTGCCTAGTTTCTAGAGCGAAGAAAATGGAAATAGAAAAATCCATCTTCTTCAAGTAGGAATCGAACCCACAAACCGTCGCGCTTACAGACTGACGCTACGCCTCTGCGCCACGACGGTCCTATAATATAGTTACCATAATTATTATAAAATATAACATTTTATAAATACATTTTCTAGATTATATATTATAATTATTCTCGGGTCAGGTTCAACACCTTTGATCACAGTAATTACTAGGTTGCTTTCTAAGAGCGCAATTAAAAGAAAATATGAGTATTGTAACACTTCTCTTATAGGAGTTCTCAAGTAAAGGTTTTTCTGAACGTTACCAATATTGTAAGCTTGCTTAATTAAAACAGTTTCTTTTAGAAATAAATAACTTTAGTGTTTTTTCCGTATTTTTAGGGGTTGTTTATTGACTGAATGTGATAGTAGATTCAGAAATCAGTGTATGTAGGTATTGTTTTTATTTGTGGTACAGATGTTAAGCATCTAATCACTTGGAAATGAGATAATTAATTGACCTTAGTTGTACTTGAGTTTTATAATAAAATATACGTTTAAAAGCTACTAAGCTAGCCTTTAAAAAATAAGCGACTGAAGTATATGGAAATAAATAAATGGAAAAATATGTTACTTATATGTATCTAATGCATATATTGTTTTTTTTATACAAAAAATGGCTTTTAGAAGGCAAATTTATTAACAAAAGCTGAATTTTGAATATGTTTTACTCAATATACTAATATTCATTTTGATTCGGAGTAAAAACAACTAAAAAAATATTTTAAATTAATTTCCAGCAGAATTCAAGATATTCATATCAACGTAACGTCTTGACTTACCGGAGATAGGGGGAGAGACTTGTGATTTAATTGCACTACCACGATGAAAATCGAACCAACACCAACACACTTATACTCAGACACTCTCCCTACACCATAAATATTTATTATTTAACAATAATTATAATTATAACACTTAGAGATAGGCTTTATTATTTGGGATCTCGTTATTATCGTAAATATGTCCGGACGAGTTACGATACGATTTAACTTCGGTATTTTATTATGATTATTATATATATTGCTCTATTCTGTTGCCACAGTTTTTGTTTTTTTACGCTGTGACATATTCCAGATTCACGCTGTATCCCTTCTCTCAACATTCACGCATAGTATAGTAAACAAAGTGTTAAGACACTAGGCTAAAGATTTCCCACTCAATTTTCTATCTTCTTGTCAGAGAGAGACAATTTGTTGATATTTTAAATAAGGTAGTGAGAAGAGAGCAGCAGAATGTAGCAGTGGCTACGAAGGCCTACGAATATATGTAAGAACAGTATACATGACACTTTATAAGCAAGCAATATAAGAAAATTGCACTGTATCTCATATATCAATAGTCCATCAACATGATATAATATAATAGCTACGTATGTTTAAATAAATTACAAATTTCGTTGTTTCTCGACTTTTATTGTTACTATCAGCTTGATTCTTCCACTTAGTTAGTCAGAGGGAAGGATTACAAAGAGTTTAGTCTATTTAGGTTACGTTTTTTAATTTGAAGGCACGGAACCTTATATGGAACTGTTTTGAGTATTACCATTTAAAACACTCCCAGGACTCAAACCATCTCTTGAAAAGCATTCTTTAACAGTTAACGTATAATTTTTAAACACTGACGTGGTGTACATTTGCAGGGTCTGCAAGTAAACGCGACGGTTTGTGAGTTCGATTTTCCACTCGAGTAGGATAGATTACTTCACTTTAATTTTCTTCGCTTTCACTAGATAAGCGCTGTGTTGATTTCCGCCGCTTAACACAGAATACTCCGAAAGGCGGAAAGCGGAGATCGGAGTTTCTTAACACTAGATTTTTTGGATTCCTGCGTAAATAAATATGTGGATAAAGCCGCTAAAAATGTTCTCTCTTTAAGTTGCATTTTTTTTAATTTTAACTAACAAGAAATGATTGCTCCTATAATTTTACAAATAAATGTAAATATGTAACCCATTCATTTTGAATACGTAACTAAAACTTAAAAACTATGAATTACCAATCTAACTACCAAATTTGGTGAGAATACAAAAATTAAATTAACGCTGAAAATGTGCTCCTATATTCCGTAATAAAAGGCGCTTTATAATCTGGCATTCTCGAAATGTGGTTAGGCTGGATTTGAAATCATATATATATATATATATATATATATATATATATATATATATATATATATATATATATATATATATATATATAATATATATATATATATATATATATATATATATATATATATATATATATATATATATATATATATATATATATATATATATATATATATATATATATATATATATATAATGACAGTGCCCTCTATTTAATAATATCAGTATTGACCAAATTAATTTCAAATCCAACCAAATATATATATACAGGATGTATCTGACACGACGGCCGTTATCAAACCTACTTATAGGGGAGAATATTTCAAGGCTATATACAAAAAACTAATTCACAATTATCAATAGTTTAGGCAATGGATCATTTTTCCTATTTCACGATATTTATACGTGCTGTGTATAGCATATATACTACAAAAATACTATCAAACGTTGTCAATCTGTCACCTTTCATTCAAAAAAAATAACCTAATGACAAAGGGATAAATGTCTTTCCCGTTCTCACAGGATAGTGTACGCTTGCGTCATACTTGAGAAATGGCATTTATTTTCCAGCAATAATTAAATTATTTATTTTGTTTGAAAAAAATATTTTTTTGTTTTTGAAAATTTTGCTTGTTATATAATTTTACCAAGGCTAGTTAATACTATGCTTTAAATGAAGGTCGCGGTAACATCCACACTCTGTATATATATATATATATATATATATATATATATATATATATATATATATATATATATATATATATATATATATATATATATATATATATATATATATATATATATATATATATATATATATATATATATATATATATATATATATATATATATATATATATATATATATATATATATATATATATATATATATATATATATATATATATATATATATATATATATATATATATATATATATATATATATATATATATATATATATATATATATATATATATATATATATATATATATATATATATATATATATATATTTTAAACTACAGTTAGAAATTTATCATTTATATCGCATTCAGCAAAACAAACACGTTCCATTTTAGCCCCGAGGCATAAACCCAAAAGACGGTCTTCCGCACCCAAAACACAGGAAGCTATGAGATTTAAAATTAATTTTAGATTAGTGAGCCTTTAGTGAAATGGTCTAACTACCAATTTATTAAAGTATATAGTCTTAGAAGTCTTAGAAGACGAAAATAAATACTTTACTCCCTGTAACAGACAAATTAAGATTAAAGAAAAATAAATCAGCTTAGTAATTTTGTTTAATTTTAAATATGAAAATGTGACATTTCACAGCATTTAGTTAAGTTACTGTTTTGTACTTATGCCACTTCTCGTTGAAATGACAGATTTTACAATGAATCGACACAGCGGGGAGCAATCTAAACGAAATTATTCATTTTACTACGAAATGAAACAAGGAATTATAAATTGCTTGGAGCAAATATGTTTCTATAGAACACTTGACTTAATAATAAAATTGTGAGCTTAATATTTTAACATAAAGATATCTTTATTTATAACTAGAAATAGTAAACATTTTATACAAAATTTGACCTTAAGAATAATCTATTTAAAAATAGAGACTATATTTAATCTATAATAATAGATTTTTGGCGAAGTACGGAGTGTCTTGACACTTATTGTATGTTTCGCTACACTGCTATCGATCTCAAAGGCATAAAACATGATTTTCATATAAAAAAAATTAGCATTTACCATTTTTTTTTAGAAATATAACATTCCAAAGCTATTAAAATAATTAATTAATAAAATAATTATTCCAAAACGCCACCTATTTTATTACAATATGACAATATTTGAAGGGAGTTTGCCTTTAAAAGGCTTTCAATAAATAATAAGACTACTGTGTGAAAGGTGGCTGTAGAATGAATTATAAAGACCGCTGCTGATAATAACAGGTCGTCTTAAAAATTTTATATCTTCAGAATTTCTTATTAGTTCAATATTGTAAGAGCATTTTTTACAAGCTTTACCATATTTATTGAAGCTTACCTGTAAAATTTGAACGGAATTATATTTTTTATATCATAATATATTTTATGGCAAAATATATTTTTAAGGAGACTAAAAAAAATAATGTTAAATTACTTAAACGTTTTGAATTCAAACATCCTTATTTTCTTTCTTTGGTAAGGTAGAATGCGGCGTTGAGTTCCGCCATTAGTGTGAGCTTACACCGAATTTACATGACAAGCAGCCAGATATGACAAAAATGAGCCCGTATGATCCAAAAAAAGCTCAAATTTATCTCTATCAATGCTAACAAAACTTGTAAAGATTAAATACAAATGATGAAATCTGATAAACGCGGAAAAGGGGCTAAGTTGGTTTAATCTAAGAAAACTTTCTCATTGTGAGACGGCCCACAGACGGTGATTTTCCTTTCAATTCTCGTCGTAAATAAGATCGTATTTATTGGGGAACTTTCTAAGCTTTCGCTGAGCCCATCGCAGCTTTTTCAATTTACTAGCTAATTTGCTATTAAATTTCTCCTTGGTTCTAGATTGTGAGCTTTTGAAAAGCTTCTTTTATAATTATAGTGAGTTTTATTTATTAGCATCTTATCTTTAATATTTTTTCCAAAATGCTTCGCTTGATTTGTTTAATTTTTTTTTAGCTTCACGCTTTATCCCGCACATGGCAGGGTAGGCAGAGGAAACTGCAGGGACCGTGGGAACCGTTGCTTAGTCTCTGCTTTCTCCGTCCCCGCTTTCCGACTTTTTCGAGGCAATGCGTGTTGAGTGTCGGATCTCAAAGATCTAGGCAAAGCGCTTTGCCTAGTTTGCCAGAGCGAAGAAAATGAAAATAGATAAATCCATCTTCTCCGAGTAGAATATCACGTAGAATCATTTAGGGACTATTGAATTTCTAACAAAACTATCTTTAAACGTTATTCTATATTTTGACTTCTTTTTAAAAGATCATTTCTAAAATATTTTCTCATTGATAGAAGAGTGTAAATTGATTCATATTGTGATTATATTTTGATGAAACTAACTAATAATTAAACAGAACGGTTGATTGTTTATTTAGATTAGAATGACATTCTTTTTTTATTTTAGAAAACTTTACAAAACATTTACTTATTGTCATAAAACAAATATGTTTAACATCACAGTGAGCTTAGTGCTACTTTAATTACAAGCTAAGTGTAATAAATATATGACAAAAAAATACCACTTCTTAAACTAATGAGATAATTTAACTACCTAATACAGAACATGTGTAATTGAAGAGACTTAAAAGTAAAATATAAAACCTTAACTTATTATCATCTAAATAATAAATATTTAATTTTATACATCTGTGATAGTTTTAAGAAAAAAAATACAACAACATCAAATTTGAAATTGTAAGTACGGAACAGAGGGCTGTTGTGGTGCAGAGGCGTAGCGTCAGCCTGGAAACGCTACAGTTTGTGGATTCAATTCCCACTCGAGGAAGATGAATTTTTTCATCTCCATTTTCCTCGCTCTAAGAACTAGATAGACTAGAGCGGCGTTGAGTTGCGCCACTTAACTCGCAATGCCTCGAAAAATGGCAGAAAGTGGGGGATGGAGTATCTTAACACTAGGTTGCCGTGGTTCCTGTGGTTCCCTCTGCCTATCCTACTGTGTGCGGGACACAGCGTGAAGGTGTAAAAAAAAAACTAAAGGACAGGACGAAGACATGAAATCGCTTTTAAACACTTAAATACCATTTGTGATGATATTCACATCAATTACCGACATTTAATCATGTTGTTATACTGACTCAGTAATCTATTTAAAGTAACATTAAAATTTTAGTTTGAAGTAACAACTTTTTATGATGTAACAAATTACTTATATAAAATGTTCTAAGTTTGTTAGATTTTTGTTTTTTTTAATCTATGCGACAGTTGCCACAAAAAAGGTTGGTAAACTTTTTCGATATGCTAAATATGTACCGCATAGTATGGTGACCAGATCTGAGCACGATATTTAAGGCCACATTGAATCATGGCCAAGTGAAGTCTATTGTCCATGGAATTTTAAGATCCTTAGTATTCCTTCTAAGAAATCCAGCATTTATCCCGAACTTTCGTCGCTATGTCTTATTAAAAATAATGTAAGTCTGCAAAAACAGGTCAATCCTATATGCGATTCTAATATACTCGTATCATATTTATATATATATATATATATATATATATATATATATATATATATATATATATATATATATATATATATATATATATATATATATATATATATATATATATATATATATATATATATATATATATATATATATATATATATATATATATATATATATATATATATGTATGTGTTATGTGGGTATATTTATAATAATGAAGAATGAGCGGTTGTATCCGCCATTATGTACGCAGTCGGAAATATAGCTCCTACGCAACAGACGTGTATATTATTTACCAACCGAAATAACAGTGGCGACGGGTGAATTTACGCGTGCAATATGTCTAAAGTGTCAGTTGGACTATTAAGCGTGTTTAATCACGAAACACAAGAATAGTGTTTATATAAAAATCGGTTAGAACAATGGTTTCTTGCCAACGATATCGACGACGTGGCGGACAAATCTGGTGCGAAGCGACGTACTATATTGTTAAGTAGTTTAGCTGAAACTACTTACCGGCTCGTAAGGGACTTAGCTTTACCGAAAGAAGTGGGTTCACTGTCATATTTCGAAGTAACTGGCTTATTGGATGCGCACTTCAAGACAAAGAAATGCAATTTTTCCGAGCGGTATAAATTTCATAGTGCCGTTCAAAGTCCTAATGAATCGATGGCGGAGTGGGCTGCTCGCATACGCGGGTTAGCCATGGACTGCGGGTTCACGGCGACATCGCTTAACGAAGCGTTACGTGATCGCTTTGTGTTGGGCATGACGGTTGGTGCTGAGCGAGACCGACTGTTTAGTGAGCCCTTGGAGGACCTCTCGTTGGAAAAGGCTTTGCAACTAGCAGAAAGCGTTCGTTGTGCAAGAGAAGGTGCGCGTCAGGCGGTAGTGCTGGCTAGTCCGGCGCTAGGCGTGCCCCATTGTCTCGACGTACACAAGATGGCGGCGCGGTCCGGATCTTGGTCAACTCGTCGTGATCTTGAACAGAGCGAGAAATCTTCACATCGTTCAAATACAGCAAAAAAGTGTGAAGTGTGTGGCTATAACGGCCATATAAGTGAGACGTGCAAATATAAAAATTATATTTGTAGGAAGTGTGGAGCTAAAGGGCATTTGATACGTGTTTGTTCGAAACGGCTAAGTAATAATTTTATAGCTTATGGTTCGGATGACCATAGCAATGGCGATGATGGTAAGATATCATTCTTCAATATCCGTACTTATAGGGGTGAACCGATGCTTGAGGCGATTGTGGTAGACAATGTCTTATTAAAATTCGAAGTAGATACAGGTTCTGCGGTAACAGCTATTTCTGAAGCCACGTACAACATGTATTTTAAAAGGCACTTGTTAAAGTATAATAATAAGATTTTAAAAAGCTATAATGGAACTACAATTAACTGCTTAGGCATGCTATCTTTGCCATTTTTATTTAATGGTAAAAAGAAATATTTAGATGTTTTTGTTGTTAAGAATGGTGGCCCGCCCTTATTAGGTCGCGATTTTATTCAAAAATTTAATTTACAAATAAGTCCTATTAATATGTGTAAAAGTGTTTTGAATGTAGAAGATTTAATAAGTAGTTACCCGCGGCTATTTTCTGAGTCCTTAGGGTGCTGTAAAGATGTCGAAATAGAACTAAATTTAAAACCTGATTCAAAACCCATATTTTGTAAAGCGAGGCCTGTTCCGTTTGCACTTCGGGAAAAAATCGAAAACGAAATTAACAGGCTGTTGTCTTTAGGTATAATCGAGCCCACAGCTTATTCTGATTACGCAAGCCCAATAGTGCCCGTTTTAAAACATAGTGGGGAACTTCGCATCTGTGCTGATTATTCGGCGACTATTAATAAGCAACTGGTGATAGAAAAATATCCGTTGCCGCGTATAGAAGAACTTTTTTCTAAGTTGCACGGAGGAGTTCAGTTCAGCACACTTGATTTATCTTCAGCGTATTTTCAATTAAAACTTAATAAAAAGTCACAACTTCTCACATGTATTAACACGCATAAAGGTCTATATAAATATACGCGACTAGTCTTTGGTTTAGCAAGCGCACCTGCTATATTTCAGAGAACGCTCGAAAAAATACTTTCAGGTATTGATGGCGTTCTTCAATTCTTAGACGACATTCGGATAACCGGCAAGACTCGAGAAGAGCATATGAGCAGATTGAAAGAGGTATTTAGCAGGTTAGAAGACGCTGGGCTAGTATTAAAACAAAATAAATGTAACTTCTTTCAAAATTCCGTATCATATTTAGGGTTCGTTATTGATAAATACGGATTGCATAAGTCACCAGAAAAAGTTAATTCAATTTTAGCAGCAAAAAAGCCTACAAACATAACAGAGTTAAAATCGTTCTTAGGGTTAGTAAACTATTACAGGGGGTTTATTAAAAATGCGTCAACGATTTTGTGTCCATTGCACGAGTTGTTGAAAAAAAAGTGCAATGGAGATGGGAACAACAACATGATGATGCGTTTGAATATATTAAAAAACAGCTGGCTTCGGATAATACATTAGCACATTTTAATTACGAAGCAAAGATTATTCTCACGGTAGACGCGTCTCCATTCGGTCTCGGGGCAATTCTGTCTCAAATCGAGGAAGGTGATATTGAAAGGCCCATTTCTTACGTTTCACGTTCTTTGTAGGTGCAGAAAAGCAGTATAGTCAAATTCAAAAAGAGGCCACAGCTATTATTTTCGGGGTACGAAAATTTCACCAGTATTTATATGGCAGAGCAGATCCTTTTATACTAAGAACGGACCATAAACCTTTTCTATCAATTTTTAAACCAAACAAAGGTATACCCGAGGTTTCGGCTAATAGACTTCAAAGATACGCATTATTTTTATCGGCGTATAATTACATTATTGAATATGTAAGCAGTTCGCATAACTCAGCTGATTATCTAAGTCGATCTATGACTAATGACCCTACACCGTTATGTAAAAAATACAATGAAAACAACACACCTTGTACACTGGATAATGCGTCTTATGTCAATTTTGTTTGGAATGTAAATTCAATGCCTGTATCGCTAGTCGACGTTCGGCAGGCGACCGAGGCGGACGGCCCTTTGTCTCGAATTGTTTATTTTGTGTTAAACAAATGGCCCAATAAAATTACCGATAAAAATATTCGCGCTTATTATCATTGTAGGTAGCTGAGCTTGCCGTAGAAAATGGATGTCTTATGAGAGGTTCTAAATTAATAGTTCCTAAAAGTTTGAAACAAGATATTATTAATGAATTACACTGCGGTCACTTAGGCGTTGCAAAAATGAAGGCGTCGGCGCGTTCACGTTTTTGGTGGCCGGGTATGTGTGCGGACCTCGAGCGCGCGATCGGCGCGTGCGGCGTCTGCACACAGTTCCGCGCCGCGCCGCGCCGCGCGCCTCTCACGCCGTGGCCGTACCCACCGGAGCCGTGGTATAGGGTACACGTCGATTTTTTGGGCCCGTTAAATAGTAAAGTATATGTCGTGGTTGTAGATGCATATTCAAAGTGGGTTGAAGTTTTCGATGTAAGTTCAGGATATGGATCTAAAATAATAATAGAAAAATTATGCGAACTAATGTCGAGATTTGGATTATTCCACACCATTTGTAGTGACAATGGGACATCAGTCACTTCTACGGAATTTCAAGACTTCTGTAAAATTAATGGCATTACACATTTAACATCTCCAAGTTATCATCCTGCGAGTAACGGACAGGCAGAAAGTTACGTAAAAATTATTAAAAAAGGGTTGAAAGCAATAGTTTTGTCTGGTTTGCAAAAGAAGGGCATTAATATTAAATTCAATGAATTTTTATTCAATTATAGAAATTCCGTTCATTCTACCACAAATCGTTCACCTGCTGAGGTTCTTTTTGGTAAAAACTTGCGGTGTAGATTAGATCTTTTAAAATCTTCATCATTGCCTTCGTTATCCGACCCTAAGTTAAAAGAAATTGTAAATAAAAATCAGTGTTCACAGATTAATTCATACAGTGGTAAACGTAAACTAGATTTCTCAGTGAATGACGTGGTTAGAGTAAAAACTTATTGTAAACAAAACAGTTACTGGTCATTAGGGACAATTGTAAAGGTTCTTGGTAAATCAACTTATTTAGTGAAATTAAAAGATATTGGTCGTATTGTTAAGAGACACAAAAATCAAATGTATCAGTGTAAGGGGGAGGAAGGTATTGTGATGTCGGCAAACAAATCCGCAGAAAGTATCTCTAATTTTAGTCCCGTTAGTAACGATCAGAACGACAAAGAGTCTCTGCCGCCAATCGTTATCAAGGGAAACACCAGCAGTGATGTGGAGGTTTGGGGTGATTGCCAAGACACGGAATTGACGCTACCCATTCCACGACCTGCAGATGAGGGTGCCAGCGATGCGGCTTCTTCGTCCGCGGATAACCTTCCTCCAAAGCAGCTTGAAGAACCTCCCCCTCGACTCCAAAGACCACGGAAACTTATAGATTATAAAAAGTACTTTTGAATGTTTTGTTATAAGTTACTATTCTATTATTATATACCTAAATTGTAATTATTAGTTATTTTAAACTACTGGTGGAGGGATGTTATGTGGGTATATTTATAATAATGAAGAATGAGCGGTTGTATCCGCCATTATGTACGCAGTCGGAAATATAGCTCCTACGCAACAGACGTGTATATTATTTACCAACCGAAATAACAGTATGTTAAATATATAATGTATATATTGTCAAGAAAATAGTGGTGAATTTGTAGCAGGTGAACATGACAGGCAGAAAGATCCTATTGTTATGACACTCCGTTCCCTGCTTTTCGAAATATTACGTGTTAAGTGGCGTAACTGAACGCCACGCTTTGCCTAGTTGCCAGGGCAAAAAAATGGAAAGAAAAATCCATCCTCCTCTCATTGGAATTGAACCTCCAAACCTTTGTGTTAACAGGCAAACGCTACGCAGCTGCACTACGGTTGCGGTTGGCTACAGCTGGTTATCTATCAGATATATTTACTTATACATAACTACAATACATGTACTCACATCATTCCTTTCGTTTTAAAATAAATGTTAAGTCCCACCCTACAATTGAATGGCTGACACAAAATTGATTTTTCATTTGTATTAAGCGATATTGAAAATTGCTCTTGCGTGGTGTTCACTGGCCTAGTTTTGTTTTTTATAATTTTTATCATTAAAATAGAATACTATTCGAGCTTTCATAAATAAGAGGAGAATATTATTTATTCATGAGATTACTACTTATAAAGCAACTGGAATATAGGAATATTTGTATAAGTACATATTATGGTTTAAAATGGCAGCAAAGTGTAATCAATGTATATAATCAAGAAACCAAAATCATGAAATAAACCTGATTGAATTTGCTGATATAAATCTTTGAAAAATATTAAAAGTATTTTATTTAAGTATTTTTTTTATTTTTGAAATCTTTTGCTAAGAGATAGAGACTGACTGACCAACTGGCTCAAATAACAAAAATTACATATATTTATTAGAATTTGTGCTTCGAATCGCATCCAAAGTTACAACTAATACATTCATATAGACACAATCGGGAACTAATTTCGTAAAATGAGGTAATTTCTTTCCAGTACATCCCAAGTCATAACTCAGCCTCTAACGACCGCCCTTGGCACTCGATCGGGAACGGAGAAGTGCTTCTGATTAATTAAAATTGATAGCCAGGGTATGGGACGTATACAAGTGACAGACGTAAGCGTACTCGATAACCCTTTAGGGACCAAATGCATTGTTTGCTTATCCAGCTGATAACGCACCAATAATTGGTTTTGACAGACACTACTCTAATATGATATATAATAAAAGTTTATAACATACAGATATTTCTACATGTCGAAGGGAAGACAGAAAGAAACCAGGCCTGGTGTCAAGTCACAAAGCTCCACTTGCTGTCTAAATTTGAGACATTGCGTATTTAGAGGTGGAACGAATCGTTTCGCTTTGTCTTCTTGCCGGAGCGATAAAATTTAATAGTCTACGGCTAGAGAGCGACTATCTATCCCATCTCGTTGATATCCTTCCACTAGCGCCTTAGCGGTGATATATAAAAAGTACGGATATAAAAAAACTCAGTAAAAATATAAAAATACAAATCTATATAAAAAAAACATATTATCATATTTCATCTGATTAAACCAAAAATTATGTTTAGATACGCGAAAAATTTCAGATGCGTATAAAACCTTGTGACATACGCGTTACTCTTAATGCCTTTAAGACAAGTTCCCCAATGTAGCTTATGCAAAACATCTTCTAACTTAATCCACTGTATCGTTACATTCTTCTTGACTTAATTGGAAAAACTGACGGCTTGAAAAGTCAACGTCAGGTAAGTAATAAATAATTCAAAAGTCGAGGATAGAAGTTTGAGTTCAGGGCGGTCGCAGGGCGGCTGTAGGGCGACTGAAGGGCGGTGGGGCGGTTCTTTGTCAAATATCAGTAAGACTCGGCTTTATCGAGTTTATGCTTAGTATGTTTGTGGTAACGATAAAATTGTGGGTGATTTCGTTTATGAATTTTTATGATTCGATTAAAGAAATATAAAAATATATTTTACTGTAGATATTTATTTGAATGATTGTGAATAATAGAGAATTTGTTATAAATAGTAATTGTACTAGTACCAGTAACTGACTAATCACGACAGTCGTAGATTCGATTCCCATTTGAGAGAAATTTCATTTCACTGTGTTAAAAAGACAAAGCGCGATGTTAAGTTGCGGAAACTGTCTACCGGAGCCGAGATATGAAAATAATTTGTTACTTTAAGCCCACAATCATTCCCCGACAAATATATGCAGCAAGTACATACATTCTAAAAAAACAAAGGCACAAAAATATAGAACTTTTGTCCATACAACATTATTAACCCCATTAAGACCCTAAGAGAATAATGTGAGATAATGTTTCATTATAGTAGGGATGCTGGGCCGAGGATAATCTATCATCTCCTTACAATATACCTTTAACATCACACTTTGTGCTACGTTGTATAAAAATACAGTCATTTATATGAGAAATAACCTTGCTATTGTACCATTTGTTATAATAATTTTGTATATTTTTTAACGTTTTTTGTTTTGTTAGTATTCTTACGTAGTTTATTTCTAATCGACTAACATTCGACGCTCGCCTTTGTATAAATTACTTTGATTAATCGCTTATTGTTTAATCATTGTGTTTTTCTGTGTATACATGTACATTATCGTTGAGTTCATTGCACCGATTACTCTCATGTCTGAGTTTAGTGACCTTAGTGAACTTTAGTTCCTGTGGTAATTTTTGACTTTCAAAAACAATGATATTGATTTTGATTTTTATTTGAATAAAATTTACTCTGAATATCTCAGTGTCAACCGTGTATAGATCTTTTTTCAACCCAATCAACACTACAGATTACATATAATGTGTACAAAACAAAACCAAAGGAACAGCTAGCATTTTATTGTATTTATCGTTACAGCGATCTCTCTATTTCATATATACAAATAATTTCAAATCTTAAAATAATTTCAGCTACAATTGAATTAGTTACTGTGTGTAGTAGTGCAGTACTTTTTATTCTATGATTATACATTCGATTCTGTAAAGCAATGTACTTAAAATAAACTATAATTTAATTCGTAACTACGTTCACATGGACTATAAACTGTTATTTACCGTTTCGTATAATTTTTCAGAAAATCTCTATACAACCTATATGCAGCAACCAATATGCAGCAACCTGTATGCAATGCAACTTTACGTTACTTTCACTTATTTTTATACCTTTCAATGATTAATTATTTATCAAAAATATAAGTCTTCTAAAATGGCTGATTCTTTATCATGACCTCATACATATATAAATATTTTCTTTCTATCATAACACAGACAAATTACACTAGCTTTGGTAAATAAAGCATTAGATTTAGTTTCAGTGTCGGTTTCGGCTTTAGCACCGATGTAAGTACTGCCTTCAAACGACGGCCGGAACAGGAAGTAGACGCACGTGTAAAGCCCAAACTAAACTCATTATGAGAACATTTGTTAGCAGATTTCAATTAAAACTGTTTCACACTGGCATTGTATTTGTTTGACAAAACGTTTATGTTACGTATCTTTTATACGTGTGGGTGCAATTTATGTTATTTTATATTACTTTAATGTGCTATATAACGAGTTATTACATATAAAAATTAACTTTTAAGTAAACGAGTGAATCATTCTATAGATTTATTAATAATTATTCAAGAATATATTTTTATAACATCTAAATAACAAATGAAAATAATATCTTCGAAGGATATGCGGAGACAGCTTAGCTGACCGAATCCACAACGAAGAGGTACACAGGATGGTAGGTACCAGCGAGGATGTCACAGTAAGAATGAAGAAAAACGTGCTCAGATAGTTTGTGCATGTCGAAAGAATGAGTGGCGACAGAATGGTAAAAAAGATATACGATGGAAAAGTGAGTGGTAAGAGAGGTAAGGGGAGACCTCGGTTGACTTTCGAAAACACAATATCGAAGATACTGGAGGAAGGTCACGTAAAAAGCATGAGGACTCCCCACAGAGCATGCATGAAGAGGTTAATGACACTGGACGAGGCGAAAAAGGTATACAGAGACCGTAGCGTTTGGCGTTCCGGTCTCTCTGACTACCCCGCTAGGGATAGAGCGTGAAGCCATGTATGTATGTAAATAACAAATCTGGAAAATAATTAATAAATTATTTATAAAAGCCTTACTAAAATATTATTAAATATACTTAAAAATAAAATATATATATTTATTATTATCATAAAAGTTATGTCAGATGATAAGCTACTAATGACCAAATGAAGAATGTAAAAAAATACATATCCACACAGGTTTCCTAAACAAAGTGTACTTCAATGTACGTAATCAGCACAAACTAATAGACAAGGTGACTACATTACAAGAGACATTACAAGAGTAACTATTATAATTACAGCAAATATTTAGCATTATTGAGCTCCTTACTGACTTTCAGCGAAACTGCCTTCCAAGTGGTAGATTATGATGATAGCTTTAATTCTATCTGTTATACATAAATAACTAAAATTGAGATTTTTTTTCAATTTATACTTTTAATTTCACGCTTTATCCCGCTCATAGCAGGATAGGCAGAGGGAACCGCAAGAACCGTGA
This sequence comes from Dione vanillae, assembly GCA_037178615.1. NCBI lineage: Eukaryota > Metazoa > Arthropoda > Insecta > Lepidoptera > Nymphalidae > Dione > Dione vanillae. Next base: position 120,466 of record JAZFAU010000221.1, on the reverse strand, counting down.
GAATTTAGTGTTGAGACACACCGTTTTCCTCTTTCCACCTTATTTTAAAATTGTAATTCAAAATTTTATTATTATATTGCTTTACCTAACCCTAACAACCACATGCTCTAAATATCACATGTTAAATAATAACACATGTAACATGCAAATTACACGAGCAAGCACATTCTGTGACATCGTCTTTGACACGCAGCTGTCACATGAACTCGTAATATAAAAATATGATAAGGTCATATTGTGGTTATGACATGTCGGGTTGTTGCTTTTGGGTACAACAAAATTTAATTACAAACATTCATAAACATTTTATTTTGAGGTGAACTGTATCCTGCGTGAAGTTGGTCAGAGAGAACGTGCTCTACTGTTCTGGATTTGGCATTTTTCTTGTTTAGTGGTGAAAGTATAATTTGTTTCAGGATATACGAAATCTCTCTATAGCTTACTAAAATATCTCGGCATGTCTAGAACTATTACTCATACATTTCTAGAACGTACTTCAAAGGCGGCATTAGCAGCATCACTTCGAATTTGGTTAGGTAGCGGGAGGAGCTCGGACAGTGAAGGTGAGCGTTAATGCATTTTAAAGGGGCTCCTTTAAACCTACACTTGGGTCGCAAGTCTCAATCGCTGATCGGAGCTCCTCTTCCTAAAACGCGATGGCCCGGCACCTGCAAAGTAAATTCATGGAATGCTAAGCAGTTTCTACTCTAGAGTATAGAGCTAGACAGATTTTTACCTTTGTACATTTTCTGTACTAATCGCGCAACATGAAAGAAATACAGAAATTAATGCATTTAAATATCTCATACAACCTGACGGTTCCAACAATATTTCAATATGCTACTATCAAATGATTTTAGACAAAGCGATTTAAAGTGATTACAAAAATTTATGCGAAAAATCCGGCGTTGAGTTCTACAAATCAATATACAATATCTCAAAAGCGGAGAACGTCGCACCTTAACACTAATTTCCTTAAGTTTTACGATTCCCTTTCCTTTGCCTACTCTGCTATATGCAGGATACAGAGTGCAGCTATAAAAAATTATTATAAGTAACGCCACAATACTTTACTAGTCTATCACAAGCTCCGATAACTCGCAGTTAAATAAAATTTTTACATCACGAAAAGTAAATATTAAACGTTCTAAGGCCATATGCAAACAGATTTCAATCCTCGTTCCAGCGACTTTGGTCACACCTATTTCGATGTACTAAGACCCTAATTCCTCTGTCACTCTGCCCACATCTGGAGGCTGTATAATTAAGCGGACGTAAGAAAGCTGTCATCTTGGTCAGTGTAATTACTAGCGTGCCCTGATTTCCCCGGGGTGGCGGGTCACGCCCCGAGCGTGCAAACTCATCGTTACATTTATTACAAAGACCAATTTTATTTGGAGATTAAAGAATTTTGGACGATCGTTTTAAGCATATTTCTTGTAAATGACATATATTTTTATACCTTATATGTTGGAAATTATTTATGAAAGCAAGTATCTATGACAAGATTGCTCCATTTCACTTTCCGCACCAGAAAACACACTACACTAGAGAAACAAAATAATTAAAATATTTTTTGTATTGGCGCTCTTAAAGTTGTTACTTAAAGATGAAAAACATTTTAAAACAACAAAATATTAAATAAATAGTACTGTTCTTTGCAAAACATGTTCCTACAGAGTTGACAACTACATTAATAAGCTTATTACCTTTCTAAACATCTGCCTGGAAAACCAAAAACACATTGTAATGGTGTTTGTTGACTATACCAAAGCATTTGATACTCTACAACATGACGTCTTAATTGAAAAACTAGAGAGTACAGGGGTTAGAGGACCTCTGCTTAAATGGTGCACTAGTTACTTATCTAACCGGGCGTATGTGGTCAAAGTTAATGATCAATATAGTGACAAATTAAATGTGAATCATGGAACAGCCCAAGGCTCTGTACTAGGACCTCTTCATTATCTGGCATATGTAAATGACCTGCAGCATGTAATAAGTAAATGTCAACTTTTTCAATATGCGGATGACACATGCCTAGTAGCAGCTGACATAGATGTCAAGATAGCTATAAACAAGCTACAACATGATTTTGATATGCTATGCAAGTGGTCTCACGATGTAGGTTTGGTTATAAATTCTCAGAAAACAAAACTGCTTCACATATGCTCAAGTCACAAAAAAATACCCGAGGATTATCAATTAATATTTCATGACCACGACTGTATGCACCTTAATATAAGCGCATGTAAATGTAAGGCAATTGAAAAAGTAGAAACCCATTTATATCTAGGAGTTATCATTGACAGAAGGTTTAATTGGGACAAACACATAGAACATGTATGTAATAAGATTCGCCTTATAGCTGCAAAGTTTTATATAATTAAAAATAAATTGCACTTTAAAACTAAACTACTATTATATTCAGCGCTGATGGAGAGCATAATCGATTATGGGCTCGGTAGCTATGGGAGAACATTTAAAAGTCACCTTAGTAAAATTTACAACATACAAATAAGAACACTCAAAACTATCGTGCCCTATTCAGTGAGGCAGAAATATAACCACGACGAAGATAAATTATTTAAATATTGCAATGTACTATCAATCTATGATAAGGTTAAATTTATTTTACTAAAAGAAAACTTCTTCCGATTTAACAAAAACTTTGTTCAACACCAAATACGTACAAGGTCCATCTCAAATAACACAATCAAAACAATAAGAGCCAATAATTATTATGGTAAAAGAACAACAAATTTCATATTACCAAGATTAATTAATGAACTACCGAAATCACTAAGAGATACAGTTACCTCATATAATATTAAAAAAATATTAAAAAAATATTTTCTTTTTAATGACTGATTTATATAAAATGTAACATATCGTATCCAACTACATTTAAATTAATACTAACTTTAAAAACTTATACGATGCTTATAAGTTTTTAAAGTAACATTTATAAAACAAAATATAATAATAAATGATCAAATAGTGAACATGCTGTAGCAACATGCCTGATGCATACGCATAATTACTTTTTTCGATATACCTCACATTTTTTTGTCTTATTAATGTATAAGTAACTACCTCAAGCCTATTTGTTTTTGTTTAAGAGTAAAAACACACAAAAAAAAATTAAATATAATGTAAAAAAGGTAATGTAAATATATAATTGTATAGATTCGATTATAATATATAATATATATAAGAGTCATAGATTATTAATATATTGTCATAGATTCGATTTACTTCACTATGAGAATGTTAACTTTAGCATTTATAACGATATGGTAATATTATAGTTTTAAAATTATATATATTTTTTTTAACAAATCTAGGAATGTGCAATGGTCAGACAAGCTAAAGAGCTTAAGACTGTGAAGAAAATGCAATATGTAACTTTGTATTTATATATAAATAAATAAATAAATAAAAAAAAAAATTTATTTTTTTGAAGATAACGGTTACAGGTTACTTTATCTTTAATTACTTTTGTTCTATTAATTATTTCCGAAACGGTGTATATTCATCCAAACCAAACACCTAGAGATGTATTAAACGAATAATGTTATGTATTTTTTTACTAAAAATGCAAAAATCTCTCTACTTTGACACAGAGTTTCTACAAGAGAAAGAAAAAAAGAAATAGAGTTTCAATCAATTAATTACACCGCTATCTTGATTCCGTCCGCCCCTGCCCTCCGCCGCCCCCCGCCGCCCGCCGCCGCCGCCCGCCCACCGCGACCACTAATTGCCGCCGCGTCGCGCGTCGCCGCCGGCGCTCGCAAATTGAACACAATTTGCCCCCAACCTTTTCACACTTGTTTCTGATGAATATTTTGATAAAGCCATTTCATTTTGCATTTAATGACGAAAACTGTTCAGTTCTCATCTCTTGATGAATTTTAAATTGAAATTCAGTGCACTTGATAATTAATTGAAGAGAAGTTTGTATAAGTTATTTGAATGTGTCTAAAGAGAAATTCACACCACACAAAGGTATTATTTTGTGTAAGAGATGTGAATGTGCTTGAGTTGGTGGTGACAATATGTAACTTCTAGCAATATAAAGTAAATATGTATGTATATATAGGTATATACATAGTTCCGTTATACTTAAGTACCTAACACACTTAGAACTACGAACCTAACACTTATGTATATAGATAGCGGATGATTTCCCAAAGGATCTGTGGTCATCACGCAACACTCGCCAAGCGTTAGGTAATGGTCTCGTAGCTAAGCTAACAATATAAGAAAAATGATAAGAATTAATTATTATGTTAAAAAGTAATGTATAACATTTTGAGTTTCATAATTTGTCTTCTTCATCATGAATATATGGAGAATCTAATATTTATACACAATTCTCCATATTAAGTAAAAACACTTAACGCTGAGTTTTATTTCTAATATTGTGTTAACTAACGATATATAAAGTGGAAATTCACCAACAAAATAAATCGTTTGCTTCAGTGGGCGTCGAACCTAGAACCATCGCTCTTACTTCCATCTATTGTCCACTTCCTGTTTTTTCCTGTTATTTTTTGCGCAAATTTATAAAAATTTGTAAAAATTTCTCTTTTGATATGCTAAAAACGTAACAAATTATAAAAATCACATAAGAATTTCCACATTTATAGTTCAGTTTACAGTTTGAGACGTGGGTTCAATCCTTGCTGAGTTCATATTTTGATTTTTAAATGTTTTATTTAAGTACATTTTCTATTCTTATTTAGGAAATTTAAACACACAAATTGCAATAACTCAAAAGTACGCAAAATCAAAATAAAATAAAATCACAGTGCAACGGTTCACTCAATCTCAATATGGTGAATTAATCGTCTATTTACTCGACTACTTCTGTAGGTGTCTATCGCTAAGTGACAATAAATAACAGCTGACTCCTAGAAGTAAGAGCGTAATAAATTCTCGGAGCTCGCGTTAGATTTATACGGTACAGATAAAAAGAGACCATCCATTTGTACTATCCCAGTCAATTGTGGAGAAGATCTCCTTTCTTAGAAATATTTTACAGAAATATCTTTTCTTTATCTTCTACTATAGCAGTAGATACCTTTTAAGTATGTATCTCGATATAGGTATATCTGATTGATATACGTTTTTTGCCATATAGCAGGTAAGGCACAAACTTCTTTTCCAATTACTTATCGAATTCAAGGCTACTTGCTAACGGAAGAAACGGGTTATGACGCAGCATCTTGCTCTTAGCTAAGCAACGGAGTGTCTTAACACTAGGTTCCCACGGTCCCTGCAGTTCCCTCTGCCTACCCTGCCTTGTGCGGGATAAAGCGTGAAGCTATATATATTATAAGTTATATATATATATATATATATATATATATATATATATATATATATATATATATATATATATATATATATATATATATATATATATATATATATATATATAAAATCTTGCTCTTTTCTGAGAGTTCCCTGAGTAGAACCACACATAGTACTGCTACATTATAAGATTTTTACACTTTTTACTTCTTATATGGATTATATAGGATGAAATATTGTTAATTTTCCTTGATATTTTTAAATAAGCTGTAGCTTAAAGATTCTTCACTCAACTCCAAAATAATTTTAATGACAACTCTGAAGGGCTGCTACGTGATACGTTATCTTGCAATAACCTGTCAAGGTCACCGGAAACAATTAAATACAGCCAGGGTAAGACTAAAAATACTTAAAGAAAATATGTTAAAAATTTGAACCCGCAAAATTTGACAGACAAATAAAAAGCATGCAAATATTAGCTTCATTTAAATGTACATATACGTGGATACAGAATATATCGATTAAAACTGTTTCATTCGAATGAAATAACGAATTGACTGTGTAATCAAATTAGTCTAGGGTTAGGCACGCTCGGTCAAACGTAACTCGGTTATTCTATTTTTTTTTTCATACTTTGTGAGCACTACACGGCACGGTTAGATGTGCTTTATAAATATCGATATTTATTGAATCAGTGAGCTTTTAAAGCTCCGCCTAGTAAAAGCTTTATGGCAATAAAAATCGATTTTCACAATAAATAACATTACCTCAAGTGCTGTATTTTTTTAAGTGGACGGCGCGGTGTTTCGATTTTCGTTCATATTTGTTTCACATCAAAATACAGCTTAAATAGACTGGAAGTAAAATATTTTATATAAATAAGAATAGACTTGAAAAATATACATATAATAATATATAATAATAAGCTCATAAAAATCTATATATAAATATCATTTACTTTATACTATTTTTTCTAATCGAACTTCTATAATACGCAACAACACTTAGCCACGTAACCACTGAGTCATGAAGTGTTCATCCTACAAAGGTTTTAAAGCCCATAATCTGGAAGGCAGGTGCAGATTAAAGGCTTTTAAAGAATCCCGCATTCACGAGTCGTTACAGCCGCGGACGTTGTTGGAATATACTTATACTTACTCATTTTTTGTTGGGAAATTTCGTCAAATTGATCTTCGCTCTTTTATATTTAGGCAGCCATTTTATAAATAGCTGGTGTTCATTATTAAGATCTTTAGAAAACTGTTATTTTGTATAAAAATACATATTTACGAGTATATATAGAATATATATAGAATATAGAAACTTTACGGTTAGCTAAAGATATATAGTTTATCCGCGGGATTGAACCTACGCTTCTAGGAAAGCTCTCTGTTCACTCGCCCATAAGTTTTCATTGCCTTACGTTTACATTCTTATATGGTTCTGTTGATATATTTATGTCGTTTGCTTTACGCATAATCCCGTATATAAAGTAGTCGATGTAAATTATTTAAAAATAATCTACAAGAAAACCAATTAAGGAAAGAGCCTACGCTAAGTTAAGATATTTACTTTCGCTGCTTCATTTCTATTTTAAAGAGCCCTGAGATCTTTCCCCATACAAAACCTAGTTACAAGAACATTTTGCTCGACTTACACATTACATTTATTTACTCGAAAATGGCGTGACAAAATAAAAGAAAAGTAGGATATAAAATAGCAAATAACAAACACTATAGCATAAAAGTGCTTGATTTGACCAATATCGAATTCCATACAAACTAAAACGAGTCCATTTCTTGCGACAAAAGAGAAATAACATATTACGTTACTTTACAGGATACGTGAAATTCAGCGACGCGCGTCTTACATAAATATGATTTATATATATATATATATATATATATATATATATATATATATATATATATATATATATATATATATATATATATATATATATATATATATATATATATATATATATATATATATATATATATATATATATATATATATATATATATATATATATATATATATATATATATATATATATATATATATATATATATATATATATATATATATATATATATATATATATATTTATATATATATATGACGGTTGTCTTAGAATATACTAGAGTTAGTGTATTATTTTCTGGCCCAAAATAATCTAGTATTAAAGCATTATTTTCTATACTTTTGTTTATGTTTAGGACATGTTTGAAACGTTTTACCGTATCAAAGTAGTAAAATTAAATATAATAATTAAAAACTTGAATAAAGTAGGTTGAAGGAACGTAGTGGTAAATTATTTTCTTTCATACTGGAAGGAAAATTTATAAGGTCATGACTTCATAAGACCTTGCCAATTGAGAAAAACTAGTTCCAAAACGTCAACCATAAATTTATATTGATTTCAGAAAACTAACTAAAAATATTACTCAAGGGTGAGTCGTACTCGCACGCCGAGGGTTCCATACAATACAATACAATTCAAATATACTTTATTGCACAACAGCATAAACATACATAATAATTATAAAAATACTTTTATGTTGAACGTAGAAGGAAAATTATTTGGAAGTAAACTAGTACTATTTGGAAGTAAAAGTTTTCCTAGTCTAATTTGCACTAATTTCGTAGGAAATAAATTGAAAACATAAGTTGGTAAGGGTATTTTTTTATTTTTAAATAATAAACCATAAAATATCACAATAAACTTGTACCTAGCGTCTATATTATGTCCTCTTAAACAAAATATATACCCATATACTATCTGTTTCATAGAATTGACTTAGAATTTATACAAATAAAGTAAAATATTAAATTACCAATGAAAAAAGTAGAGTCTCGCTGAGTTCTTGAGAGTTCTTGCCCCGGTTGAAAACCGTTCTGAGACACTTTAGTAAACTGATAGTATATTATTTGACGTCAAAAAAGTAAAGCAAAATAAGTGACAAACTCTTTATTCTGCATAAAATTATTTGACTTAGACTTACTTCTGTTTATTTTTGCACCCCAAATACATGTAAACCTTAACATCTCGTTACTACCTTCACGCGTTCTTGATAAAAATATACCTATTAAATAGATAAAGAATCCTAAAAAACCAGCTACTTAGTAAACTTTCTATATTGAGTTTAAATCATATTAAATATGATTAAAACGTTTAGTACTAAAGCAATAAGAAATAGACTTGCACACAACATTTAATAAGCCAAACTAATCGCATGAGAAAGTTTAGAATCCAATCGGGCCTTATTGCAGCGGCGGCACTTTAATTGCCTTTATGGAAGTGGCCGTCGAGCTACAGCGCAGTACTTATTACAACTTATATCCTATTAGAATTGTTAGTTATTTTTTTGAATTTACTAAAATGTATACTTATGACTTAAAGCAAGTTATAATTTGTAGTTAGCATTCTTTTCTCTACATTTATTTCTTTTATAGACACTACGCCAATGTATTTTGTATTGCTTGATTTAAATTTTAATTATATTTGTATGTATTTAAATTAATTTTCTGCACTAGGCTCTGCCACTGAACTCGTGATATTTCGAATCCAAACAGAAAGCATGCAATAGAGTGTCTGAGTGACCCAGAGTGAAGCTAGTACCAACATAATAGTATATTAAAAATTCTTAAAAGTAGAATTTTTAGTACTAGTTATTCTGATAAGCACAACGGGTTCCTTTTATCCTATGTAAAGTAAACTAAATTATAAGGCACTATAACGTCGTATAAAATTTCAAGTAAATCAGATGACAATACACTAGCTTAAACTTTACGTAAGTGTAAATATAGGCGAGTATCTCAAGCCAGATTAGAAGCTCCACTTTCAAAAAGTTACACTTTAACTATAACAGAGGAACTCGTCTCAAGAAGCTTTACGACTACTCGGGGCGTTGATTAGTTCCTCAGATTGTAATAACGGAAAAAACGCTGAGATTGTAAAAATCCGCGCCGCGCATCAACTTGTTTCACTTTTACTGTCATTCTTATTTTATTTCAATTTAACTTCGCTACAGTGTAATTAAAATTTGGTAACAATATAAGTTCCGTTTTTTGGAAGAAAAGGCATAGCAATTTGAGTGGCGGAGCTCAACTCTGCAATTTGTATTGGTAGACTGAAGAGATAATAAAAGTTAAGTGCGCTAAAACGGAATCTAGCCTTAAAACCATCGCGAGCACATCAAATGTTATCTCACTGAACCATGATGTTATTTTAGACTTGTACTATTAATAGTTTTGTACCATTAAATATATATATATATATATATATATATATATATATATATATATATATATATATATATATATATATATATATATATATATATATATATATATATATATATATATATATATATATATTATATATATATATATATATATATATATATATATATATATATATATATATATATATATATATATATATATATATATATATATATATATATATATATATATATATATATATATATATATATATATATATATATATATATATATATATATATATATATATATATATATATATATATATATATATATATATATATATATATATACTTGGCTTTTCATGGATTCACCGCGCGGGTGCCGGGCCCATGGTGTTATAGGAAGAGGAGCTCCGAGCAGCGCTTGGGACTTGCGACCCAAGTGTAGGTTTAAAGGGCCCCTTTAAAATGCATTAACGCTCATCTTCACTGTCCGAGCTCCTCCCATTACCTAACCAAATTTTAAACGATTACAAAAACTATTATTAAAATAATTTATCAATTTCATAAAAGACAAAATAATAATATTTCAAGTATTTGTCACTTTAATTGATTTAAACACAATTTTTGCTGTTTTATTCTATTCTAGTATGTTCCCGTAAACATTTTATTTCAACATTGATTTATTTCAATGTGTTAATAAATAGCACGGTGGTTGTGGATTCAGCCCTCCAAGCCCATGCATGCTGTTTGCAATGCACTTTACATAACGTCAAGCTTTCAGCTCATACAAAAGAGATCAGTTTTAGACTAGAAATGTTTTATATAGGTTTAGAGTATTCAACCTTCTTAACTAATTAGTATGAAAAAAATAAACACGTTACTTCTAAAAATAAAGAGAAGAAAGAAAAGTGGAATTACCCATAAAAAAGCAACTAGTTAACAAGTATTTAATAAGTTAGTTTATTATTGTTGTTATTATAAAGGAATTTCAACATTGTTGAATATTTTCAAGTCTTTAAGCTGGTACATGTGGCTTTATAAAATTTAAAAATCTTTTCATTTCTATTAAGCTGAGATATCTCTATACGATATATTTTAAATAAAATTGTCATATATACATAATGTGTAGATAAATTCATTATACACGCGAGTAAGCTTATCGCTCGTTTTACGTGAAACTACGGTCGGAGTTGTTCACGCCAAATTAAATATTGCGTACAGATTCACGTCATTTCCTTTATCCAACTATGGGAAATAAATTTAAAATATTACTTTTAATATAATTATGTAATTTTGTAAGTATTATTTTTTTATTTCAAACGGAGGCAATAGTCGGCAGCGTGGAAACTAGTGTTAAGATACTCTATTCCCCACTTTTCGCCTTTCGAGGTATTACTTGATAAGTGACGGAACTCAACGTCACACTATGTCTTATGTCAGAGCGAAAGAAATGAAAATAATAGAAATACCGATATCCTTTTCATTTTAAGCATGTCGTCATAGATAAATCTTTTGTTTCGTAAAATTTGTGCATTGTCATTTACTATACTGCGATGCCTTAATTCACAAATCTGTCGAAGTAAAAGGGGGCAATTAAAACATCATACTTAATTAGATTTGTTTAATATTATAAAATCGAACGCCTTACTACTATGTAAGTAAAATTAAACGTCTAGTAGAAGTAAAACTCAAAACTATTACCTAGAGTCATCATCTACTCCTTGATAGCTACGATATAGCATGTGGCGTAACATATTGTTAAGACTTCCCTCAGTAGAGTAAGCCTAGAAATGTTATGGCGAAGGCTTTGAAATCTCAACGTAAGGTTGCTATACCTCGATGGACTCGCATTACCATTTATGTCCTCGTTCCACCGTAATTATGGGGCTACTTTCCTTACATTTTTTTGCTCGTTCAACTTCATGGTTAGTATAGTTAAGTGTTTTCTAACATCTTACATTAGGACTGGTGTAAGTATGTCTAAAATATGTTTAGATGAAAGCTTAAATAAGCTTTTATATATTATTATATGTATAATGAACTTCCTTTCCTAACTCAGCAAAAACGCAACGAGTTGTGATTAAAATGTGCAAAAGTTTTATAAATTGTTAGACTAAATATCGCACTTCTTTATGTATTACCTTTTATATGAAAGAATTGCTTATGTCAAAAACCTTTTCAAATTCCGAAGTAAAATTTGACTGAACTACTAGTAAAGTGAAAATATCTTGAAAAGCCTACTTTGAATTATTTTTTTAGCTCCACGCTGTATTCCGCATATAGCAGGGTAGACAGACAGAGACGCAGGAACTGTAGGAGCCTAGTGTTAAGACACTCCCGCTTTCTTCCCGCTTTCCGCCTCTTCGACGACATTTTGAGTATCGTTAAACCACATCGCGCTTTGCCTTGTTGCAAGAACGAAGACACATGTAAATGAAAAAATCCATCTTCTCTAAATGGGAATCGAACCCACAAACCGTCGTCTTACAGCCAAATGACGGTCCTCATTTCAATAATAATTATTATGACCATAAACACACAAAGCTGCACACGTTGCGCAAATGAAACCATATAAGGAAATTTCATAAACGAGCGCAAATAACGCTACTGACCAGACATTTATAATGGATATTGGAAATGCACAAACTCAAAATATGAATCTATGCCACAAAGGAGGCACAGTGTCCCGTAATTGGATTCCGAGCACCTGCATCGTCGCGGGCGGAATATAAATGCGGTCCGTGTGTGCAAAATATTGGCAGGAAACCGTTTGAATCTGTGTTTTGTATACACATATATTCGTTCATTCATATATATATATATATATATATATATATATATATATATATATATATATATATATATATATATATATATATATATATATATATATATATATATATATATATATATATATATATATATATATATATATATATATATATATATATATATATATATATATATATATATATATATATATATATATATATATATATATATACATATATATACATATATACTGCATATGTGAATTTAAAAAATCATACCAGTAATGACTGCCAAAGGGAAGGGAACTACTCTATTAAATTCGTTATTTGTATTCTAAATCGTATTAAAATAACAAATTGATATTTTAGGTTGCTGATTAAAAAATCTAAATATATAGGATTTTGCGGCCATTGATTAAATTCCAACATGTCAGATCCAAAATATCGACTAACAATTTTTGTTTAGAAATCAAAGTTAGTAAAAATAAATATATGAGGTTTTGGGGTCGCTGATTTTACATTTGACTGCTCTAAAATAATGAAGATTAGATATTGGAAAAAGAAAAAATATTTTCGTACTTGTTGTTTGCCATATTGGATCTGCCATCTTAGAATTTTTAAAAACAAATAACAATAATAATTCTAGAAACTCATAACCCATATATCTATAAAAACTGAAAATTATAAAGCTTGAAATATTTTCATTTAAAAGCTCTAATCACAGGATCCCTGAGTAGTTGTCGCACAGCGCCACGACTGCCACTAAGCTAACAAAGGTATATTCTATATGTATATGTTTATATATTTATAATTCGAACACAAACACCTGACATTGTTCACGCCACCTCTGAACACACATAACTTGTGCACAAACATTTATATAGAAGTTTCTAAGTTACGTTACTTATTAAGCTGCTCTAGTTTGTCTCTTGGTAGTACAGTAATAAGATTTATAGCATTTGACTCATGTTAGGATGTATTCATTTTAACTACTAACCTAATATTTTTATGATTTTTAAAGTGTTAATCCACACTGAGAATAGAAAAAATACTTAAAAAAAAATATAAAAATTTGAACGCAGCGGGACTCGAACCCGCGCCCTCCTGTGAACCGTGCAAGTGAGCATTGCTCAGTGGTGAGAGCGCCTGCACGGTTCGCAGGAGGGCGCGGGTTCGAGTCCCGCTGCGTTCAAATTTTTATATGTTTTCTTTAAGTATTTTTACTAACCTAATTATTAAGAATAATAATTTCTATTGTAAATATTTTTATGATTTTTAAAATGTTAATCCACAAACCGACCCGTTTACATGCAGACGTTGCACCTCTACGCCACGACGGTCGTGACAATGTATTTTTGTCATAGAAATATAATGTATAAATAGGTGCTCCACCTACCACACTAGGATTTGAACCCATCACTAGCATTCAAAATAATATTCTGAATTCTATACCATACGTAATAGAGTTTAATTTGATTTAATTTTTAAAAGCGAATCATATATCAGAAAGCTCATAAATCTTTGTTGACACCTTACCACAAATGCCAGTCGACGAAATGTCGTTTTTATTTCTATAGCAATTGAGATTATATTGGCTTACAATAGTTTAGTATTGGCTTAATAGAACTGGTACACGTGACAGGTGGATGATTTATTTAGTTTTAATTATGATATCGTGGGTATTGACTCTAAAATGACTGGTATTAAGTTGTAACTTTTGTAGTATATTACAAGTTATAGATTTGATAAGATAAAGCATTTCCTCCGCTAATCTATACATAATATTACAAAAATTGAGTGACAAGTAAGGAATGGAGTGTTTTATCACTAGATTTTGGCAATCTTACTAAATGTGAGAATTAGTGTGAACGCTTTGTCCCGCTCGTAGCAGGGTAGGCAGAAGAAACCAAAAGAAACACTAAACACACAAAGGCTTGAAAGGCGGAAAGTGGAGGATGGAGTGTCTTAACACTAGGTTCCCACGGTCCCTGCAGTTCCCTCTACCTACTCTGCCATGTGCGGGATAAAGCGTGAAGCTAAAAAAAATACTACTAATATATTGAAACATACTGCTTGAAAAATGTAGACTTTTGTTAAGAAACTATAAATTTCCCAATTAAATACTAGTAAAATATTGACTTCGAATCATCGAATCCACTGTAGTCTAAGTTTGGTCAATTACACCAAAGACTACAGTGGATTCGATCTATCATCGAATCCACTGTAGTCTGGTGTAATTGACCAAATTACAATGTCATCTCATGTGAATTTATTGACTGAAATTTGAAATTTGATGCCATCAATTTCCTTTCTTTTATTTTTTATTTCTTCTGCTATAAGTAAACGACGAACCTGGAGTTAAAGTACACCGCTAGCATACCTTACAAGACTTAGAGAACGAAAATAACTTTCTACTGAAAGCTTTCCACTGAAAATCGCGCACGATTATAAAATAACGGCAGCTGAATACTGAATATCTGTTTAAAATGCTTTACGGCGCTACGGCTACGATACTCGCTGTACGAAGATACTTCGTTTCCTCCGTGCAGCCTTCCCTACCTTGCTTTGTAAATATTTTTATTGTATCGCCAAAACGTGACTTACACAGTCACATAATCTATAATATGTGGTTTTAGTGAATTTTAAGTCAAATTTTCACGATATTGCGTCTTAAGCATCGAATCGAAATTCGCTACGCACTGTGTACCAGGACGAAGAAA
Organism: Dione vanillae; assembly: GCA_037178615.1. Lineage (NCBI taxonomy): Eukaryota > Metazoa > Arthropoda > Insecta > Lepidoptera > Nymphalidae > Dione > Dione vanillae. The sequence continues at coordinate 105,421 of JAZFAU010000221.1, read as the reverse complement.
AAATAAATAAATATAACCATTCTCAACAACTAGTATAGGCTCACAACTAGTATAGGCTCACAGCGACGGCTATGGGATTAATCCCATATTAGGGATTTACTAAGAATGGCGTTGTTTAGTCCCAGCTTTCTCCGGAGAAAGTCAACTGATAATATGATAATAATATAACATAATATACAGCAAAAACTGTTTAATATCAAACTTAGCATATGAGAAAAATCATCCATTGGAACAGCTTATATTACTCGCGCTGGTTAATTAAATACAACTAGATCACACTAAAATGAACAATCAAGTTCTTCTACTTCAAAAACACTCGAGTTTAACGCCTCCTGAAGACCAGGAATCAGCTTCATAAAGAAGACATTTCCGCTGAAGTATATATCTACTGTGAACTGATATCTTTATGCATTCAATACTTGTTAAACTGTCACATGCATTTCATTTAATCGTAACGGAGAACCCAATAATTGACATTTTATAATGTATTAAGGAATTTGTCATAAAAACAAATAATGTAATATTAGTAAAAAAAAGCTCACAGTCGTTTCAAAATAATTAAGTTTTTAAAATAATGAAGTAACATGAAACTAAAAATTTTAGTATAAACTTAATGAAAATTTAAATTTTAAATATCTATTTTTTCTTACGACGATTACGACCGAACGATCGATACACATGCATCCTCCTATCCCGAATGCATGCTATAGTATGCATGTGTATGTAAACCAGTGTTACAACTGATAAGAGTTTAGTGTATTTTAATTAATAGGTTTCGATTTTCGAGTTGATAAAATTTTTATTTTATACCTTTTCTTTAAGTATTTTTTCTCCTTTTAGTGTGGATTAACTTTAAAGTCACAAAAACAATGTAACATTATCTTTCGCCAAACAATTATTTATTGTATTAATCTTTGGGTAACGAAATTTTGCAAAATTTCCCTACATAGATGCTCACAACGCTATAAGTTGTATATAGAATATAAGAATTTCGACACAGCGTGATGAAGAACGCATAGCTTACTGAACAGAGCGCTTGCACGGTTTGCAAGAAGCGTGAATCCTTACTCACCGTTGGGCTGCAGCTGTCGAAAGCAAAGGCGAAGGCCTGACAGTTAGTCTGGTTACGGTGAAAGCCTTTGATCGTGTGTGGCATAGAGCACTCGTAGCAAAATTTCCATCGTATGGGCTTCCCGAGAATTTGTGCAAGTGGGTCGCTAGCTTTCTTACCGGGCGTAGCATTAAAGTCGCTGTCGACGGTTTCTGTTCTTATTATTTTCCCGTAAATGCTGGTGTCCCCCTTACTACGTCCACCTTAAAGGCCGGCAACGCTCTTTTAATACATCTGCTGTTACACAGGGCCGTGGGCGTCGGTGATCACTTATCATCAGGAGACCCGACCGCTCGTTTGCCTTGTCCTTTCCATAAAAAAGAAAAAAAAAGAATTTAAATTCTGCTGCTTTTCAATGTTTTATATGTTGTCTACAAATATTTTTTTTAATTTTCATTTGATTAATTCTGTTGTATGTTATCTTGTTCTTAGATAAGCAATATCTTACCAGAGTGCACTGCAGTAATTATTTCTTGAACCAAAATAATAATCAAGACGATCAAGATCTAAAAAACCAAAACTAACTGTAATTTTATTCTTAATTAACATTGAATACGTAACTACCGTGAAACATTAGTATAAACCAAGCTCGACCATGTTACGTTACGTAAATAAAACAATTTATTATTTAGAAAATCACAAATACAGTGTTTTCCTAGGGTGCAAAGTATTATAAGCATTGTCTCGAGGTGTAAGGGCAGTGCGCTATTATGCGGGAGTCGAGCCTGGATCTCTGTTCTATTGTAACAGTGTTACAATGGAGGCATCCGTGAGATAACTTCTTGATATTCTGCTAACATTTGTAAATATACAATACAAAAGATAATATTATCGCTATTGTGACACAGTGGCACAGCGGTCGTTGGTTTGATTCCCACTTGGGGAAGAAATATTTTTATTTCGTCGTTCTAGGAAGCAAAGCGCGATATTATTTTTCACAAGTAATATATCGAAAATGGATTTTGGAAGTTGGGATATTGAACCCGTATCCTCTACGTACTAACAACAAAACAATGTTAGATGGTATTCGTGATATCTATCTATATATGACTGTCCCCAGTTTGAAGAATTTATATTGAAAAATAATAATAGTTATTATTTTTTTTTATTATAATATTATTATTATTATTTATTAAAATTTATGTTCAAAATATTTGATTTTCTAATGTAGTGAGACAGCGCTGGTGTATATGTATTATAGTTTCCGAATTAGACGAAAAGTGATAACGTGTGACACTCCTTTAGTCTTAAGCTATAACTTAACATCACCAAAAAGTATGAAATCCATCCAAATTGAAATTTTCCATACATTTTTACATAGAAATTATCGCATAATAAAAATATTATACAAAATGAGAAATTCCATTTAATCGATTGCCATTAATTGCTCTTAAGGAATTCACAATTTGGTATATAACGATCATAATTTTCATATTATGCAAATCTGCCAGCGTACCAACAACAAACGAATTCAAGTACATGAATTATTCACGTACAATTCACATTTGTTAAACGCTGAATAATCGACCTTTAAAATGCTAATATATATGTACTAAACTACTAAACAAAACACTGTACTGTATATATTTAAATCAACGGCTATTAGTTCCGACAAATAGGTTGTCCAAAACTCCTCTCCTCTAATGTTAGCATAAACATAGCGAGTAACGACCGCTGTCAATTAGACGTGGTGGCGGTTCCAATCCGACCGCACTCCATTTTACTCATTGGGCTTATCGGATTATTATGTAAACACACACACACATATATATATATATATATATATATATATATATATATATATATATATATATATATATATATATATATATATATATATATATATATATATATATATATATATATATATATATATATATATATATATATATATATATATATATATATATATATATATATATATATATATATATAATCGTATATGTGTGTTCATGGATGTGAACTGTGTGTTTTTACTTCTCGTAGATAAAACTGTTTAAAAGATATAGTAACCATTAATGAAGTCCAAGATTCGCCCAAAACACAATGTTTTCAATAGTAAAATTAAGCAAAAAATATACTTTAGCTTAAATTTATCTTTCTATTTTTACATATCAAAAAATTCTTTATACATATGTATACGAGACTGACATAACTCTAAATTTATATCCTATGTAGTTCGAACAAACATCATTTAAGTAAGGAACGATTTAAAGCAATAAAAAGTTCGCTTTGTGGCGAGGTAGAGGGTAACAGATCGACGTCGCTTCGACGACTTCTCAGTTTTAATACTTCTTAAACCTAGTTGGCTTTTGCTGTTTTAAATTTTACATAAATAATTATTGATTCAACTATTTTATTATAGTTTTGTAGTAACAAGTTCAAGTCAAAGGGCTTTGACATCAGGTTCTGTCAATTCTCCATCGATTTCTTCGATTTCTACCGGAATGACAATGTTCACTGGAGGAAATCAACGTTGCATTATGTTATGCTAGGGAGAAAAATAAAATTATTAATTCCTACTAGAATGATGACACTATTGCGTATAAAACAGACAAAGAGAATGTAGATAAAGTGTATGATGCACCCTAAAACTATGGTCTATATAAGGAGGAGAACTCTACATACAAAAGCTAATTTAAAATACAAATTGAAAAATAAAATTGCATTCATATTTACATCTAATATGTGTAAATCGAAAAGCTTGTAACTTAAAATATTTTACGACTTCTAAATCAATTACGATATATGTATATCAACAAATATACATGAGACCATATCTTAACGACAACCTACCAAATAAAATATAAACGAAAATACATTAATAATTGAGAGAGTAATCCTCTTAAATGTGTTGCGGGGCGCGACGTGAATAGTATGATCAAGTGTTCAATCGAGATATATATATATATATATATATATATATATATATATATATATATATATATATATATATATATATATATATATATATATATATATATATATATATATATATATATATATATATATATATATATTGTTCATTGGACAAATTAAGATATATTTGCATTTGCAGTATCAGTATATACCTATATTAACGTTAATTTAGTACTGTCTAGATAATCCGGGCTAGTCTATTAATCAACAATTAAGCGAGTACGTTACAGTATTAGTTTCTGTATACTAAATACATAAGATAAAATTTCAGATATATTATAGTACACTTAAGTACACACAATATTAAGGAAAAATACAATATGTTGGTATGATTATCTTAAAAAGGTAATTGTGTTAAAGTATGAGTAAATAGCTATACTATCATTATAATTTAAACTATGCAACCATTTTTAAGTTCATTTTATTTCTAAAATAGAAGAGTTCTAAATCTTTAAGTTATACCTGTTCAGTACATCCGATGTCCTAAGCCCATCACTATCGTTATTTCTTAATTAAACAATAAAATATTCATAAAATTGCCATAAATTATCGAATTACAAGACGTATCTAAGACAAGCTGTTAACGTGTAACAAGAGTACTAAGTTTTATCGATCTTATACAAAAGGAGACAGACTCCTTTAAATGCAAGTGAAGTTTAATTTTTCAATTCTATAGCACTCTGCGACTTTTACGAGAACAGAATAAACTTTGCTACTTCGGTTTGTTCACATTGCTTTCATTATTAACTAGTTTTGAACTGTGACTATCCACGATTCACCGGAGAGCCGTTTCGAAGAATTTATTGCCAACAAGTGTTTATTTTTAACCAATTCCAACATGCGGAAGTTGTAAGCTAAATTGTATATTTCCTTTAGATTACTCTCTCAATTATTAATGTATTTTCATTTATATTTTATTTGGTAGGTCGTCGTTATGATATGGTCTCATGTATATTTGTTGATATACATATATCGTAATTGATTTAGAAGTCGTAAAATATTTTAAGTTACAAACTTTTCGACTTACACATTTTAGATGTAAATATGAATGCAATTTTATTTTTCAATTTGTATTTTAAATTAGCTTTTGTATGTAGAGTTCTCCTCCTTATATAGACCATAGTTTTAGGGTGCATCATACACTTTATCTACATTCTCTTTATCTGTTTTATACGCAATAGTGTCGTAATTCTAGTAGGAATTAATAATTTTATTTTTCTCCCTAGCATAACATAATGCAACGTTGATTTCCTCCAGTGAACATTGTCATTCCGGTAGAAATCGAAGAAATCGATGGAGAATTGACAGAACCTGATGTCAAAACCCTTTGACTTGAACTTGTAACTACAAAACTATAATAAAATAGTTGAATCAATAATTATTTATGTAAA